>VUYV01000319.1:162086-209518 GCA_008711295.1 Anarhynchus alexandrinus
GGCTCAGGAAGACATGGAGCCTTCATCTCTACGACCACCAAGAAGCAAAGAAAGAAAGAGGACGACCCCTTAGCAACAAACCGCGCAGACGCAGAGTACACCACTAAGAAAAACGCTTATACTGGAAGAAGAAGGGTATAAAACCCAAAGATTTTTGTAACCCAGGTGTAATAAATAACTGAAAGTAATTTGCTGATCCAACCAGTTGCTCAGGAGCCATGGGGACATACCAGAAGAGTCTAGCTACAATGTTATCTTGAATAAATGCTAAACCACAATGTAGCTAGAGATAAAAGGTTAATTGGTATGTAAATTTATCGCGATATGCTAATGGCTGTAAACCAGTATAGCCGGGAGACTCTGTAACCGCAGAAAACACCAGCGAAAGCCACTATAAGAAGGGGACTCTGGCGGGGTTAAAGTGCGCGCCGTCGGCGGAGTGAGACTCCCGGGCCGCCCAGCGCTGTTTTGCTTGCTGCCGCTTGCTAATAAATACTTCAAATTTAATTGGCTCCGTCTCCTCGCCTCAATTTGTGAGACTAACTTATAACAGTAACTGTAATAACACTGGAAAAATGGGTATGCTCAATGCTCAGCAACCAGCTTTTTGTAAACTGGTATTTCCAATATTTTGCAGCCTACCAATAACAAATAAGCATCAGCTCCAAGTAGGACAGTTCCATTTTTAACCTAATGCTGACAGGTAACATGTCTGGCCTTTAATTTGCGGTTTATACTTCACATTTAATTTTTCTTCATTAGGCAGATGAAGAAAAATATCCTCATCAAGCGCTGAGGACTTTTATCTTTTCAAGTACCTGAAAGGTACAGTGACAGGTAGCGGCAGAAGCTTAGATTTTCAGCCTCAGTCTGACTTCAAGTAGCTAACTTCATAATTCTTACCTTTTTCCTTCCAGTCAAAGCACAGTTAAATTAATAAATAAATTACATTTTACAAATGCTTATTCTAAAAGTCACTGTACTCTTTTTTTTTTTTTGGGGGGGGGGGGGAGAAGCTAGACTTTGCTTACTATGAAGAGTGCGTACATAAACGATGAATCATTCACCAATACCTTTTCCCCCTCATTTGCTGCCTTATAAGAAACTCTTAGAGCATGAAACAACTCAAAGCAACTAAAATGCTATTTATTACACTGACTACAAACATCGTGAAACTCTGACTGAAATAAAGTTAAACGCACAGTACCGTTTGGCTAGCTACACATCTAGCAACACTGCTGCAGTCGCAGCCTGGCACCATTTAGCGGAAAAGGAAAGTGATGGAGACAGCGATGCTTGTCAATCCCAGCAGGGCAAAGGCAGAGCCCCTCAGGACTAGAAGAGCCTCCTTTGCACCAGGGGCCTCTTCTAGTTCCCTGTATTGTTCCTCTTTAGAATGCCAACAGTGTCAAGGCTATATATAGTCAAATTACTTTATATTTCCCCTTTTCCACTGTAAGGGTAATTTGCTGTATGGCTGGTTCTAGGTTATTTGACCATAACACAATTTGCTCATCTGTAATGTCAAAAATATACCGATTTTGTGCCTGAAAGTATTTAGTAATGCAAATTAGTCTTAATTGGTTGTTACGATTCATCCTCAGCTGTTGTATCCAAAAGCTTAAAGTGATGTGTAAGGGAAAAATAGTGTTTTTTCCAGAATGCCTGTCACATTAAAATGACAGCCATTAACTATGCAAGTGATCTGGTATTGCTCTTCTTTTATGTCACGTGTATCCTTTGATTTATCTTACGTTCAAACAGATTTGTGTACGTTAGCACATTTAAGCACTGTGCAGAATACATCTTTCAGTGACGCTGTTGTCATTTGCAGAATGACTCATCAGAGGAACAGCCTCTGATCTTACAAATAAAGAGCACCAATGCGGCTTTAAAAAAAGCAAACCCAAAAAACCCCTTGTGTTTCCCACACACAGCTGCCTCCCCCCGACCCCCCCGCCGCCCAGCTCTGCAGCCTTGCGCACAAATACCAGAATAATAGTACGATTCTCAACACTGCAAACACTGCAGAATAAAAGCCTTTAGTTGGAGCGTTTTCTATTCTCGGCTCCAGTCCGCTCAGGGAAAGCCACGCCGGAGCTTGCCGGCAGCCTCGAGGGCGAGCTCTCCATCTGCCGTCTGGGGGAGGCACCACCCCGCTTCCAGAACGTTCCGACAGAGTCACCCAACCCCTCGGCTGTGCCGCCCCCTCTGCGCCTTCCTGCCTCTCGCACCAATAGCTATGATAAAGCTCGTTTTTAAACACGACGGTGGGTTTTTTGTTTGTTTATTTGGGGTTTTTTTGTGGTGGTTTTTTTGGGGGTGTTTTTTTGTTGTTATTGTTTTGGGTTTTTTTTTTTTTTCCGTCAAGGAGAGGAGGAGCAATTGGTTTAGCAGCCAGAAACGCACCCGCTCGGTTACACAGGGGCAGGGGGCTCGCTGAGCCCCGAACCAACGGCAGCAACTGCTGCCTGTCAGGGCGGGAGGCGACCAGCCCACCCCGGGAACTACCACAGGGACAACTTTAGCCGCTTCCAAAGCGTGGTATGTGGGTGGAGGCTGTTTTTATTTGTTTGGTTTTGGGAGGGTGCTGATGGTTGTCAGACGGTTGGCTTGGGTTTTTTTTCTTCTGTTGTTGTTTTTAATGCCCGAGTCTAACCCGGGAGAATAAACAACACCACCATATTCTCTAGTGATTGCCACTACAGAAAAAGGTCAAAATGTCCGCCTGCCTTCCCCATGTATATCATGCACTCAGTGGAAACACCAGAGAGCTTTTTAGACTTTTGCCACCTTAAAGCCAGTAACAGGACTCTCCCTCCAACACGCACACAATTTTCTACTCTCTCCTCAGAAGCCACCTTAAAGAGCAGATGTTACTGTCAAAAGTAGTAAAGCCATTTGCGTTTGAACTAATTACACTTCGCTGTATGGTTTCCATTGGTACATATCAACGACAACATCCTCAAATTTTAAAATGTCGTTAATTCACCTCAGGATAGAAAGGTACAGAAGTCTGCCACAGAATGATTTGCCCAATTCAGACACTATTTTAGATATAAAAGCATATTGTCAGGTTGTTTAAGAAAAAAAAAAAAGCACGCCATGATGAGCTCTATCTCTTCACCAAAAAAGCAAAACAAAACCAAAGAAAAATCCAAAATAAAAAATCCCACCACAAAGCAAAAGAAAATGAAAGATCCTGGGCCTTCTGCAGGCAACACACAGAGTCCAGAACACCCCCACCCCCTCCCACTTTGTCTTTTCTCCAAAGCATGAAACAGAACAAATTATTCACAAGTTTGGTAGTTCCCAAGTTCTTCTCATGTTGGTCTTAGAAAGGTACAGAAAATGTTAATTTCTGAAGTAGAGAACTGTCTATCAACCCATTATCTCAACCACTGTGGTTTATTTCAAGGCATTTTACAAGCAAAATCCTATACCAATAGAAGGAATGGGGAAGGCAGGAAAGGGAAGGGGGGGGGGGGGGGGGGGNTTCTACTGCAGAAAAAGGGTGTGAAAGTGTCTAAAATGGGTGACTTCCAGGCAGTAACAGAGTCTAATGTCGCACTCCCTTTCTTTTAGAAAGGGAAAATGCTCAGTTTGACTCCATATCAACTTTAGAAAAAACATTTTGCTCACTTAAATTTACATGAAGAATTTTGTTATCTACTAAACAAACACTGAAAAGCTGACAGCAAATCAAGATGATGCAGAAAAAAAATAAACATTTGCCTTACTCACAATTCCTTCGAAGACACTACATTGTTGAGAAAAACAGTGAACTTTACAGCTAAAAATAAAGGTCAAATTTAACAGTTTAATAATAGCTATAATGTGGTCAAATATTTAATGCTTGGTAACCATTTCTTTCTAGTACCTAAAGAACCAAACAACTCACCTGTTTGAAAGCTATTTGCATGCATTAAACAGTACTGCGTTAATTCAGCAGTCCATTTCAGTTTGTTTCGAATCCTGCCTGAAATTGTTTGTTCCCAAAATACCTACTAAAATAGAAGATGCAGCTGTGCAAATTGAGACAATTCTGAGTTTTAAGAGGAACATAAAAACTAATCAAGCCATGTTAGAATGGTTCCAAGCAAGTACGATTTAATAATTAAAAACTATCCAAATAGTTGGAGCACAAATGAAAATAAAGCAGAATCAAATACACCATTTGCAAAAAAAAAATGAATTGAAAAATAAAAGTGAATCTATGCTCTCCTTCAGAGTAAAGTGATGTTGCGTATTTCTTTTTGAAAGTCACATATGAGACTGCTACTCTATAAGCAATTTCACTTCTGCAAGCCTATCCTTCAAGTTTCTCTATCAGCAGTACAAAACTAATTGTTCTAGAATGCAGCAGTCTCAGAAGTGCAGAAAATGCAGACACAAGAACAGTGAGCAGTTTGACAACGCATCTGCACTAAAAATGTATAGCAAACAATTCAGTTGAAGTTAATTCATTATACACAACTATTTCTAATTCAAATTATGAACATCTAATTTATATATTTAATAAAAGCATATTTTATTTTTTTTTAGCATCCACTGAAGTACCTTGTTCCCATGCAGGCAAATTGGTGTTTTTCATCTTCTTTTTAACTACCAACAAACTATAAACACCATGGGAGGGAACAGAGAAGAGATCATGCTGTCAGCTACCAGTACTACTGTACAGCAAGCATTACAGTGTACTTGGACTTCTGGAAACAGGGATGTGTTCCACATGCAACACAGGTTTCAAAACCTACCATACTTTATGCATTCCAACACCCACTTCAGGGAAGAAAAAAGAAAACCAACCAAAAAAAAAAATAATCACCCCTACAAAAAAATCCAAAGCATACCACCCAGCCAGCCCACTACAACAAAACACTACAGCTCCCCGCTGGGCCAGTTATTTTGTACAGCACTTCCAAGAATGATACTGTTTTAAAAACGGCCTGTTAGAGACCAAAGTAAACCAAAACCAAAGGGAAAGGAAGACACTGAGACAAGAGCTTTCCTCTGAACTCTGACAATCTCTTCTTGCCTTTTCTGTAAAAAGGGGAGTAAGCTTACTTAGCTCACAGAAGAAAACACAGGCAACAGAAAAGGCACAAAAAGGACTGTATGAAAGACATGGTGTGAACATACAATATTTTACTCAAATGTAACACACGTGAAGAACCACTCCTTACAGTGAACGTCAAAAAAAATACTTTTCCTTTTCATGTTCCCATTAAAGAGGGGGTTAGCATAAAACCCACAAACAACAGAACCAATAGCACTTGACAATTTTTATATGCTTACTGCTTTATAACATTTTCATGTACTCCTTTAAAAAAAAAAAAACAAACAACACAACCACAACAACAAAACCACCACAGGATGTGTATGGTAAAGTATGTTTTAGGCATAAAATTTCATTTGCTTCAATGACTACAAAGTGGTAGTTCGGTGATCTCATTATACAGAACGAATTATTTCTGCTTGCTTTGAACGATATGAGTTACTACCGTCTGGAATTAATCAACAACAATAACTGACTAAAAACCACACAAACACAAACGTCAGTAATCATTTATAAGACGGGGGTCAGGATGACTTGACTCAGAGTATCTTGCAGAAAACCAGAAAGATTATTATTTTGGGGATGGGAAGAAGGAATTCTCACAACATTATTAATCTACACTCATTAAATGAGGTGAATGCATGGCAAAACTTCACATTTTATCAAGATAAATGCATTTAAGTAGGATCTGTTGTCTTGAGTTTTCAGATGTTTTAAAGTGCCCAAATGTTCTCAGAATCTTAACTATCTTACCCAATCAAGAAAAGCCACTATTAGCTCAACTCTGCCTTAAATCAAATCTGCGAAACAAAATTCCAACAGCAATAAAACAAGTAAAACCTACCTACCTACTTGCATTTCATCATCACTTGTGACCACACATTTCCATTATTCCTGTCACTGATCTTTTATCCTGTACCAGGAAAATCCTATGTCCAGTTACTTACAAATATACAGTTAGCTGAAATCAGCAATCAACTTGGGCTTAAAATCCTGTATTTTACTGATTTTTTTTTTCTTCATATTGAATGCACATGGTAAACATGGAGAAACCACATCTCCTGAGAACCTGATATGCACTACCTGCCCAGAGTACTTTGTTTCTTTATAAACAATGTATTGTCATTAACTACAGAAGATCATTTATGGGAACAGATATTTAAAAACTAATTTAACCACCAAGTGCTTTGTTACAGAGTATGCTAAGAGCACCATTTTTCTTGCAAAAATATTGAGGAAGGATTAAACTTTTAGGCATTTAGTACTGACTTTCACATCCTTAGCACGAAGTTCAATTTCAGACAGGAAAACACTATAAGCTATATCCTGATGAGTTATCCAGCTCTTCTGCTGCTCCTGATACGTTTCTGGAGAAGTTTAAGTAACTTCCTACTTAATTACTCTCAAATTAACTCTCGTCCAGCTTAAGATCCCATAGAGACCTTAACTAGGTGTTTGAGACGGACACAAAACCAGAAAATGAGTGAGTTGCGAGGAAAGATGTCATTTTTCTCCTTCTTTTCTGTTCTCCCCCTCCTTAATGGAAAAAAGCTGAGCAGTGCTTTTCTCCTACCTTCATGCCCCTGAACACTGACACCTATCAACCATCTTTTAGTGAGTGTTGAGCATGACAGACAGCTAGGCCACCAACCAGTACCACGCACAGGAAGAGACCAGGCCATGTGAAACCACTAACACTTTGAAAGTCAGATTTCAATTAAGTTATACGAAAGAAATAAAAGAATCGTTTACCTTGAAACTTTCATTCTATCATTTGTAGTAGCTCTGCAGAGTTTATAGTAGTTATTCTTGAGTAGCAAATTACTGCTACCTGCAAAATAGTTAGCATTTACATAATTATTGCTATTCCAATTTATGCAGGTTTTGTAGCTCTTCTCTACCATTGGAAAAAATTACATGTTGAAAATACGATAACCAAATGTAAGTCTAACCACTTGGTTACAAAAATTGAATGAAGTTTATAAAGAGTTTATTTTACGTTCTAGTGAAACCATGAGACAAGCTTTTGAGAAAAGACAGCATAAAGCAAGAGCTCTTCTGGCCTGGTAAGGAAGTAAGCCAAAATGAAGTAATTTGATTAGCAAGACATATGGGTATAACCTTTGAACTCTCCTGTCCCACCCAATCTACCCTTTAACTGAGAAAAGAGAGGTCTATGAATTAATTCAGTGAGAGAGGGGAGGGAAAATAAAACAAAACCAAACCACAAAACACAACAACTAAACAAACAAACAAAAATACCAAAACCCCACCCTCCTGTTGACAAAAAAAAAGGACAATATTTTAAGATATTTTATACAGCTTAGAACTAGTTAATTTTGCCTAAACAAAGTTTGAAATTGTTTCTCAGCAAAGCAGAGCTGGTGCTTACCTCTAAGGTCTGGAGCATGTGATGCCAACAGCTCTGCTCATTTGCATACAGTCAAGCTAAACTGCTGCAATGAAGAGCACTTTGTCAGCCATTTTGAAACTGCACTGTCTCAGCTGCACTGAAAACGTGATTAAGATGGCTGCCACATGCACTCAAGACCAGCCACTCGGTGACAACTCAGCAGTGGATAAAACATTTGAACAGCAAAGCACCTCCCTCTTTGCCACTCTGCAACAAACTGCGCAGGCAGAGGGGGGCCAGAGGAATGGTTTATTTGACAGGCAGGAAATAGTTAATGCACGGCTGCAACATTGCAGCTACTCAGAGCACCACTAGTAAAGAGGAAACTAAAATAAACAAAAAAAACAGCAAGGGGCATCCCCGCTAGGTCTGCGTTCCAGGATTTGTATCGCATACTTCAAATCCCTCCCGACTCCAGGCAGTTCAGAATCCATGTCGCATATTAACAGCCACAGATACACAGATCACAAGCATTAGGGAATACTTTTCAAGAGCAGCCTCATTTCAGTCTTTAAAAAAAAAAAAAAGCTTAAGAAACTGATCTATACCTTTTTACAACACCACCTATTTTGAAATATTGTGTAATATTAGTTGGCCAATACAATAGTTTTACTTGGGGGAGGGGGGGAAAGGAAGTTCACTTTGTAAATAAGGAAGCTACCAAAAAACCCAAGAACACTCCAGAACTTCAGTGCCTGCAGAAATCAAGCATCTAATTCTTTATAAATGATGCAGTACGTTGTGTAAGTTTTTCAAAAAAGAGTCATGTCTAGAATCCTTCAGCAATTTTGCTGGAATCTTCTTGTAACAATACCAAGTAGCTTGTTCCTAAAGAACTGGTTTGGGAACCTAAGGAGGGGGGGGGGGAGCACGACGGGGACAGAGGGGCTGTCAAACAAATACACAATTTTAACACAAGCAGAACTAAATATAATACAGGTTCCTCTCTAATATCTGTGTATTAACGCCAATCATGCGCTCTTGTCCAGGCAATAGCAGATCAGTTCGAGAGGGAGCTCCTCTATATCTGCCTCGCTTCATCATGTACACCTCTTCTACAAAATCCAAATACAACTATTTTAACACAAAATAACTGCAAGAGCACATGGGGTGCGCCTGAAGGAAAAAAAATGTTGAACTATTCCTAACCTTCTACCAAAAATTATTCTTTGTGATCCAAATTTTGTGCTACACAGTAAGACACACCCCACCAAAACTGGGAAAACGTGCCCTCCATCTATTTCTTTTATGAAAATGTCTAAACTTACATAACTGTGCATGTCCGTTGCCAGCTGTAGCTGGTTATTTCAGGACTGATTAATCATGCCCGCAGTAGTTGTCTGATGCACTCATCAGCACCACAGTTAGTATTTCAAACTTTAAAAATGCTGAAATAGACCGTCTGGCTAATACAAAGAAAAAAAGAAAAGCATGATTTGCAACACAAGAAACATGCTACATACATGTAAACAGCTACATTGATCATTATGATTTTTTATAATACTGTCCAGATTCAGAGGACTAAATTAAAATATGCTTGAAGTTCAAATGTCTGAAAGACAAGTCTCTCAAAAACAAATTTGTGGAGACTGAAGAACAACTTCATTACTATTAATTTAAAATTACCAGCTACACTGAACTTTTTCTTCACCAAGACATATTACTAAAACAAAAAAATCAAGTTTACAACCAATTCAAAAGATACGTAAGCAACCCCATGTTGCTTACTCTCAACTTCAAACATAGAACACCTTCAGCTTACAGGAATTTAAAGTAACTTGTAACACTTCAAAATTTGAACTTAGTATTTCAGTTATATAACAAATATACATACATTTTGATATCCACAGTATCAGTGTTTAAAATAGAAGAGAATTCTATGTTTAGCGCACCTACAAAATTCCTACATCAAAAGGTGAATTCTGACCTCCAGTCCTAGAAGTTCAACAAAAACCTAGGGAGGTTCTACTCTGGAACCCGAGAGCTGCACTTGTACAACACTGCATTCTCTAACATTCAGTCTTGGAGCTCAATATATGAAAACTCAGTGACTTAAATAGGTTTGAATAGGCATAACTACTTGGCACAAAAACTTCAGGGAACACTTTCACTGAGCCAGAGAGAACAGAACCCATGTCACACTCCAGTTGCTGCAGTCAATCGTCTTACCTTGTCAGAAAGCTTCAAGTATAGGCAGAGGTACCGATATGTTAATACAGACATCTAGTTGCAAAAAATCTAGCTGAACGGTAAGAAACCACATGCATTTACTCAAGAGTTAACTTCAATATACTTTGGTTACCATACACAGGTGTGTTAATATGTTAAAAAATAATAACCAAACCAATTTAAAAATAAAACCTGACATTTAATTAAAAACAAAATTAGAGGTGAAATAACTCATGTGAGAATGCTTTGGTCCAGGAAATATTAAAGTGAACCTACACTAATGTGGAATTCCTATATTAGTGTGGGACTACAATTTCTTATTGCTACTTAGGGTGGCATCTATATGGGTTCTCTAAAAATCAAAAATAAAATAAGAATGGAATTTAAGTTTAACCTGTTATGTTTAGGTTTCCCTTAAATACATAATAAAAACTCCAAACAACCTTAACTCTGCCCTCTTTTGATGACATACCAACACACTGCAGTATCATCTCAGCAAGTTCAATTATTCAGTCATAAGTTAAATTTTAAAACAGAGCTTCCATTTTCCAACCTTCTCATGAACATCAAACAAGAAACTCAGGAGAATGGTACCCTGTCATTTCTCTAATTGTTGCCCTGTATAAGTAATATCGCCCCCCCCACACCTCTCTTAAATATCATTACACAGTGTCAGACTTTATACTAGGGCTCCTACCCCGAACAATCAAGGAGAGGCAGAAAATTCTGGACTTTCAGATGGGATTTTATACCATTTCACATTATAAGGCCAGTAAAAAAACGCAGCCAAAGCATAAATATTTTCTTTTGCTCAAATTATATGCTTAGAAACCAGTCTGCTAAATATCATCCACATTTCCTTGTGTACAAACCACATCTCACCCACTTTTCTCATTTACCCTTTTTTTATTGTTTTGTTTTGTTGTTTTTTTGTATGTTTGTTAACATTAAACAGACAAAACAGTTCTTACACTGATGAAATTCATGAGACTACTACTGTTTCTATGCATGCGAATTGAAAACTCAGCCCATCTACTGAAACCCTCCTTTATTCCTATATTTACAAAGGCCTGTATGCTGACTTCACGAAACATCTCAACTCTCACTTAGGATTGCAAGAACTTCACAGATAAAAACTGCTTAAACTATTGAGGAAAAGAAAGAGTCCATGATGATCATGAGACAGAAAACACTAGAGTCCAGAAAGTCAAAGACTGGACAACAGTTGAGGTCTTCCCATAATTCCAAGCCACTTGATGGTAGGACCCATGAAGGAAGTTTTCAATGTATTGACTGAAGTCAGCAAGCATGTATATTTATGCGCTAGTCTGCAACTAAACACATTTTGAAAGACTTAGAACGCAACATCTTTTTAAAATGACCTTCTGGAAACTGCAATAAGTTGGGGGCAAAGGTAGAAAGAACTTTTTTCATGTCATGGTTTTGGATTTTTTTTTACCATAACGTTTCTTTACACTATTCTGAAATAGAGGATAATGCTTAGGACAGCACAAAATGACAGAGCAAATATAGAGGTTATTTTTACAGCTAGTTGACATATCCACAGTCATATCATTCATAAAACGTGTGCTTTGAGTATGTGAATTTACTTACGAGCATTTTTAGAAATTGGATCTAGAAGAGTAAAACATTTTTCTTGTATTAAAAATATCCAAGTTACACACAACAAACAAGCTCTATTAGTTTACCTAAATATCTTCGAAAATAAATTATTTCACAAAAATAGTTTGCAAACAGCCATCTAATTTACTGAGATTGATTTGATGTTTGTTCCTGGACGAAATAAGAGTTGGTAACTCATGAGTACAGTTTTTAGCCACTTATAATATGCACAACATGCACAGCTCAAAATAAAACATCTTAAAGGGCACAGCTTGGTTTTTTCTTTCGAAATCCCAAACGAACATAAAAGGCATTTATACAATACACATAAAAATATGTGGTGTTATGAGTTCCTCCACAGTGATATGATGGAAACTGACATACAACTGAGGATCAGGCATTTATTTAATGCCACATAGTTACTATTACGCCTTCAGCTACACNAGACTTGTTGTTAAATCCACTGGCGATTTTACAAAGTATAGGCCAGTGGTACTAAACAAGATAATGAGTGAGCAATGAAACCAATGAAACCACATTTCCTCAGGTTTATAAACATTGTCTTGCAACTTTTTATCAGAGTAACCTCAGGTTATCATTGGTGTCTTACTACACTGGGCAAGCGAGTGCATGTACGCATCTAGTCCTAAGCTGCACATTGGTGTGACAGCCTCCATACTGCTTTGACAGACAATACCTACGTCCTGACTGACAGCAAGTTATCCCCCCAAAACAATGTTTAAGTGCCAAGTTCCCTCACTGGGGAAGCCTCTCCTCTCCCCAGCTGCTTGTTTTCACAAAATTTGCAGGACTTAATTATCTTTGATACTTACTACTCTGTCAAATTTACTGAAAACCAACAAGTCTTTCAAGAATTACTACGGATAGGACAACTGAAAAACAATGACCACATAAAATTGTACTACTATACTAGAAATGAGCAGATTTCTATTAAAACTTGTAGGGCTGTGACACAGTTAAACATTTTTGTCACATACCTGTTTTGCAATTTTCTGCTTCAGCAAAAAAAGATAATTTATATTTGTTAAACACATTTGTCTTAGTAGTGGAATTCCTAAGTGCCATTTAATAACCTTATGCATGCATTTTTTTAAGTTTCATGCAGGCATTCTTTTTCACTAACAGCATTCTGTTTTTTGTTTAATACTAACATAACCTCAAATGAAAACATGAAACACAAAGCCACATAAAATTCAAGTGTAGCTGAAATTCTACTCCTAACTTTGCGATTTTTTTTTTTGCATATATATATATATATGCACACAAATAGTCAAGACAGAACAGAGATAAGAACTAGAACATTAACTAAAACCAGAATATGCAACTAAAGTTGCATATGAACATAAGAACTCAAGGATTTTCTGATCCCATTGCTACAGAAATAGGGAGGAAAAAAAGGTAACAAAAAACCTCAGACAAACAAAAAAGGTAAGACATCTGAACACACTACCAATGATACACAAAATCTCTTCAGGCAAATGAAAATTAAGATCCCACATAATGCAAAATTTTGCTTTTGGAATCATGCAAAATTTTGCTTTTAAAAAGATAACCAGAACTCAAGAGGCTGACAAAATCTATGCTCCAGATCCTCCTGACTAAAAATCTCAAAGCTAGGAAGACCGTACAGTTACCTTCTTTGGGATCAGCCACCAGGCTTTAATATCCAAAACAAGACTGAGCTACAGGAATTTTAAATATGAAATATTACCCAATTCACATCTAACCTTTATTCAGAGATTAAGACATTCTGTAACTGTCCAACTTATCAAGAACAGCTGATTACAGACATCACTTTAGAGAACAACCTAACTTTCTCTCTGCTTCTTAATGAGCTGTCAGGAAAAGTATCAAGTTTTATTTGCTTGTTTTGTTGTTTTGGTTGGGGGTTTTGTTTGTTTTTTAAAGAAAGAAAAAAACCCACACAACTACCTTATCTTACTCTCCATCCTGTATTTGGATAAGTCACTGCTGCTTGATTAACATTGTTTCTTACAGTATGATGGAAACAGGAGAGCACTTTTTCATGCAGTACAGCATATAGCGCAATGAGTATAACTGAAATACCAGAGCTACAAATATACATCATGAAAACATCATTTGCGTTGGCCAGTTTATGACTTCCCAATTGCTTTGCGTATGTACGTAAATCTCCCAAAGCAATGTCACATACTAAAAAGAAGTGAAGAGTCCAGCCACAGACTTAACTGGAAAACATTAACAGTCTTAGATTTCACTGCATTCAAAATAAATATTATATAAAAATATACCGGGGACAAAAAAAGAAGAAACAAACAAAACCCCCACATTCATGTATCATTAACTTATGTAACTTGCAACTTATTTTCCTCATCTAATATAATTTATGAAAACTGTGATGTACATCTGTGTCACTGCAGTAATTTCCAAAATAAACTCATAACACAAATGTATAACTAGCACACAATATTGAAAAACACTAGGTGGAGAGCAAATAGAAAAAAATGCATTCAACTTGCAAACTATTTAAGAGCAACATACTGGTAAAGTACCTTTTGGCCTTACTATCTGTGTTTCATGAATAACCCTGAGATTTTTGGCATAAATACAATTCCTGGCAGTAGGCCCAAATAAGCTGAATAAATGATTATAATATTAAAAAAAAAATCTAGATGGGAAAATACTAGACTTTTTTCCTGTTTTGGAAGGAAAATAGGATATCTGGTTTAGCCAGCTACTTTTCACTGTGGAAATATTGTCTGTTTGTAAGAGAAAAAAATGCCTTCTCTCAAATATCACAATCAAACACAATGAAAATGAGGATTTAGTTACTAATTTGGAATCAGTTACTAAAATAGGATTTTAAAAAAATGTTTAACATGTAACCTGTTTCTGTTTGCAACAGATTCTGTAAAATCAGTATTTAAAATGAAACTATTTTTATTCATAGGTTGTTGAGTCTCTTGGCTAGCCAGATCACCTCCCATGCTGAGGGGAAAGCATATGTCTATATTAGACGACATTTCCTGTCTTTACACCCCAAATTCTGGAAGCATTAGTAAAGGAGCCTTTACAGGAAAACTAACATACTACAGTTAATGTTGAGCTTCTAAATATGTGACATGGGCATAACAATACAAGCAAAAGCAGGAGGTGTCAGCAAACAGAGCAGAGTACAACATGCATATCTATTCAGATTAGCACCTTATAGAAAATAGACTTCATAATGGATAGGAAATGAGAATTAAGAGGTCTCTCAATAAGAACATCAAAATGACTGTTTCAATTGATGCGTATAATTATTGTATCCTATGAATCAATTCTGTTAAGTGTGATCAATTTCAAGCCTACACAACAATCAAGACAGTCTCGTTAAGTTAATTCATAAAGCAAAATACAACACTGTTCCACATTATCACAGGAAGCATCAGTTCAGCACTGCTACAGTTGGTAGCAAGGCTGGAGCTGATAAAAAGCCTTTTACTCCAAGCAATGTAAAAAGTCTACTAAACTAGGAACATAATGAGAACGCAAAGATCTCGAGATTCTTTGAAAAAGAACACACAATAGGCAGTTACTTATAAGCAGTGACAAAACAAGTTTTCCTGTATTTTAATTATTTCACATTTATCAAAAAATATATTGCTATCCAAAATTATTAATACAATTCCTTCATGCATTATATGTAGTTAAGAACTTGATTTGATACTTCTGGAGCATATAAAAAAAAATAGATAAATGCCAAAGTTCAGGAGTAAACAGTGGATTTAGTTGCCATGATTCATGAATTGCACAAGTCCTCATGCAATCACCAGTGAATTCAATTTATGATGGACCTGACAACTACCATTAGCCCCACTTCACAAATTTGAAAACTGAGAAATTAGCTACCCCAGATCACATATCAAACAGTAGTGTTTGAGTTTGGTTTGTTCCCCTCCAAAGAATTCTTAATATTCAAGTTATTACTCTCCTTCATACCTTCCTGTAGGGCTGCACAAAACAGTACCTAACCAGAAAAACATACTTATTTCTTACATTGATACCTCTTATGTACAGAATTTATATTTAACTTATTAATTTCAGAGTTAAGCAGAGGCTAAGTACATTCTCCACATTTCTATTTTAAAAAAACTAAACATAAAGTAAATATTAATAACTGTAACTAGAACAAACTGGTATAATAGATAATGGCCCAAATTACAGTTTAACTTGCAAAAGAGAGCCAAATAGCATACTTGTAGAATACCCTGATCTTGCAGATGCAAATTCCAATAAACTTATTCATAAAATATTGTATTTGGTTGTATAAGCTGAGATATTGACCAAACGTATTTATTAACATACTGTTACTTCCGCCAATTAGACAGCATGTTAAATAAGCTGTCTAGATGTACAAGTGTTATTTTTCTGCAGCTACATGAAGGCTGCAGTTTTAAGCTCTGACTGTTGCCTAGAACAGTTGAACTGTTCACCCCTTTATTTTAAAGGAATATTTTTCCATCAACAATTCCATCCAATTTTTCCATCCTACAACTCTATCTGTGTTAAGGGTCACGCCAACATTACAGTATGTAGATTTATTCCAATATTAGTATTATGCAACAAAATATTCTGATGTAGGCATTTCCACTAGATATCTGTCAAAGATCAGGAGATCTAATAAGGATATATACCTGTTAAAACAAAAAGTTGCTTGAGGACCTCTAACAGGCCCCTACGTCACATCAGAATTAGAATTTGAAACGCATGACTATGAACACAGTATTTTAAATGCTTAGGTTCAAAGAAAATTTTAAGTTCAAATGCACCTTCTTTACATGAATATACTTCTTAAAACTGTTAACTGTCACCATTTTGTTTGACATGGGCCTCCACTACAACCTGGAGTAGCCACTCTAGCCTTGTTTGCTTATGACATCACANATGTGAAGTTCATCAGCGCGCTTCTGAGCGCAATAACAACCAAATAGGTTTTCTTCTTGTCACTTCTGCGGCCCATCCGCTGCAACACTCAACACCCACACCTGCTGTATGTGGGAGGACACCCACCGGTTGCATGCCACACCACCCAGGTCGCGACACCTCCAATTTGGACAGAGAGTAAAGAAACGCTTTCGAGGTGCCAAGCGACCCGACACTCTGCTGACCCACCCAAACACCCACCCACTGCGGTCTAGGAGGCGCCTCCATCACCTCACCTCACCGAAATGCAGTCTGACAACTGCCTTCAGGACACAGCAGAACACCCCAGCTGCAACCTACCCCACGCCAGACCTACCGGTGACCCGCAGCAGCCGCCGCGGGGATCCCTCCACGCGTCGGGGGGCGGAGGGAGGCGCCTCCCCGCACCCCGCTCCCCACCTGCTGCCACCTCTGCGCGAAAACCCCACCGCGCATGCGCGCCGGCCGCCTGCACTGGAGCCGCGTCACGTGCTCCCATGCAGCGCGCACCGAGCTGCGCCGCGCTTGTGACCCAGCGTGGGCGGGCGGGCGGGCGCGCGCAGCGGCGCGTGTGCAAAGCTGCAGCCCCGGAGCATGCGCACTGCTGCCGCCGCCAGTAGCGCGCGGGGCAGCGTTCCGCAGAGAGTGCTGCTGCCCCTGCTCGGCCGTGCGCGCCCCGGAAGGGAGGTGCGGTACCTGCGCCCCTACGTCCCGCGGCGGCTCCTATCTCTGTGTTCGGCGGCAACCGCCGCCGATCCCGCCTGTCCCGACGCTGCCGCCGCTGCAGATTCAAAATCGGAACCCGCTCCCGGCACCAACGCCGCCTCCTGCCGTCGCACGCGCCGAGCCGTTATGCAAATAAGCCCGTGTCCCCTCCCCTCTCCCGGCTGACTCCGCCCACTCCGTGGGCACAGGGGCCGGCAGTGGGGGCTGCCTCGGAGCTGGCCAATCCCAGGGCCGGCCACCTTGGCAGCATGCAAATGAGCCGCCGGGTTATTTAAATGAGCAGGTGGCCCCGCCCCTTGGCGGGTGGTGGCGGACGGTTATTGGCGTTAACGCGCCAATAACGCGGGGCGCTCTGCCGCGGTCGCTGCCAGGGGGCGCTGTGGCGGGGCCGGGGTCGGCCGTCCCGCCCGCCCTTCCCTTCTTCCGTCCCTCCCTCAGCTTCCCGCCACAACGGCTGTGGGCTGGTTGGCCCTGTGGCCTCGCCGACACCTTCGAAAGCCTGCCCGAGGTCCGCTGGGTGCCTCAGAAAATAACCCGCCGTATCAGCTTCCTGCATGACTCGCTGCGGCTGCCTTACCACCCCTCTCATCCAGGTTCTGGGCTGTGCGCAGTGTAAGTTCAGTTTTTTTCCACAGCCAGGCTGCACCTGGCCAAAACACAGAGGTTTTGGGGGTGAGGGGGGTGTTTAAGAACCAATTTTGGGTTTCAAGAGTGCCAAGAAACCAAACAGTACCATGGGCTGTGCTTTAAGCATATCTCGGGCATGCACACACACACACGGCCTGTCCTGGGTCAAAACTGCAAGTGGCCATTTCCCACCCAGCCTCCAGTTCTGCCCCAGGGGTGCGGGTGGGAAGGGGAGAAAACCACGGGACCTGCTTTAATCTGAGACAGAACTTGGAGCCCTTTGTACCATAGCCAAAGGCCGGAATGACCATTGCAAACAGCAGGTCTGTCCCACGAGGCACAGGTCAGGTCTAGCAGAGAGACCGACGGCTGTATCCTCCGGTACACAAGAAGGTAGAAGAGCATAGAAGGACATGCATAGAGTTTTTGGCAGAAATGTTTATATACCGCCTAGTGCTGAGATTCAAGTACCAGTCACCTACTAACCCTGTAATGGAGAGTCCCATTCCCTCCTTATTTAGGCCAATAAAGTTCACATTTTTCCTACTGAAAGCGTGAAAACTGGCACCCTGATTTATCTACTTCAAGAGTAAGCTAAATATGAACTAAGCTTTTGTCAGCTGCATACAGACCAGCCTGACCAACAGGTCGGGCACTTTGTTCCTGTATGTTGTGAAACGGTACCTATGACACAGCCATTTTAAGAGTCCTCTCGGATGTGCTTGGTGGATTGAGGGGCAGTGTTTTAAGATGCTGGCATTCCCAGTGGTTTGCCTGACCTCCCTGCTACACACTTCCATTGCACAGCTGAGATGGAAAAAGGAAATGTTTATATGTGCCCATAAATTTGTGCAAACACATCTGCAATAGTGGTTTAAGCAGCTGTACTAGCCTGGGAACTTGAACTGCTGAAATGTGAATGTACATCTTGCTCTGCCATCTTTGCTACAGGAATGACAATTTCTAAGAGAAAGCATGGCAGACACCTGCGACAGTGATTTCTTAAACTTTCATAGCTCTGTTGAGCTGCAGTACAATACTGCAACATTGTGTCTTGGAAAAAGGGAGAGGTGAATTTTAGTTGTCTTCTGTGCTTTTGTGTACAGTCAGAGGACAAGGGATTTCAGAAATAAAACACTAGAACTATCCAGAAGTGAGCAGTTCCTAGCCATGCCTATTGTTTAACTTGAAATTTCACTGCTGGTGAGCCCTTTTCCAGGTTCCATGCATATACAGCCTTTGAGAGTCAATCAGGAGTGAATGCATTGTGGCTGAAAGATGCATGTTTTCAGAAGACTGACTATTAGTACAGCCACTTGTTTGGATAACAATTGGTGTTATTCCAAACTTAATTTATTATGGAAGCTGTTTCAGCAACATAGTATTTTGTCCACTGCAGTGCATTTTGCGCACCTAAAGGGAGAATGAGGAAGGTTTTGTTACCCTAAAAATATATATATTTGTCAAGTCTGTATTTAGATACCAATTTGCTGCTATTGCCTTGATTATTTTTTTTTTTTAAATAAACAGAAAATATAGAAATGCACCAGGAAACAAATGATTACAAAAATCTTTCTGGATCCCTGAGGAAAAGATAGTACTGAAAATCTGAGTACCTCAAAAAAATCCTCTTTGTCAGGCCTAATATCTGTCTCCATTTGGTGACAGGACACAGATTAAACAGCAACTGAGGGGACCCATCGACTACTACTAGAAGAGATAGGATGCACTTGATTGTGATTATCCCCAGATCATCTAGATTGCTGACAATCTCTAACGTGTTTATAAGTCTACTTATAAACATGCTACTGTTCTTTCAAACACTGAAGAATCCAGCTCTCCAGAGTATATATGTTGTTCATGAGGACAGAAGAACTTCTGGAAGAAGTTCAGAGACCCAGTTCTGTAATGAAATACAGAAACATGAAAGTTGCCATTGAAATCTCACACTTAAATAGCATGGGAAAGTTTCTGCAAGGCCCAGTAGACCAATGCCTATTTCTTAAGAATTACTCATAAATATTTCAAATGCTGTTTAGAAAGGCATTTTTTGTAGCATTTGGTTGGGGTTTTTTTGTAATTATTAATAAACACTTATTTGAAAGGTGACAGGAAATGAATGCATGCAAAGTTTAATGTAGAATTGCTTATTCTATTTAACTTGGTATATGAATTCCTTTTGCAAAGACAGAATGTGATCCTGTTCTTCACCAAAGCTTTACAACAATGACAAAAGTGGAATATAATAACTTTCTTTGCTACAAAGAAAACTATTAAAAAGTAAACAAACAAAAAAAATCAGTTAATTTTGTTTTCAAAACTACTTGTTGTTGATCACCAAAGACAATAAAGATTAACAGAAAATCAGCATTAAAATTATTTCTAAATGGAAAATTTATTTTCATTCTTGTTTTACTTAGCATAAATTAAGTTAATATGTTCATCATGATACCATAGCCATTTTCTATCATACAAATACATATCAGATGATTTATTATTATTATTGCTTAAAAATGGGTTTGCAGAAACACTAAAGAATACTCCCCATAATATTTTTTTAATGCCAGTGTTCTTTTTTTCAACTTCTTTCTCAGGCAATATTCCCTTTCAGCCTTAAAAGCAAAAAAAAAATCCAATCTGTATTTTATTTACTTTATTCACGTACACCACAGTTGTGTTAATTAAATCCAAAGTTGTATTAATGTAGCTGTTACAGCAAGTAAGTGCCCTTTTTAGATTAAAGCATTTTAGATAACAGTATAAGCAGTAGGCTAACACCCTAAAATGTGAAGAGCAATAACCATATTTGAATTATCAGTTTAGTAATTTGAGGAAGCAAAAGTCCAGATTTCTGTCAACTGCTCTTGCCAAAGTCAGTCTCGTCATAAATTTGAAAAAGCAATGGTATCAGTTTATATTGCTTAGACTCTTTGCAAGAAGAAAGTTAAAATAAAAAAAATGTTGAGAAAATAAGACTTCAGCAGCTTTACTTTATTTGTAAAATTTTTTTTTTTTTTTTTTTTNTACACTGGAGTTAAATTTACAAGATACTAAAATTGTACCACCACAGAAAAGTAGATGTCCATGTAGTTCACTTTCCTGTCTGATGCCTCTGCAAATGTGTTCAGGCATTGTAAGGATAAACACAGAGAAAAAACCCAATAGATTCCAACGCATTTTATAGAAATAATAATTAAAAAAGAGTATTTTATGTGCAACAGAGAATTTCTTCTTGATGTTCTGAATTCTCCACTGAACTTAAGGCTTGAAGTACGCATATAACATTTCATTTTCTTATTTTCAGGTAACTGTCACAGGACAGCTCCCAACCTACAAATGACGTATCACTAGTAAGCTGATTACATAAGCCTTCTTTCTGTATGTCAAATTGTGTTAGAAAAACAAGACTTAACACCTTGAATATCTCCAAAATACTAAGTCTCTCTATATGATTTAATAATTGCTAATGGAGACATTGCAGAGTCACAAATGGGAATGATAAAAGGAAAAAAGGAAAGTGATGCACTAAAGAGGTATAGTTCTCAGTATGAAAATGTACTTTTTGTATGCAGAAAACTACTGGCTTTTAAAGAAGTCAAAATATGATCATAAGAAATGGTTAGCAATGGGGGGGGAAGATTTTTATTTCTACATTTTATTTTTAAATCATTGCTGGAAAACGTGTATTTAAAAGAGGTCACCTTACTAAACGGACAAAACTTTTGAGACAATAACATTTATGTTAATTTTTCTGGGTGACTGACTAGATTAATAGTTTTTCTTGCATATTTTGAGATACAAGCAAGTATCATCTGCACCATGAATTCTTGTGCCTAACATCTAGCTAAAGAGTCTATCAGACATCAAAAGAAAAAGTAATTTTAACAAAATGTGACCTGATTGACAATTGTAATCTATTAAATGAAGATCCTTTTCCAAAGGGTCTAAAAATTCAGTCAATTCTAAACATCAATCAGGAATCTGTTTGTTGGAAGGAAGAGCTTGTCTCCTATTGTCCTACTTACTCTTTGATATGAGAAAGTTGTGAACCTAGTTGTAAAAACAGCACTTGATATACTGGACGACCTTAAAGTTATAAAAGCTCTTTTGGTTTTAGCTATTTTTCTTGCAGGTTATTTTGAATAGAATTGAATTAGAGGTATTCATGTGGTGGCTGTGGAACAACCTGGTTTTCATAAAGTCTGTTGACTAACTTACTTCCTGAATACAGTTGTCTTTCCATTACTTCAGAGATAATTGCTCTAGAAGTAGCTTGGTTTGGAAGATGCCTTTTCCCAATAAAAATGCAAAATAATACTGCAGTAGCGTTGTTATTGCAGTAAAGGTTGAGTAATTAGTACTGAGTTTTAACTCCCGCAATACTTCTTAGAAGCAGGGTGCTTGATCTCCAAATTACACAAGTAAAGTTTTATGAACATATGTCTCATTAAGTTTTATCCAATACATTTAAGTATTTTTAGAAACTGATGAAGAAATGTAAAGAATATTTCATGTTTCCTCCTTGGGAGTATGTTTTGACCTGTTGGAAGAAATCTATCTGAACATCACTGAAATGTAATGAATATGGGATGTCTTCAGTAAATGAACTATGCAGATAATCTGAAGTGTGTGGGTTGATTTTTGTGTAGTCATGTTACTGAGTTAAGTTTAAATGAATTAAAATATTTGACCTTTTCAAATGTTTAGAAATGGAAATACTTTCTTTAAAAGAAAAATTTCTATGCTGTTTAAAAAGACTTACCCTCAGGGTGAATCAGGGTTTTTTTTCCAATTTCTTTTTTTCAGCTCTAACCTTGGGATTTTTTTTCAGTTTAATACCTGCTCTAGATCTTCCTAGGAAGTGGAAGACTCATGGGTTAATGAATCCAAGTGGTAATAGTGGTAATAAATTTCTCTATAAATGATGTGTATCTTCAGGAAATTGCCAGTGAAGAATCAGATGCAGAATGGTCTAGTAACAACTTAAAAAGGTAAAATATTTGGGCTTAGCCACAGTGAACTTTTTTAAGACGACATTAATTACAAAATAATTGGGACATAAGAATATCTCATGATCTCTTCAGTTGTATACTAAAAGGTCTCTCTTTTTTTTTTTCTTAAACACAGGATGATCAACCTTGTATTAACTTGCTGGAGGCTTTTAAAATAAAAATTTGGCTGTCAGAAAAGGACTGGAATGTAAAAACGTGCTTGTTTGGGTTTATTTATTTATTATTGTTGGGTTTATTACTGTTGTATTTCCCACTTGGATTGAATTTTCTCCACAGTAACTTAAGGTGAAAATGAAGGGCAACACAAAACACACTAATCTAAAACCTACCTTACTAATGCAATCATACCTATAAAAAAAAAAAAAAGGAAACTTTTGAATTGTTGGGTTTTGTCACTATTAAGTTGCCTGTTATTTTTGCTAGAAGTCATTCTCTTGCCTTTAAAGCTTCTTCCTAACTGAAGTTGTCGTGGTATTTTTTGCCACATTCTGAGTACTTTCTCCTGACTTCCTCCTATAGGTTCTTTTTATTATGTGGTAAAACAAGATCAATTCCTCTTGTATAAATATAGCTTAAAAAATATCAAACAGTTCTCCCAACAAAGGAAACAGGAGACCTGGTCACCCAGGATATGAAGAAGCTGAGGTACTCAATGACTTTTTTGCCTCAGTCTTCATCAGCAAGGGCTCTAGCCACACTGCCCAAGTTGAAAAAGGCAAAGGGAGAGAGACTGGGAGAATGAAGAACAGCCCACTGTAGGAGAACATCGGGTTCAAGACCATCTAAGGAACCTGAAAGTGCACAAGTCAATGGGACCTGATGAGATACATCTGCAGCTCCTGAGGGAGTGATTCTGCCCTCTACGCCACTCTGGTGAGTCCCCATCTACAGTACCGCATCCAGCTCTGGGGCCCCCAACGTAAGAAGGACATGGACCTGTTGCGGAGGGTCCAGAGGAGGGCCACAAAGATGATCAGAGGGCTGGAGCATCTCTCCTATGGGGAAAGGCTGAGAGAGTTGGTGGTGTTCAGCCTGGAGAAGAGAAGGCTCCAGGGAGACCTTATAGCAGCCTTCCAGTACCTAAAGGGGGCCTACAAGAAAGATGGGGAGGGACTCTTTATCAGGGAATGTAGTGATAGGATGAAGGGTAATGGTTTTAAACTGAAAGAAGGTAGATTTAGATTAGATATTAGGAAGAAATTCTTGACTTTGAGGGTGGTAAGAAACTGGAACGGGTTGCCCAGGGAAGTTGTGGATGCCCCATCCCTGGAAGTGTTCAAGGCCAGGTTGGATGGGGCTTGGAGCAACCTGGCCTAGTGGGAGGTGTGGTTGGAACTAGATGATCTTCAAGGTCCCTTCCAGCTCTAACCATTCTATGATTCTGTATGATAATAGTGAGGCAGGTAACTAACCAAAACACATGATATTCACTGATCATCAACAAATGGAAAACTCAGCACCTATCCATTGCCAGTTGCCACCATCTTACTTAATAACATTTCATTTCCGTTACCTGAGAGAATCAATGTAGGTGATCTCTCCATATGTTGGTGTACTTGGGGAAGTGAGAAAGGAGTTCTTATATTTTTGAGGTAGGGGTCCTACAGATCATAATATCTATACATACACTGGAAAGAAGGAAGGAAAGAAAGAAGGAAGGAAGGAAGGAAGCAAGGAAGGAGGAAGGAAGAAAGGAAGAAAGGAAGGGAGGAAGGGAGGGAGGGAGGGAAGGAAGGAAGGAGGGAAGCCTAGGATGCTTCTGCCTCTTTCACCAGGGAGGCATAGCCCTCAAAATTTGAATGAAGGAGCCACTGATGAGAAGACCTTCTTAGAATTTGGCTAACAGGCTAACACGTACACATAGAAACAATCTTATCCCTCTACCAGTGTAGCAAGACCCTCTCACAGAGACATTCCCTATGATACAGAGACCTGAAATCACTTCTCCGTTCCTGGTTTTGTGTGAGATGCATCTGTTCTACACCAGCCATTCCCTGTGGCTGTGAAGGCTGTGAAAAGCAGATGCATGCCTGCCTATGACAAGAGAAGAGTGGAAATTAAAAGAATCACAGAATCACAGAATCACAGAAATTTCAGAGTTGGAAGGGACCTCTAGAGATCATCTAGTCCAACTCCCCTGCTAAAGCAGGATTGCCTAGAGCACATTACTCAGGACTGCATCCAGGCGGGTCTTGAAAATCTCCAGAGAAGGGGACTCCACAACCTCCCTGGGCAGCCTGTTCCAGTGCTCTGTCACCCTAACTGTAAAGAAGTTTTTCCATGTGTTGGAAAGAAGGGGACCAGTTGATTACAACAAATAGTAGGATTGAAAATAGAGCTGTCAACCATTTATCTTCTCCATCCATTCCATTTACCCTGTTCCTTAATGTCCTCTTCCTCTACCGCAGCTGCAACCTACTCTCCTTCCACTCTTTCCACTTCTCTCATCTTTATCCTCTTCCAACAGTCTTCTGCGTGCCTTCATTCCTCAACTGTGCTAGGATTGTAATAATCTGCAAGTGCTATTACCAGTTCACATTCAGGGGCTGCATGTCTTGAAAGCCTGAATCAAGTGTAACCAAAGCTTGTCTTCCTTTGAACTCAATCAGTTCCATTATTCAGGGGGCAGGATTCATTATTGCAACTATTTATAAAAAAAATTTAATTTTGTTTTGACAACAGCTATGAAACATATCTGTCCTACAACTGTACAGTCCATTTCTTATGACTGAAATATCATGAGCAGGTGGGAAAGGGTATTCTGAGCTATTCAACAATCATTTGCTTGTGTGACTTGGTTGTTGTGGGCTGGATTTATCCCTTCCATGGCTATGGGTGTGTTATTCGGATTCCTAGTTTCTATTCATCAGAAATTATGCTGGACAGAGTTAAAGCTGAAAATATATCATGTTATTTCTACCCTACTATCCTGCAAAAGTGTCTTAAGATTTTACTTACAAGAATAACCACTGAAGCCTGATTTGAAGCTGTGGCAACAATATAGTTGCCACAAAACAGGTATAGCAGCTGTTTTATTCAATATAACCAGTATAAAATACATACATAATTATTATGTTTTCAGTAATTTCTAAGAGCATATGGTATTAAAATGGAATTATTAATAGTGAGCCTTTATGAATGTACTTAAAAATCTTGGCCCTGGACTCCAAGACATGACTGCACTAGCTACTCTCCTGTGGTGGGTTAGCTGTGGCCAGCAGCCCACCCAGCTGCTCTCTCACTCCCCTCTCCTCAACAGGACAGGGGAAAAAACCAGGATGGACAAGCTTAGGATAGTTGAGATAAAGACAGTGAAATCACTTACCACTTACTGCCACTGGCAAAACACACTCGACTTGGGGATCTTTAATTTAATTTATTGCCAATTAAAATAGAATTGGGTAGTGAGAAATAAAAATTGAGTGAGAAATTAATTGGTTGGAAAAACTCATGGGTCAAGAGAAAGATGGAGATTGCTTTCCAGTTACTGTCACAGGTAAGACAGACTTGACTTTGGGAAAATAAATGTATTTTTTGCGAATTAAAATAGATTTGCATTGTGAGAAACAAAAACAAAATTTAAAACAACACCTCCCCCTCCCCTTTTTTCCAGGCTCAACTTCACTCCCGACTCCTCTAATGCCTGCCCAGCGGTGCAGGGGGGATGGGGGATTATGGTCAGTACATAATTTTTGCTCTCTACTGCTCCTTCCTCCTCACACTTTTCCCCTGCTGCTGTGTAGGTCCTTCCATGGGCTGCAGTCCTTCAGGATAAACCTGCTCCAGTGTAGGTCCTCTACAGACCACAGTTCCTTCAGAAAATATCCACCTGCTCCAATGTGGGGTCCCTTATGGGCTGCACTGTGGATACATGCTCCACCATGGTCTCTCCCATGGGCTTCCAGGGAATACCTGCTCCACCATGGTCTCCATGGGTTGCAGGGGAATCTCTGTTCCAGCACCTGGAGCACCTCCTCCCCCTCCTTCTTCTCTGACCTTGGTGTTTACAGGGTTGTTTCTCACAAATTTTTTCCTCACTTCTACTGCCGTACAGTGTTTTACCTGTTTATAAGTATGTTTTCCCAGAGCTGCCACCAGGTTGGCTGATAGGCTCAGCTGTGTCTTGCAGTGGGTCTGTTGCAAAGCCGGCTGGAAATGGTTGCGTCCAGCACAGGGCAGTCCCTGACCTCTTCTCAGAGGCCACTCCTGCAGCCCCCCTGCTACCAAAACCTTGCCACCTACATGGAATACATTCCTTCCCTCGCCTTTTGAAACAAGTTTTTGTCATTAAAACATACATTCCTCACACATCCTCCACAAACTTCACTTACAACATCAACAAAATATTCCCCATGTCAAAATCAAAAGTAACACCATCATGACACTGACAAGGGTGAACCATATACACACACAATAAAACTCCACCACTTGTCCCATCACCACAATAAAAATTCCCAACACCAGTATCGAAACTCCCCTAAATTATTCCACTCCCTGGCAATGTCCAGTCCAAGTTTTGCCTGTTACCTCTTCTAATTACTGTTGTTATCTCAAATTCCTTGAACCCTATGTTGGACACCAAAAAGGACTGTGGTGGCTTAGCCTTGTGTAGCAGTCAGATGCCCACCCAGCCGCTCTCTCACTCCCCCCTCCTCAACAGGACAGGGGGAAAAACCGGGATGGACAAACTTAGGATAGTCAACACAAAGACAGTGAAATCACTTACCACTTACTGCTACTGGCAAAACACACTCGACTTAGGGATCATTAATTTAATTTATTGCCAATTAAAATAGAATTGGGTAGTGAGAATTAAAAACAAAAATTAGAACAACACCTTCCCCCCTCCCCTATCTCAAACCAAAAAGATGCCCAAGTTCCTATTATGTAATAAATCATGTATTTTCCTTTATTCTTTGTTTTTTGACAAAAATACTGAAACATTAGTTCCTTTTACTGCAAGCTGCTCTTGGTTCTTGTTTTGTTTGTGTTATTCTGCTATAGTCTTACAAGTTGACATTTTAATATTTTCTTGATGTAGCTCACCATGTAAGTCAAATTATTAACAATTAAGAAAACAATCGTTTCAAATGTACCTAATTTGTTTGAAAAGGAAGTGAACAACTTAAATTCAAAAGGAAACATTGTCTCATCATATTCAGTTTCTTCATTAAGATGGGGTAGGGACAGGTTTCTAGGGATGTTCTTTCTGTGCCAAAAATACCCCTTTTGGGGCGGAAGGAAGCGAAATAGATCATGCAGAAAATCCATAGATACATGTAAGAAGTTATGGTGTCACTCAACAGCATGTTCTGAATGCTTATAACATCTTTAAACAAATTCACTCTTTATTTTGCATTCTCACATTAGCCCGACTTTCCGATGCCAATAACTCTTTAGGATTTAATTTGAAAGAAAAACATGTTTTATATTAAGTTGTATAATGTTAACAACACTGCTTAATGAAATGTCAAAACTACTAAAAATGTATTTGAAAATTCAGACATTTTTACTTTAGAAATACTCATTGTGTGACCACAGTTTATCCTGGTCTTGTGCCTCCAAAGAAAAACAGAGAGATATCTCTAGAATTCAACATACTAACCATAGTTAAATAGTCTACCCTCATGATGCTAGTGCTGAGTTGCCTGAAATAAGAGGAATGCATCATTTTTAGTGTATCTGATGGCAACACTGTCAGCTACCAAAATACAACTTCTGTGTGATGAATGACAGAGAAGTAAATATTTCACAACACTTAAATAATACACTTTCTACATAGTATTTGATTAACAACAGAAATAATTGTTGGAAATATCACTTCAGTATTTGATACATTTTGAAAGAACATATCCAATCAAACCTGCTTAACTTACAAAATTTAGCCATGTATTGTTTCTTTCATCACATCTTTGTTTCCACAATCATTCTTCCATTCCTGTTGCCAAAACTTTACCCACAAAAATGTGTTTTGGAATCTGCTCGGGAGTCTCACTGTCAAGGGACAAAGCTCTGAACAAAAGACATGTTTGTCTTTTGTACTAGTCTCATGCTAATGCCCAGCCCATTCACTCCCGAGATGTGTCCACTGGACATGTGCTGTTTCTGTCTCACCTGTTCCAGCTGCTCCAGGCTCTTGTATCTCTTTTGCTTTACCTTTTCCCAACCTGTCTGTGCCTTTCACTTCTCCCTGAGATGTGAAACTGTTCAGGGTTTCTCTACTCAGTTGAGAAAAGAGTAGGTTTGCTCACATTTTTGGTCACCGAATAGTGAAACCAATGAGGAATTACGTACCTAACGATTGGCAAACCTGTAAGTTGCAGCATTGGTGCAACAGCAGAAAACCAAACTTGTTTTGTATATATCCATCATAACTGTGAGGACTGGAATTATTATACAATACTCCTCAAAAGGAGTCAATGCTTTTTATCCAGGAAAGCAACTACCAGTTACAAAGGGGTAAAAGATTTGCCTTGTTTCAAGGTTTGCTTGAGTGAGTAATTTTATTTTGCTTTGCAGTTTTTTTCTCTTTTTAGCGGCCGTGCTCCCTCTACTTTTAAAGTAGCTTCTTCCAGTTACTCAAAAGTAATGTCCCATTTGCTAGAGGGGTTGTGGGTTTCCACTATACCATTCGGCTTCTTGCTAAGGATTAGCACCATGGTTGTACTTAGTACTAGTTCATCAGTAGAGTGGTAAGAGTGGCTCTCTAGAATAGAAACCCAAACGTTTGTGAGGTTCTATTTCGCACTCAAGATGATACCTTTGTGATGGCTCCTCTCCAGCCATGCACACGCGTGTGCCTGCACACGCTGACATGCTCCTCAGCTGCCTCAGGCACCTTCAGAGAAACCTGCTTCCAACAACATATGGCATATATGGATGCAAAGCAAAATATGTCTGCCCGTCAGCCTAACCGTGACTGCGGTGAAGCTCATGAAGGGTTGCTGCTCAGCCTCCGCAAATTCCTGGTCTCTGCTTTCAGTGAACAACATTCTTTCTTAATTTTTAAAATTTTTTTTCCAGAGCCGCGGAGCAGACAGTGGTCCTGAAACTGTGCAAGGCAGAGCTGGGAGTGCTGCCTGGGCTTGGTGCCTCTGGCCAAAAGGCTGCGGCGAGGGCAGTCAGGGCTCCCCCGCGGGCTGCCGGCCAGGCCAGGAGCTGCTGGGCGTCCCACCTACCGGCGCCGGGCCCCAGGGGCCTCCCGTAGAGGGGCCACCATGGCGGCCCGCTGAACCGGGGACTGGGCGTGGGGAGCCGTCACCGTGGCAACGTGCGTGAGGTAAGCGGTGTTGCCTAGCAACCGGGGCTCCGGGCACGAGGAGCCTCTAGAGAGTTCGGAAGGCGGCCGTTGGGGGGGAGGGGTAGGGAGTTGTCGTGGGGGAGGGGAGGAAGCGGGAACCTGCTGTGAAAACGGAGCCGAAACCGGCCAAAGGGAGTGCTGATGGATGGGCTGAGGCGGGAGTGGCACAGGCCGCAGGTGCTGGCTGTGCCAGGATGGCGCTGATGGAACCTGGTGGCGGCCATCACTGGGGATGGCTCACCGCACGTGCCGCTCGGCCTGCAAATCTGTCATGTGGTCCCCTCATCCTTCCCAGCGGGGAGTACCACCAGGGCAAGCCAAAGAGTGCGTGGTGGTGTGGAAGGGTGGTATGGAACGGCCCTGCCCCAATTTTTGTTTTCTTGGTGTAGACTGAGATCAGAAAGAGCTCATTGAGAATATCACTCACGTGCAGCTGAGTTGCCTTCTAAAATCACATGACCAGGGCAGTACTAGTCTTTTTTTTGGGTATCATTAGTAATGCCGATAGGTAAAACAGTTCCTTAAAACAGAATGTGTTTACAGAGACTTGCTGAGATCTACACTTTGCATCCCAAAAAAAGAGGTCACGAGGGAGGTCCAGAGGAAGCTGATGGAGACAACCAGATGTCTGTATAATGACAGTTAATTTTCTTTGTTTTTCTGTGCTAGATGTTATGAAAATTCGCAACTGGCTCATGCCAACCGAGGAGAAAGGCTGGGACACAAAGTATGGAATTATAAGAGTAAATATTTATTCAGGCATGTGAGGTGTCCCAACCAAATTGGGGTACCCCAAATGTGGTTTTACACAAGATTCTTGTACCCTTCAAGAGTTCAGCTACAACACGATTTGACTAACCACTAACACAACACTACTGATTACTAATCATAGTAAAACTTTGCCAAGCAACTGTAGTTCTGCAGCATTCTGGCTGCTTGTCTATTGATCCAGACATCAGTCTTGCTATACTTAGTTATCTATGATGCCAGATGACACTGGGAGTGTTTCAAAGATGTGTTAGAGGGGCTAGGATGCCGGCATTATCTTGGCTCTTCAGGGGTATCTTTTGTTCTTCATGGACAGCTCAAGTCTTCCAAGAAGCAAAGTCCTTATTTCCAGGGCCAGGCTGTCCTCCAGGTCCTTGCAATGAGCTGGTGTCCATTAGTTTGTTTTTCTTAAGCATAAACAATCCCAAAGTCTCCAGTAAAATTCCACGACCTTATTACATTGCAGTGTATAATAGAACCATAGAATCACAGAATGGTTAGGTTGGAAGGGACCTTAAAGATCATCTAGTTCCAACCCCCCTGCCATGGGCAGAGGCACCTTCCACTAGACGGGGTTGCTCAAAGCCTCATCTAACCTGGCCTTGAACACCTCCAGGGATAGGGTATCCGCAACCTCTCTGAGCAACGTGTTCCGATGTCTCACCACCCTCACAGTAAAGTAATGGGAACTAATATGAACTAATGTGAACTAATATTAGTAATGTGAACTAATATATATTAACAAAGTTAATATACTTTCATACTATAAAGACTTCTTGATATAATAGCTAGGGAAGGGAATTTTGATAATATAGACAACATGTCAGAATGAGAAGGTGTAATACAGAGACCTAGTGATGGCTTCTACATTGATTCCTCAGGAAAGACATTTGGTAGTTATGATAGACACATAAATCTTCACTGAATATGAATTAACAGTTAAAAAGTAAAATAGAAAAATACAAGAAGTCATACAAATTTGGAAGAAAAATGACACAGAAGTAGAATATTAGCCTATCTGTATCTCTATATTATATTCTCTCATATGAAATAGTTTTCAGGTGTGATACTTCCATCTCAAACAGGTACACCATTACAGAAATTTGAGTTAAGAGATGTCTGAAAACATTGATTAGAACAAAAATGAAAAGTTGAGAATCTTTTGTTTAGAAAGTAGTAAGTGACAACAGCTATAAAAGCTATGAAAAATACCGAGTGGCACAGGGATTTTGTGCTGACTTTCCATTTGTCCTTTTAAAAAACATGTCAAGGGCATGTTGTGAAAGCTGAATGACATGCACTGTGGATGTACTAAATTACAGCAGTCAGGAAGCCTAGCAGCATTTTGTAGTCTCTGCATTAGAACTGCCTGGTTTAGCCAATCCTCCATCTGATGTGAAAGAAATTGCTCCATTATGACATCTTCCTATCACCACTGCAGCTTCACTCAGACCTGAACTATTAAACATAAGCAATTTCTATATCACATAATAGAAACCAGGTCTATAAGATCACAAGATATCTCAAATAAAAATGTATCAATTTTTGATCTTCTTGAGTTTAGTTCTACTCCAGGCATGAAACTTGTATCTCTGTTGCATCCGCAAGAGAAGCCAATTCTGAGCTTTTTCACTGACTATCAAACTGTGCAATAGGAAAGAATTTTCTAATTGTTTTGTTAAAATCCCTTCATGGCAATCTGAATTCCTGGCACTAGACCTGTTCTACAGGTCTTCTGTTTAGCGTTTTAGAATTGTCATTTTAGTATAAACTTCCCTAATAACTGTGAAGTGGGTATGTTAAGGAGCAGCTGATGAGGAGCCACGTTAGAAGCAACTATGTAGGCAGACTCACTGCCATGGTGCTAAAAGCAAATCTGTGAAGTCCCAGGTTTACTGCCTCCTCACCTCCAAATTCCTGTGCTGCAAAAAAGCAGAAACTAGCCCAAATTCTTCAGACATCAGAATTTTGCTGTAAAGTGAAAACCACTGTGGCTATAAATTGTTTTTATGATTCATGAGCACACTTTATAGCATTTCTAAAGTGTAGAATTTTATTCCTGGCTTCTAGTTGATGTGATAAACTTCCCTGGCTTTCTGTCTCCTTGTTTATCACTGCCTCCAGCACCAGTTGGTCAAATTATGGTCTGCTGCGTTAGAAAAGTGTATACTGTTTTTTATAAGATATATGGAAAAGAATAATTCCATCTGTAAAGAGGCCACGTTTTACACTCATCCTGAGTTTAAACTGAAAAGACTTTTAATATCAAGCATGGAACAGTAACATTGTTATAGTCAGCTGTGCTTTTGAAAGCACCATACTGTATTTCATATATCCAACTTTTGCATGTGCCCTCTCTTACTATTTAACAGTGCTAAACAGTTGCATAGGAAGATAAGGGTTTTCTCTGCCCTACACTTCACCACGTGTATTGATATGCTGATTTGTTAATATATAATTCTGATTTTGTAAATTGTCTGTTAAAGGAGAAGCCACTGCTCAAGCATTCACACACCATTCAAGGAGTCGTACACACACCACCTGAGTATTTAACTGCCAGGATCAGGGTCCCTTCACAGCAGGTGACCCCAGTGAGCCAACACGTGCCCCTTTCGACTCCTCACACACACACACTCTCGGGCATGCTCCCTCCTTCTTCAGGCTCGACCATAGGCTTCCTGTAGCAGAATCTCAGGTGTCAGATTTTATAAAAATAAGTAATTTAATTGAAAGGTACAGCAGGAAGGACAGCCCAGGCTGGGTGCCTCCAGAGAGGAACGTTGAACAAAGAAATCCCTGGGCAATTATACTCTTGTGATCTACACACCCGCCCCTCACACACTCTTCACATGTCTTTTAGTCTGATGGTGACTTTTGGTCTGCAGCCTTCTAACACCTTACTGGATTCTTTTTCTGTGTCCAGGCAGGCAGGCCGCTGACTGCTCTTATCTTGTTGATGTGCAGTCTGTGCTGACGGTTGTAGCCTCCTTATCTTCTGGTTTATGCTTCTTGTGCATCCGTGCTCGCTGTCAGAACATGGGGAACTGAAAAGTCCCAGACTTAGGGAAAACACTACCAAAACATCACTGTGTTATCGACATTTTTCTTATACTGAAAGACTAAGCACAGCACTGTACCAGCTGCTAGAAGAATTACTGAGAAAATTAACTCTATTGTGGTTTAAAGGCTTCAGGAAATCTAGCTACTCATGCCAAGTAAAGCTAGGCAAACGGCATAAACTACCCCATATTATAACCCTAAATAATTTATTCTAATTAAAACTTACTTAAGCTGAACAACTAATATCTTTAAGCTTCAGGGTAGTAAGAAAGCAGGCCTGTAGATCTTTACACTGTTATCTGACATTTGCACTAACAATAAAACATTAGGATTCAGGATGCTTCAGGCTTACTCAGCAGCTTCTTGTCTCATTTTACATCACCCATAGCTCATGCAATGGCGGTGCAGTGCTGCCTGCCTCCTCCCACTCAGGCACCCAAAATCATGCTGATCAGCTCTGTGTGGCATGTGGTGAATGTGGAGTGCGAGAGAACCTGTAATGACAGGCTGTGTCCATGGCACGTGTCTCCCAGTGCACTGTTCTTCCCAAAAGCACATTTCCTAGTTGCAGCCTATGACGTGACTATCAAGGGGAACTTGGCGTGGGAAAAAATGTGTCACGATCTTCTCCTTTGAACCACGGGGTTTATTGCAGCTGGTCTTCAGAATCTGAGAAGCTTGTGCTTAAGGAAAACAGTCACCTACTAGGGGTTTTCAACTATAGCTGCCATGCTGTGCACTAAGACAATTACCAGTGATGATCTAGTTCCTGAGCGTCCTAGGCTGGGTTGCTATACTTTAGGAATTAAAAGCTATTTTTGCTATTCAGCTGCAAAATTAATGGGTCATTTCTTAGGGATGCATAACTAAAGTAACCATCTTTCTTTCATGTGAAAAGCAACAGTCTGCTGGTGAGAGGGAGCTAAGACATGGTTTCTACCTGGCAGAAAACTACATCCTCTGCACTTGCCAGAGCAGATGTAGCCACACAGACAGCGCTCCCGTGGAAACATGCAGCCACCCAGGTCTCAGGCTGCAGGTAATGCCACAGCCTTACATGGCTAATGGATGGTAGTAGGGATGGCAGCTGTGTGAGGTGTGACCAGGTGGATGATCTGCTCAGGCTGGTGGCAGAGCTGAGAGAGGAACTAGAAAGGCTAAGGAGCACCAGGGAGTGCAAGAAAGAAATTGACTGGTGGAATCACGCTCTGACCTCCCTGAGAGAGAAACAGGGACAGACACCAGAAAAGAGAACAAGATCAAGGGGATTCCATATCCTCCACCCACCAGGCTGAAGGCAGTGGCCAAAAGGAGAGCTGTGAATGGAGGCAAGTCCGTGCTACGGGTTGCAAGTGAACCCTCTCCTTGCCCACCTCACCTACCCAGGTGCCTCTGTACAATAGGTACAATGGTCTGGATGAGGTAGACCAGCCAATGGATGATGTGGATGACAGTCCGACTACACCAGAGGAGTTGCCAGGACTGGAAATGCCTACTCCCTGTTTAACAACCACCTCCACGGGGAAGAAAAGATGGGTTATAGTTGTAGGCGACTCCTTTCTGAGGGGAACATAGGGTCCAATATACCGGGCAGACCATCCTCTTAGGGAAGTATCCTGCCTCCCTGGGGCCAGGTTAGGGACATCACTAGGAAACTTCCTAGCCTGGTACAGCCCTTGGACTATTACCCCCTGCTGGATGGACCACTCAGTGGGTAAGGAAATGGATGGATGGCTGCACTCAAAGGGTTTCGGTCAATGGATCAATGTCCAAGTGGAAACCAGCGATGAGTGGCATTCCTCAGGGATTGGTACTGGGTGCAGTACTATTTAACATCTTTGTTGGTGACATGGACAGTGGGATTGAGTGCACCATCAGCAAGTTTGCTGATTACACCAAGCTGTGTGGGCGCAGTCGACATGCTGGAGGGAAGGCATGCCATCTAGAGGGCCCTTGACATGATTGAGAGGTGGGCCCATGCCAACCTTGTGAAATTCAACCACACCAAGTACAAGGTCCTGCACCTGCATCAGGGCAATCCCAAGCACAAATACAGTCTGGGTGGAGAATGAATCAAGAGCAGCCCCGAGGAGAAGGACTTGATGAGAAGGAGAAATACTAGAATTATACTGATTAAAAGTAAGATCCAAAGGGAAAAACATCCTATTACAGTATCTTATAAAGATGTTTTACAATAAGTGTTGGATTTACTGTAAATCTCTTCAGAAAAAATACAGATTTAAAATTTAATAATTCTCAACTCTGCAATTGAATGAAAAGGCCAATTTTCTGTAATTTTTGTTCTGCCAAGCATATTTCATATATATGATTTTTTCAGTTGCCCACAGATTCTTCTTTTTAATTATTGAGAAACCAAGAAAGGTGCTAGTGTGGGAAAGAAAGAGGAAACTTTCAGAAAGTGAAATAAGTTTTCAAGCTTTTTTATGCAATGGTTGCACTTAAATGTTCTGTTTTGAAAGAGTACAGGCTTGATATTTGGTTAAAATTCGTAATACAATGACTGTAATTACACTGAAATTATAGCATAGTTACATCAGTAATTTTTTATCCTACAATTACCACAAATTCGTGTAACCACAAAGAGCATGGCTGGGAATACTTATAGTGGGAACACAATGGTTCATGTGAACACAATGTGCATGCGAAATACATATACATACATATATACATACATATATATAGATGTGATTGTGTGTCTGTCTATACATGTATGTAGAATGCAGATGGAGAATACACATGTGTTTTGTACAATGGGAGTAACTGGAACACCTGTATGGTTACTTCATATTTGTATTGGCATAAATTAATCATTAAAAAGTATGACCTTACTATAACTGGGTATTAACCGGACTGAAACTACAGTGTAACTAATCGCTGTGTGATAATGTTGATATCCCATATGCTTAAAATACAAAACATTTTAACTCTGTATTGCACATCTTTTTAAAAGTTGACATAGTGACTTCATTCTAATCTTAGTTACTTGCAATTGTTTATAAATGACCGTGTGTTGAAATGCCACATTTAAAAAAAAAATAAATTAATCATTGAATTATCCAAGTGTTATGAAATGATTCCAAACTTGGGTTTCATACTTTTCTTATTCAAAAATTGGTAAGATGTAGAATTTTAGGTTTGTAATATTCGTTTTCTGTAAGAAACACTGAGAAGCCACTACAGTTTGAAGCTATTAGAAAGACTAAGATCTTAAATGTTCCACATTATTATTGGCATGTTTCACATTAGCTTTCACAGCAAATTGTTGAAAATATTTAAGTTTTTACAGTGCAGTAACACTTTCACAATAGAACATAAGGAATGCTTATAATCTAAAGAGTAACACAGATGTGAAGGAGAAAAAAGACAAAGGTAGAGCAAACCAGTAGTGGTGATCTCTTTGGTTCCATGATTTCTGTCTTGGTTTTTCAGTTTCAGGGTGTGGCTTTGTCTCCCTGCTTTATATGGCAGAAAAACAGAAGGGTTTGGTTGCAGGAAACACAAAGAGAATGAGAGGCTGTGAAGGACCATTGGAGGCAGGAAGTGCGGTGTTGATAAAAGAAGGAAGTGAGAGCCATACGGAAAGCAGTGCATCATGCAGGGTCAGGAAAGTTCAGAACAAAGAATACTGTGCAATGATATCATCAGTGAGCCCACTGAAATGACTTGTGTGACTGTGTCTACCAACACCAAACTCTGGTGGAGTCCTTACAGGAAAATGTTTATCCTTCCCGTTAGCTCATATAAACACTGAGTGATGGTGTGGAAGAAGATGACTGCATGGAAACTGTGTCACTGAATGATGAGGTGTGAAATAATGATTTTTTTCCAACAGCAAGGCTAAACTACAGCTGAAAATAGAATGCAGATGAAAAGGATTTATTTGCAAATGTTGCTGCAATTCTGCATATTTGGTAATTAAAATAGAAATGTGTGGCTAAGTAAGTCAAGATATGCATTTACCATTTGGGATGGCTTTGCAACATCATCTCTGTTGTGAAATTCCACTGGTCATGATAGTTCAGTTTTAACAGCACGTTTGTCTAACTTCCTCTCTTCAGAGGCAAGAAAGCTAATGCAACCTGGCACACAACATACGCTCCTGCATTATATTACTGCATCTGTAAGCGGAGGGTTATATATTCAAATACCTTCCACAGGTGCATGCCTGCACAGCAGTATGGGAAGGTAGTATTAAATACTTGGAATGAGGCTCTCATTAGTGACTTCTCAAGAAGACTCACTTTGTAAGCTACCAAGCTTAGTCAGTCAATTAACTTCTAAGCCTATCTACTATTGTGCTCACCTTACCTGCATGCAATAAAGTCAGGTTAATATACCTATGAAAACACGTACCTTTGAAGTACCTGAAGCAAACAAGGTGTAGCAATATTTATGGCCATTATACCACTGTATATATATTCATCCATGAATAGACTTGTATGTTCCTAAGAGGATGTTCAGTAAGTGTCTCACATTCATGTGGTAATAATTATTGCATGGGTGGGTCTGTTTTATGATGGTATACATAAATATGTAATGCTATTGGTATGAACAGTGTAGACGACTGAGGAGTGTTACAACAAATGTGTAACAACTCATTTCCTCCACAGACCAATGATTACAGTGCGTAACTTCTAATGCAGGAAAACTCTTATTCTGAAATGGAACCATGTCTGAGGTGCAATAGTGCAGGGCAATCACATAAACATTCCCTCTATTAAAGTGCTTCAAGGTCCTTTTTAAATCAAACTTATTAAAATTAAAAGCACAGGAAAAAAATCTAGTCTTTTTACTGAAGCAAATGGGTTTTCCTTGGCGGTCTCCTGTATAGGCATGCTGGCTGGTGAGAACTGATTAACTTGAACTTGAAACTCTGAGAACTTGAAACCAAACATAAGATCCTTAAGTATGAACAGCTCACTTTTATAAATATCCAACACCAAGAGGCAGAGAAGAGGGAAACGGGAATGCAAAGACAAATTGCACCATGTTAATGCTGGGGTATCCTACCAGTTGAACACTGGATATTATATTTGCCTTCTGATCTTAAACAGACAAACAGATAACAAGATATTTTTAATTTTGAGACTGCTGTACTGTAGACAACAAAAAGTATAAGTGCTTAGGAGGTCAGATCTGTGAAAGAACCTAGAAATATAGTGACACTATCTGTATGTGTACTTGAACCCAAGTCACTTTTTCTAGAAATATTTTTTGGGGGCAAGCCAGGAGCTTTGTCTTGATATTACAAATGTAGTTTGTCTATCTCCTTCCAAAGCGGTGCTTTGGAAGAATTATTTGATTTTTTTTCCCATTAAAAAAAAAAAAAAGAAAAAAAAAGGAAGATACATTGAAATCATTGAATGTACGTGACAGGAAAAACCCCAAAACAAAACACAAAACCCAAACAAAAACCAAACACAAAAAAAAAAACCAACCCCAAAACAAACCCAATTCTGGAAGGCAGTGGAAGTAATGATGCCCGGGATTTAACATCAATGGACTCCTCTTAAATTAACATGGCTAACAAAGGAAAGACTTGGAAGACATTTAAAAACAGACCAGTGAGCCAAAATGTAAATACAAAAATTCACCTTTGAAACCCACTTATTCTTTATAAAGAAAACCAAAGGAAAACTAGTGAATCAATATGACTCACATAGTTTCAGGAAATGGCTGTATACCCATTGCCAGATTATATCAAGAGAAGAAGGAATGACTTCATTACTTCTGAAGACCAACACAGAAAAGACCTGTGTAACCTCCTGCTGGTTTCTTGCTTCCCACAGCAGCACTGGCAAATATATCCAAGAAGCTGGCACTGAGTCATCTCACCTGTTCCAGTGCCACACATATGAGAGCCCTGCAGGAAACAGGGTCACATTGAGTCCATATATGTTTCAGATAAGCTATTCTGCTGGCTATTGCTCTTTATCTGGCATTCCTCCGCACCTGGATCAGCTTCTCTGTTTACTTGTGTGCAGCTTTCTCCTGTCCTCAGATCATCTTGACCTGATGTCACCTTCCTGTTCTAAATGCGAATGCACCATGCAGTACAAGTGTCTGCAGTTACAATTTGTTTACAAGTATATGCAGAAAAGGGTACAGACCTCCTTAAAGTGGCCACACTTTTCTCTCCTGTGCTCCAATATAGCCCTATCAGGATGCCCTGGATAGATCCCTGTTCTCTTGAGAGAGGATCACAACCAATCCTAGCTGAGCAGCTTCTGAAATACCAAGACCTGCAACCAGTTGGCAATGCCAATGCTGGAGGAAGGGTATTTATGGGACACGGACTGAGGCCACTACAAAGCAAAGGGTCACTGGCAGGACTGCAATAAAGGAAAGGTCAACATCAGCACTTCTGTTAACACTATTGACATCATCACCCATACTAGGTGGAACAAATTCAATGTTTACAGCAAAGGCCATCAGCAAACCCCAGCAGAGGTTCTGTAAGTTCTTGAAGTTGGCGTCACAAAGTATCTAAACAAAGTCAGCCCCTAATGTGGTGGTTCCTGTCAATGTGTGGCCCAGAAGTAGAGATCCAGATACTCCTGGAAACCTGATGAAGACCCAGCCTGAAACTGGTATGCAGAGCTCATCTGGCATTACTGTGTTGACTTTACAGAGAGAGCTAAGCTACCCCATTCCTCGTAGTGTTTGAGCACTGTCACACTGTGAGCAGTTAGCCTCTCTCTGCATCCTCAGGTTCTGTCTGCACATCTTAACGCATGAAAAGCTGTATGCACCAAAGAATTACATTTTCAACATGCTCATTTCCCAGAGATATATCTTGCAGCTTTTGACTTTGTGGAAACAGGAAAAATACAGAAAAAAAAAAAAACACAACAGGAAAAATAAATTTGCTTACAGTTCTATTATGTACCTTTCACATTTTAGAATGCAAACTGACAAAAGTAGATCTCCTTGAATGCATTATAAGGCACTCACTGCGATTATTTATATTTTACTTCTATCTATGTATATCTTTGCCATGTGTGTATGTTAAACTTTAGCAAATGCTTCACAAGACAAATGTTACCTTTTCTAGGTTGTTCACAGTGTGTTCTTGCTCATTCAGCCTAGAGACTTCAACCTTGCAAATAACATAATGCATATTTCCAAAAAGACCAGGGACTTTTAAATGAAGCCTTTCTGCCATCTGAAATGCATCTCAAATAATACTTTCCACCCAGACAGCCTGCAGGTCTGAGCATGCAATTACAATCACAGCTGCAGATTCCTCAGATGCTTTCCAAGCAAACACCAACTCCATATAGGCTTGAAGGTACCATAGAAATGAGCTGCAAGTGAAAAAAATGCTCTTTTCAAGTGCACTTCAAACTAGGAATGGGAATAATCAAAAAGTGATAAAGAAAAGCAAATTTCATCCTTGCTGGTGCTCGGCCTCATATTTGGACAATAAATATCTGTGCTTTTTTTTTTTTTCTATTTCCACCTGCACACTGCACTCCTAATAGATAGAGGCTGTCATCTGCTGAGTACCTGATAAATCTCCAAGAAAGAGAGAGGGATGAAGGACAAACTTGCTGAGCTTATATCTGCATCTCAGCAAAGTGGCCAGAAAGCTGACAGGTGAAGACAACAGGTATTTCGCAGCATTCCAATTGCAATTCATTCAGTACATATCTATCCTAACATTTAGAAAAGTTTTTCTAAAACTGTTAAACATTCTTCATAAGAAAATACTTTCTTCTCTTTCCACTTTGTTACTTCTTGTCCTATTCCAGTGGACATGAAATAAAATAATTATTCTGTTCCTTTTTGCAGCAACTTTTTCAATATTTGAATTGTAACCACATTACCTGTCATTCTTCACAAGACTAAACATATCCAGTTGTTCCACCCCTGGGTTAAATTTTCTAGATTTCTTATAATTTTTGTTAATCATCTTTGGATTTTCTCCAGCTGACCTGTATTTGCTTGGACTGTAGTGCCCATATCTGAACATACTATATTATAGCTAAGATTTTACCATGTTTGTCACTTGTAAAGTGAAAGGAAATTCTGCCACTGTTCCCTATTAACTTTAAATTAACATTATTATGTAAAATTCTTCTTAGGAATTTTACTGGGAGTTCATTGATGTACAGTTTCCCCCAATTACATCAATTTATATAGAAATGATTTTAAAATAATTTCTTTAGTTTCTGTGGTATAAGTACATTCTTTTCCTATTGCTCAAACTTCATCTCTGATCAAGAACAGTAACCACCTAGCTGAACAGGCAGAAATTGTGCATATCCATCCTCACAGGTGTGGTTGGTTTACCTTGGCTGGACATCAGGTGCCCACCAAAGCTGCTCTATTGCTCCCCCTCCTCAACTGGACAGCAGGGAGAAAATATGATGAAAGGCTCATGGGTTGAGATAAGGACAGGGAGATCACTCATCAGTTACCATCATGGGCAAAACAGACACAACTTGGGGAAATTAATTTAATTTATCATCAATCAAAAGTCAGAGTAGGATAATGAGAAATAAAAACAAATATTAAAACACCTTCCCCCACCCTTCCCTTCTTCCTGTGCCCAATTTCACTGCTGGCTTCTCTACCTCCTCCTCCTGAGCAGCACATGGGGGACAGGTAATGGGGGCTGTGGTCAGTTCATCACACATCTTTGCTGCTCCTTCCTCCTCACACTCTTCCCCTGCTCTAGCATGGGGTCCCTCCCACAGGAGATAGTCCTCCACAAATATCTCTAATGTTGGTCCTTCCCATGGGCTGCAGTTCTCCATGAACTGCTCCAGCGCAGGTCCCTTCCACAGGGTGCAGTCCTTCAGGAACAGACTGCTCCAGTGTGGGTCCCCTGTGGAGTCACAAGTCCTGCCAGAAGACCTGCTCCAGTGTGTGCTCCTCTCCACGGGGTCACAGCCTCCTTTGGGAACATCCACCTGCTCTGGCGTAGTTTCTTCCATGAGCTGCAAGTGGATGTCTGCTCCACCATTAACCTCCATGGGCTGCAGGGGGACAGCCTGTCTCACCATGGTCTTCACCACGGGCTGCACAGGAATCTCTGCTCGAGCACCTGAAGCACCTCCTCCCCCTCCTTCTTCAATGACCTTGGTGTCTGCAGGGCTGTTTCGCTCACATATTCTCACTCCTCTCTCTGGCTGCTGTTGCACAGCAGTTTTTTCCCCGTCTTAAATATGTTATCCCAGAGGTGCTACCACTGGCTCGAATGGGCTCAGCCTTGGCCAGCAGCAGGTCCATCTTGCAGCCAGCTGACATTGGCTCTATCAGACATGGGTGAAGCTTCTGGCATCTTCTCACAGAAGCCACCCCTGCAGCCCCCCAGGGTACCAAAACTTTGCCAAGCAAACCCAATACAACTGACTATTCAATAGATCCAGAAAGTCTGTCCACCTTTATCTCCTAGTCACAGGCTGGTATCTCTGCTGCTGTTACTGAGCAAAACACAGTAACAACCTGCCACCTAAAGCAGATACTGCTCAGAAATTATCACCTGATCATAAGGTCCTCCACCTGCTCAACAGGTTTGTGAATGTATTGTATTGTCACTCAGCAGATGATCAGTTTGTAGCCGAACAACTTTATTTTCTGTAATATCTGTAAAAAGCTGACACTTTCATCCATGGGAACTGAATAGTATACTGAAATCTAAGTTGCCATATATATTGTGTCTCCGTATTTGTACACTAAAGAAAAACAACTATTAGTACTGCAAACTCCCAGTCTCTGACAGCAATAAAGAGTTTAAACCTCTTGATTCTTGGTTTCAATTCAGTCAGCTAAAAACTGGCAACACTCATAACTACACTTGTGGTGAGTGGGTGGCAGTCATTTAACTTGTTCTTAATTTACAGTCCTGAACTTGTTTCGCACAGGGTAAGAAACTACTCTCTGATAATAATTACATCTGGTCACAACTGGCCACAGTTCCAAGGTCACTCAGTGTCCAGCATCCAGAAAACTTGTTGATCTGGCCATTTATTTAGGTACTTTTCATAGCTTTTAACTTTGATAATCTGCCTTGGACAACCAGGTGCTATTTAAACTTATAAGTTTTAAATCAGGCTATTTTATGACCTTAAATATAAAAAAACCCCCAGGATCTGGAACACTGGCTGGCAGATTTACAGATTAAAGAATTTGTTTTATTAATTTTTCTAATGGAAATGGTGCTATGATAAGCCTCTCCTAAATAGGGAGAATTCTGAAGGAAATAAAATTATATCCATTCTTGAACATCCAGGGTTCAAACCTCTTGCCTTTTGTTTCCCTAAAATTGTTTCTTCTGTGCTGTCAGCAGAGACCTGAAGGGGAGAAATTTGTGTTGCAGCTGAATGCTTATTTGTTCCTGAACTGTTAACAGCATCTGAAGACGGTCAGGAGACTAAACAAAGGAGATTACCCATCAGGATGAGGAAGAAATTATCAAAACCAAAACCTACACAATTTCCTAGCATGCTCAGGTCCTCAGCTGGCAATGCCAAATCCAAACAGCTCATGTTCACTCAGCACTAGAGCATGACAAGTAAATATCATGCTACAATTTGAAGATGTCCTCAGCTGAAATATCTAGCTAATGCAAATTCAGTCGCTAGCTAACAGCATGGGAAAAACAGTGCTTAACAGTAGACATCTATTGCAAAGCTATATGGATCTATTTTAAAGCCTGCGCTAAAGTAATTACACAGAATTCAGAATTTACAGTATAAAAACCAGATGGAAGTCCTTTCTGTCAACCAATGCAACGAAATCTGTTCCCCATCCAGCACAAGTACAACCCACAGAGGCTGAGGCTGGGGTAAGAGAAAGACACAGCTGAAAGAAATTCACAGATCTGATGCCTCTCCTTCACAGGGCTGTTGAACAAGAAGAAACTTAACTGGATGAAGCCAAAAGAGATGAGATGGATTATTTTCTCCAAGGACCCCAGCTGAAACCTTTTCTTTGCAGTACAGAGCTCATTTCAGCCTCTCCATAGTTCATTTGACCCTCTTCAGAGCCCTCGCTCTGTGACTTCTCTTCAGTCCAAAGCAAACAGTCCTATCCCCTCAGATGGGAGAGGTAAAATCTGCAGCCTAAGAAGAGGTGTCCTGACCTTTGGATGTGACTTAGGTTTCCCAGGGGCATTGTGTGCATTTGATAACCGGCATTTTCTAACAAAGACACATTTTCAGTGCTGCTGCGAGGGGAATATACTGAATATGTCAAACAAGAGCCTGCATCATTATTTTCATCTGGACCTTTCTCTTCCTGTGACTGACAAATACAAGAGTGAAGTCAGACTTCATCTCTTCCCAGTGTTTCCACCTTTACTTCTTTACTCCTGTAGACTGATGCACAACACCTACAAAACTCTTGATTTTTGTGGGGAAAACAAGAAGCTCCATCTCTCCATTCTCTGTTCAGTCTCATACTCTTCGTGTGCCAAGCATGCCTACGCACACATGCACGCATACACTCCCCATCAGGGCAATGAAGGCCCTCCGGAGTAACACATCATGTTACAAGTTACATCTTGTCTCGCTGTGGAAAAATTCAAGGTCCAAAATTTATGAATTTATATTTTGTAGTTTTGTTGGCAAGGGGAAAGGCAAGTAAGATTTTGGTTCCTTGCAGAGTAAGGATTGTTTAAAAACATATTTTCCTCTGATCAGAAATTATTTCTGACAACCAGTGTTCACAGTTCCAGGGTAGCTGAATTAGCTGGCACTGCAGGGTTGAATACATTGTAGAAAGGGTAGAATTCTTCCTAAATGGCCCCAGGAGAGCTTAAAGAGCTGGGAGGGTAAAGAACAAGATCACCATAATTAAGTGGTATTATACTTATTCCTAGCTCAACTGAGAGAGATTACTGGCAGGGAAATTTCTACATTTTGAACTTGTGAACTTACCTGTTTCATGCACAGTCAGAATCACAGCTTCCCTAATTTGTATTTTCCTACTGTTGTACTGATGGAAAGACAATTTGAGGAACAGGAAAGTTTGATTGTAAAACGCTGCAATAACTGACATAGTGGAATCATATGCAGGAGTAGCACTTGGAAAAAATGACTTCCAGATTGGCTGCATAGATGTAAATTTTTCTGTGTTGTTTTAAAGTAGTAACCAGCTTTGCAGCAGCCCAATGTCAGCTGTCTATAAAGTCCTCAGAAGGCTATTGAAGATCCTCATGCATGGCTTGTAGCATGAAGTGGATGTTGGGGCTTTTTGGAAGTGAAATGGCAAACCAGATTATCTTGTGGGGGGTCTACAGATCTGAAGAGATCTTAAACTTTTTTTTATCCTCGTGGTTAGGCTCCACATTGTTTTCCATGTGAATCATGGCTGATACTGTTGGAAGATGCTTCTGACTAGTGTCTGGACAGAACCTCTCAACACATACAGGTTGTAGCTCTCTATGAATCAAGGATAATTATCTGTCATACAGCAAAGGCGTACAAGGCAACAGAAAGAGCTGGACAGTGGAAAAAGTTATTTGGGTCACCACCCAGTTTTAACATTTATTTATTTTTAATCAGTATTTGCACATCACCTAAACTTCATGGTGTTCTGCACCTGTTGTGTTCTAGTTTCTGCACCTCTAGACAACCTAGCAAACAGTAATCAAAACCAAGATAGCTTATTTCTCAAAAATGATGGCTCCAGATCTTCCCTAGCAGATACCATTCTTTGCCACTGGATTTCCCTTTGGTTTTTTTTTTTTTTTTCAGGACACAGTGTTTCACCAGTACTTTTAGCACTGAGGAATGCTTTTGAGTGTAGCACTTACAATGTGGAGTGCATTGCATTCAAGTTTGTGGGACATTCTGTACATGCTCTGTTGACCTACATATGCCTTCTGGCTCTTGCACAACTACACAAGGCAGCTCTTTTTCCTGCCATGAGTCATCATTCAAGAATGATGTTTAAGTAGGAGAAAAAGGAAGAAAAAAAAAAACTGAACAGATTCCAGGGAAAAGCAAGTAGCAGCCTGAGGTTTTTACAGACAGAATTGCATTTTTTTTTCCTTTTTGTAACCATCTTGCTAGGAAATCCCAGGAAAGTCAGACTTGTAGTTTTTTTGATGCTACAACTAACCTGAGTGGAAAGACTGCATTAGAGCATAGTGATCACATTGGCCTGCTGTAGTGAAGTAGATATTGTCCATGTGTTTGTCTCTCCACTAGAGTTTCATAGTGAGAAATTTTATGAATACATACATGCACAACCCCTTTTTATCAATGAAGGTACAGTCTTAATTTAAAGAATAAATGTTTAGAACCTGGATCAGTTGTGTGAGGAGTGCACAGATTAACCTTTTCAAATATCAGGTGCCTCAAGTTAAGTGGCCATTTGTTAACTTGAGGGAAAGTCAAGTGAAGACAAGCTCTGTTGGGAGGATGGGAAGTGCTAAAAGAGACTTTTTCTGGATGAGTTAGTCTGCATCTTGTACCTTCCCCTGAAGCAACTAACAGTGATTACTATAGGAGACAGTGTACTAGATTAAACCACTCTAATCTACCAAAGTAATGCTTTCCTTGCTGTAGAATGCCCAGGGAAACATCTTGCTAGACCACAGCTTTTCCTGACACTTTCTGTTTTGTTCTGTCAAAGTGTTTTTCTGGGTTATAGATTAAGATCATTTCCTCTCTGGGGACTATGGGATGGCAAATGAAATTACGTACTTTTTTCAATGTTGTCAAAATGTGCCTTTTGTTGTGTTTTTTTTTTTTTTTT
>VUYV01000319.1:209558-224819 GCA_008711295.1 Anarhynchus alexandrinus
AAAAAAAAAAGAAAAAAAAAAAGGGGGGGGGGGGAGGAAAGAAGGTGAAGAACAGCACAACGGGGAAATGGGACTCAGCTGGCTAAGAAAAACAACTAGAGCATGGAGGATGAACACCAAGAGGTAAAAGGAGCAGTGAAGGGACTTTCTTATGCTCTTACTGGGAAAAGGCAGGATAAGCATTTCACAGGTTTTAAAAAACTAAACTAAAAGTATCAGTAAAACAGAATCTGTCATTTAGAGTTTTCCAATTGTTCTCAGGCTAGGAGTGACTGAAACGGAGTCATTTGCTTGGTGGCTCTCGGCAGCCTGCACAAAACAAGCCTGATGGTTATTTTCTGAGGAAGTAGTGTTTGTATCCCTCTACTTCACAGGTCGCTAATCAGGTCTTATGTCGTCAGTCTCTGCTAGAAGGCATATTACAGCAAGAGCACAGAAACTAAACTGCTTTTTGCTTTAGTAGTGGTCTCGTGGGCTCAGAGAACCACCACAGGGAAAAGGAAGAAGTAGAGTGGGTGTAAAAGTTCATAGGCTCCTACCCACACCTCACCTCTTCTGAGGACAGACAAAGACTTTCACTGTCAGTTATCTATCCAAGGCAGAGGATTCTCTTTCAAAAACATCTGCAGGAAAAAGTACCTTATTCTAATATTATTAACACTCAAGTGGAGGGGGAGGACAACACTAGCTGTACCATCACAGCACAGGTTGGCTTTGGGGCTGAAGTCAGCTTAACAGGGCTGCATAGGTCAGCTGCTTAGAATAGAATAGAATAGAATAGAATAGAATAGAATAGAATATTTCAGTTGAAAGGGACTGTCCTGGTTTCAGCTGGGAAAGAGTTAATTTTCTCTCTAGTGATTGCTGTGGAAGGAATGTCAATAATACCTATTGTTTTTAGTTGCTTTGCTNATATTTACACTATTCAAGGACTTTTTTCAGCTTCCCATAGAAGAATAGACAGAACAATGGAATGACCAATGAAATATTCCATACCATAGCTGTCACGCTCAGTATACAAATGGGAGTTAGCTGGGGAGTGGGAATCCACAATCACTGGGCAGTGAGAGTGATCTGTGTCATTATTATTATTGTTATAATTTTTGTTATTTTTCCTTTTCTGTTATTGTTTCTATTAAACTGTCTTTATCTCAACCCACAAGGGTTTTTTTAATCCTTTTCCCGTCCTTTTCCCTCCCCTGTCTTCTTGGGAGTGAAAAGCAGGGGGGTGAGCGAGTGGCTGCATGGTTCTAGTTGCCAGCTGAGGTTAAACCATGACAGGGACCTACAGCGATCATCTAGTCCAACTGCCTGACCACTTCAGGGCTGACCAAAAGCTAAAGTGTGTTATTAAGGGCATTGTCCAAATGCCCCTTAAGCACTGACAGGCTTGGGGCATCGAACACCTCCCTGGGAAGTCTGTTCCAGTGTTTGACCACTCTCTCGGTAAAGAAATGCTTCCTAAAGTCCAGTCTAACCCTCCCCTGGTAGCTTTGAACCATTCCCATGCATCCTGTCACTGGATCCCAGGGAGAAGAGATCAGCATGTTCCTCTCCACTTTCCCTCCTCAGGAAGCTGTAGAGAGCAATGAGGTCACCCCTCAGCCTCCTTTTCTCCAAACTAGACAAGCCCAAAGTTCTTAGCTGCTCCTGATAGGACATACCTTCCAGCCCTTTCACCAGCTTTGTTGCCCTCCTCTGGATGCATTCAAGGACCTTCACATCCTTCTGAAATTGTGGGGCCCAGAACTGCACACAGTACTCAATGTGAGGCCACACCAATGCTGAATACAGTGGGATAATCACCTCTTTGGACCGCTGTTTATGCTGTGCTTGATGCAGCCCAGGATGCCGTTTGCCCTCTGGGTTGCCGGGGCACTCTGCTTTCTCAAATTGAGCCTGCTGTTGACCAGCACCCCCAGATCCCTTTCTGCAGGGCTGCTCTCCAGCCACTCCTCTCCCAATTTATACTTGTGCTTGGCCTTACTCCATCCTAGGTGCAGAATCCAGCATTTCGACTTGTTAAATTTCATCCCACTAATCATAGCCTAATGCTCCAATCTATCTAGATCCCTCTGCAAGGCCTCCTGTCCCTCAAGAGAGTCAACAGCACCTTCCAGTTTGGCATCATCAGCAAACCTGATGATCATCAGAAAACATCATCTTGCTCCTACCCCCGGCTGTCTGCCACTCCTTCACTGTGCTGATAAACCCTTTATAGAGATGTGTTTTATCACAGAAATTATCAGTTTGAAATGTAACTTTACAGGGGGAAAACCAGGTTGGATTTTTTTCCCCACCTCTTCAATGACCTAATTAACAGTGCAGCTCCACACACTGTTGTACTGATTCACTGAGGAGGGATAAATTGCATTAGCAAGGGAGAAGCAGCAGGAGGAATAAACATCTTGAGGGTCAGATCTGATGCTGAGAAAACAGTATTTGGGAGGACTGCTTTGGGTCACCTGCTGAAGGGCTGGCTGTTTGTAGGAGCACTGAGAGAAGTTGCGTTGGATGAGGTTTCAAGGTCCCGCAGAGCTCTGTGCCTGGCTCACCACACCAGCCCTGCACTTGGGTCTGGTCACCAGCAACACTATTGTTTTCCTAACAACTGTTTCCATGGCACTGTCATGCAGACATTATTAGTCATCCTGGCTGGAAAAGGTGGTGTCAAAGGTTTACACTCCAGCACTCATCACCTCTGGTGGGGGAGGGCAGCAGTTGGTCTCAGAAGGCATCTAGGCAGGACTGGTTTGATGAGGGGGAAGCCTCTTTCAAGAGCTTGTAAGCACAAGGTGCATGTTCAGCTGAACTGGCTGCTGGTACCAGTGAATGAAGTTCTATGCATTCAACCCAGTCCTTCATTGGTATATGTAATAGTAATGTAGTTTCATTTAAAATATGAGATGGCAAGAGCTTACGCCACAAGGAGTGGTCAGAGGCACTTCTGTTGATAAGGAACCATTCCCCCTATCCCTTGGCATTGAAACCTGAAATCAGAAACAAAATTAATGACTTCTGCCATGCACTTTTGGAGGGACTGGCCACAAGCAGCACTATACAGAGGCATTCTTACAAAGCAAAGACAGGAGGCCTCCAGAGCATCTCTGGAGCATGGTAATGCGTGGGAGTTGCTACAGTGGTTTAACAGGTTTAGCTGGCCCAGGCATAACACCCCTGGAGTTGTCAGCATTTCTGGCACAGTACCCATCACCTCATGGCAACTGTGAACTGACAATATCTTCTTCTCCACCTGGAAAAAAAAAACAAACATGAGGCAAGGCTCTTCCATATGCCATCCCATACAACAATCTGTGCACGGGATTGTCCCTCCCCACATGCTGGGGAGAGTCCCTCCTTCTAACAATAAAGAAAAAAAAAGATAAAGGCAATGGTAAGCCTGTGCATACGAGCCCAAATTTGTATTATCTCTAAAACTGTTTTGATCTGCTGAGGCTGGGAGGTGGCACTGACATTGAATATTCTCAACTACATCAAGTCAAAGACATTTGTGACTCAATTCTTCTAGACCCAGGCCTCTTCAACATGTGTGAACTGTGCTCCAGGATCTCTGACTATTTGATGCCAAGAAGATCATTCCTCCATCGTTAACTGCACCCTCAGACCTCTTTCGGTCACAAAATGGATGGGTCTGGCTTTAAGCTGGGTCCAGAGGCAGGGGGAAAAAGAAACATGGCTTGCAGACCTCCTCTCAGACACCTTGCCCACCTAATGCTCTAACTGAGCTGAGGGACAGCCTGGTCCAGTTTTCGAAAAGCCTTGCTTAGATTCAGCTTTATAGCTTCTAAGTGGAATGAATAAACAACCGCCCTTTGACTGTCAAATTTTGTCACTTAGACTCTAAGTAAATACTTTATTAAGACTTGTTTACACATGAAGCCTTTCCTGATGAAGACCATGTGCGGATACTTTTGTTCTGAATAAGGAAAACCCATGTGCATTTATTTCAGAGCAGCCATTGCACTTTTAAATTTATTGCCTCCCCAACTCACATTAACTTCAAAGTGCTGTTAAAACAAATATGTTTTTGAGAGCTTGTCTACCTGCCAATATAACATAGAAAATTGAAGACAGAATGAGTGGTCTTCATGTCAGTTAAGAAGGGGTAAGAATAGCTATTGTGCTCTTAAATTCACACCCCAGCTTGTTTCACAATATTTCATTTATACAGACAGCCCTTGACCTTTTTTTTATTTCTTGCTGTGTAACCCTAAAATGCCTACCTTTGGTAGGGAGAACTGTCCCCATTCCACACTTTCCATGATGACATGATATAAAGAATGTTTATTGGACAAATATGAGTATTTCAGGGGAAAAAAACATATTTGAATGGTTATTTGAATAAAAATTCCTGTACAGGAGCCAATGCCATGGGGCTTAATTACTTCATCTATTTATGAATGTTTAATGTTTAGTTTGTTATACTGCCATCATCTCAGTAAGTCCAGCCATTTTTCTATGGACTTTCCCTTGCCTCATCACACCTAATTCCATGGAAAGGTCCTCCTGCAGTTAAAAGTAAAATCTATCTGGGAATCAAAATATATTCCAAGCACAGTCTGCACACATTGACACAGATGCTGTAATTATGGTTGATGATTAGTGGTGAGTGAGTATTTATTGCCAAAAAAAGATGAAGAAGAAAAGCAAAACAATTCTTGGCTTTTATAAAACTTCTGTAAAATTGGAGCATTTTTTAATTTAAGATTTTTATACCGTTCTTCCTAATTCCTTAAAGTCTGACTGACAAAGCTAAAGAAAATTCAGCCCTCCCAGTCTCCACGAGCAATGGAACCACAGAGCCAAGAAGTCTAAGAATGGATGCAACTATAGTGTAAGGAGGACTGCTGCCAATTTGATTTTGTTCAGAGGACAGGCAAAAGAGACTAAACTGCTGGTGCATGTCCACTTGCAAAGTCTGTGGTACAAACACATCACTATCTTAATAAACATTACTTAGTAGAGGCAAGACCTGCTGTTAAATGTCCCATGCCCAACGGCAACAGCGTAATCTTGATGTCCTTTTATAAACTTTGCTTTTATTGATCCATGTCTTCTTTGCCTACCAGATGTGAGCAGATTGCCTAAATCACATGAGAACAACAATCTGGATTTGGCTCTAGGACTCAATCACATGAGGACACAGGGATAGGTCATCTGCCATGACCTGCTTAGCTTTCTGGGAGGAGATGCAGCCTCTTGATTGTGGTAAAGCCCTTGTGTAGGTGAGCACACATAATGTTTTTTACAAGATTTGCTGTACCTATGAGGAACAGCAAGTTCAGCTCTTATGTAGAAATATGTCTAGTCCTGTAGGGAGTGAGGCATGGGGGGCAGTTAATGGTCGCGCCTCTGCTTTTCTTTTGAGCAAATAATGCATTCCTCCTGGCAGCTTACAGTCTGCTGGCAACCAGCTCATCTCTGAAATATGAGCTATGGTAGATGGGAGGAGGGAAGGTCAGCCTGGAAGGGTGTGGGAGAGGATTTCCATTCTAGACACTGGCTTTTGGTTAGAGCACTATTGTTCAAATGTGAGTTATTTGAATGATCAATGAGAAAAATTCTCTCTCCTCCCTCCTCTCCCCTTTTTTAGCAATCCTAATGTAAGCATAAAGGAAGATAAACACTTTTTGTTATATTTCACTGGTTTCATAGTCCTGATTGCATTGAGCATTTCATGGCAAGTCTTCAAAGTGTTCCTGCCTTTTCATTTTACATGTGGATGTACAGTTTGCTTGAAAATATGGGTCCTGCTCAAATTACATTAAGAAAACATTGGAACTATGATATACACCCATCAGCTAGACATAAATTAGCGCTATTTCAAATTCTGCTGCGGCGTCTTATCAGTTTTCAGCATTTTTTCTCTCACCCTAGTAAACAGGTTTTTACACACCTCTGCTGACATTTGGAGAGTTTAGTCTCTATGTTGTCAAACACTGAACACTTTGTGAAAACCCAGCATTAAAGAAAAAGAACTCACAAACAATGAGAGAAAAACAAGAAAGAACTTGTTTTAACAAATGAATTGCTCTGATAAGAGGCACTGTTAAAAAATGCGCATGTGAAATCCATGACATTTAATCACATATATTCCTTATTTCTAGCCAAGGGAAACACGATACAAATATGGGGCAATGTGTGATCCAGATAGGATATCTTATATCCATATAGGATATATCTTATATATCTTATATCCATATAGGATATCTTATATAATTACCCTAGTTATTGCTCAAACTAGGGGAACTGTGAATTACTTCTAGTAAGTTAAAAATGATGGCGGAAGCAGGAGGCTCTTTGATCAATTCCACTTCTTCAGAAAGACTGTACACAATAACATTGCCTGAAATCAGCAGGAACCTAATAACAGGAGACACTTCCTTAGAAAACTGCCAGCAAAACATATTTCTCCCATACAGGTCTAATATTTGCCTATTTAGTTTGTCAATACATGTGTACGTTTGGTGATGGAGACCATTCTCTGGCACTATAAAGGAGCACAAACTTTTCTCATCTTAGTTGAAATGAGCTAGTTGTTGCTTAATTGAAGGGAGATACTTTTCCTCCCTAATGGAAAATTAATGCTGGAAGTTTCTTAGTGCAGTTCAGGAAAAGAAGTATTACAGAGCACATTCATTAAAACACCTGCCACCACCACCCATGGGTAAACTACAAAAACCAGAAAACTGCATTTATAAAAACTGTAATTCAGACAAATGGTATTGTCTGATCAATGAATGTCATTTAAAAAACTCCTCCAGGAATATCACATTTATAACCTCCCTGCTGTGCGGCAAAGCCCAATAACTTCTAAAGACTAGATGAATCACAATTACTTGGTCATCTCATAGCTCAAAGAACTGTAAACGTGGACATTTATAAGCCATAGTCTGCAGTGCTGTACCAAGGTACATCATTTTTTGTGCTGCATATGAACTCTAAGCTACACTACACCAAACAAGACTCTATATTATTTAGAAGATAAATCTTGGAGAAAAAAAAATAGATCTTTTACTGAGGTCCACAGAGACATTTTGACCTCCAAACGATTTCTGGAAGGAAGGATGCAAATCTACTTGTTCATTAACTCATACTTTTTTTTTGTGTTTGTTTGTTTTACTCTTCATTTGCTCTCCTTCATGTTTCATTCCTTTCCTCTGGCAATCTCCCTTCATCCCTTTTTGTCTTTCTTCAATCTACAATGCTTTCTCCTTTCCTCCTATGCCTTGTGTAACTTTTCCAACCCATTCTCTGTTCCCATTCTTTTCACCATACTTGCTCCTCTTCCGGTGCTCTCTCACAAGACCTGTCCTTGATGCTTCTAATTTGACGTTTACACTCTGCAAGAAGAGACTGGTGATAGTTTCACTTTCCCGTTCTCTTCCTCCTTCCCTCTTCTTGCCAAGTTCTGAGTCAACAAAATACTTAAGACTCTAAAAAACTTGCATTCATCACCGTGCTGCCATTTAAAATTATGGAGATGCATAATACCTTGCTCATGTAAACCCTTTGTCAGGAAATCTACAGGGAGGGAGTTCTCGATTCTTCTCTGACCATCTTCAAGCAGTTTTTCAGAGGTGCTCAGGGCTGGATGTGGCCACAATGTGAATGAATTGGGTGCTTGCGCAACAGCTCAGGTTACCCACTCTCAGGTAACAAAGGGAGACCACCAGGCAATACCAACTGCAGGTTAGACAGTTAGAGAGAAGACTACTGATCCCCTAAGTCTCCCCAATAACTCCATACTGTTGAAAATAACCACAACTCACATAACATTAACGTGAGTTTTAGAGAATGGGACCTCTGGAGAAAAAACCCAAACCCTTTCCTTTAAAATCTATTTCTTGTGAGTCTCCATTATTCATTAGTTATGATTACTTGATAATGCATCATAACTGAGGGTTCAAAATTGTTCAAATTATAATAACTTTTTATACATGGGACTTTTAAAAGTATTTGTGTGTTTAAGCTTTCCGCATTAAGCCTTGAGAATTTCCCATGTTTAATCTCAGCTGGAAAGTATTTTGAAATGCTCTAAGCAAAATTAATTCATCTGGGTTTTTTTTGTTTGTTTGTTTGTTTTTGTTTGACTTATCAGGAGGAGAGAAGAAAGCATTTTATTCTCTAACTACATTATTTGCCAAGGTTCTCATTGCTGTGGTCAAGAACCCAAAGTGGAGAGCCATATATCTTACTCTCAAAGATTTGGAGAATTTTAGAGCAACAGTAAACTTGCTCTGAAGCCAGACTACTTCTGGTCTCCCTTATCCTGAAGGACAATTACACTCCCTTTTCCAGTAAGAGGTAATTAGAATTCCCTAAAGCAAGTGAATAAGTGAAAATATTTCTATCCTAGCTGTTAAAGAAACCTAAACTAGAATCAAAGAATTACATGTAAATTTTTAACATAGGCTTTTAGCTATAAATTGCAAGAGAAAATGAAGAAGAGAGTATCATAGATAAGCATTTACTCATCCTAGAAATATATCCTATTGTCTGTATTTTAATCCTCAATACTATCCAGACACAAAGCGTTTCCTAAATGCTACAGCAACAAAGAATTTGGTTTATTTTCTATGCCTAACAAAAGTGAGGAAACTTTGCTGAATCCTTAAGAAGATGGAGGAAGCAAAGAAAATGTCAAACAAGTAATAACCAGCCAGGATCAATATGTCCCCAAAGAAAGGGAAACAACATACTGCTCAGATGTCATAAAGACAAGAAGCATCAAAGAGACCACATTTCTTTGTATCACCAGTAAGTTAAAAGCTGAGACCAAACACCAAGAGCATGAATCAGGTTTGTTTACAATTAGTAACAACAAAAGCTGTTAGCCAAGGCACAACTTAATAACAAATCTAGAGACTCCTCAGAGGTGTAAACTTGAAAAACGTGAGCAATACTCAGACTAGAATAGTGACCTACAACACAACTTCTATCTCCAGCAAGAAATGCAGAGTCTCTGTGGATGTTTCCTTTATTGTATAATCCTGATTCATTCCTACACCACTGTACCCTGCATATGGCAAAGATCTTGTGAATGACCATAATGTTTACTGGGAAGTATGGGATAAACTAAGGTTGTGCAGGCAACCTTCAGTCTAGTATTTTTGGAATGAATACTTGATTTTGCAGTCTTAACAATGGTTCAAATGAGGATTTTTATCAGTGATTTTTAATAGAAAATGAACAAAAATTGACCTATTTTCTTATTCTTCACTAGCAACTCAATCACATGATGTCAACTTGATGCTTCAGTCCTAGACAAGATAGAATTACAGACTTTTGTGACTTGTGCTAGCAGAGAAGTAACTGAGGCAGCATGTTTTCATCTGCTATGCAGAGTGCCACGCCCTTGTGAGTGGATTAGACTACCATTTTCTTACATCTGACAACTGGGGAGATTCAGAAGTCATGAGTTTTATTCCAGACCTGAAATAGAACTCTAATAGATCAGTCTTAAGCTCCTCTGCCTGTTTCCCTTGAAACCGACTCTTTCTGCTTCTGCCTTTCCATGTTGACTCCCAAATCCTTGCTCTCTCACCTCTATTTCTAGCCCATACTTTCTTGCTCAGCTCATGCAAATTTCTACCATTTTTCTCCCAGATCAGTTCCAGTCTCCTCCAAGATCCAAACCAGATGATTTAATACCCCTTTTGCTTTCATAGCATGTATTATCCCTCTCCAAGGCCTAGGGCAAACAGCTCAAAAACCCCCAGACTCCACTTCTTCCTCAATTCTCCACCCAATCTTTCTTGACCAGCCAGGCTACTGTACTTCCATATTAAATCACAGTCTCTGTTTCTGTTTTCTCTATTTCCTTCTACTGTACCAGTTGTATTCCTGGGATACCCATGCCTCACATGAACGTTCTACCTCCCATATCTAGTTCCTGCCTTTTTTCCATTTAAATTAGGGACCCTCTTTCCACTCCTTCAGCATCAGTGGGGTAGAGAGCAACTGAGACAGGCATTTAGTTTTAGTCCTGTTTTTTTGGCCGTAGTTCAGCCCACAAACATATCAGAGTTACAACCAAAGACCATGCTCATTCCTCGGCTGTAGTATGCCTGATGTGAATGCAAGAAATGTGACAGTGGTTAATATATGGGTGTGCTGAGACCACTATTTATCTCGCTGATCAGGCGCAGTTCATTAACTCCCTACTCCTTAACTCCTTTACCAACCTCTCTATATCCATCTGCTGTCCTGCTCCATGCATCCCGATCAGCATATTTCTGGGACGAGGACTGCCTTGGAGTTGTGTCTGCACAGAGCGTAGCACAGTGGGATCTTGGTTCAGAGTGAAAGCTAGATGGGATTATGATGTTCGTGATGATAAAAAAATTAGGATGCCTGCTGAAAGCATGAACATCTTATGTTTTTTTTAAAGGGGCTTTAACTTGCCAAATGTGTGCAGAGCTTCACAGGAACAGCAAAAAGCACATCCCCAGCATAAAGGCCATTTATCTCCAAAATGTCAAGTTACTCTGGAGCTTCCTAAAGTAAAGGACATCAGAATTTCTTCATGAAGGAAAACAGCCTCTTCTTTTTCCTTGACCTCATTCTCGGAAATAGAGAAATGTTTTTGAGTGCAATTTTCCAAATAAATTAAAAAGTAATCAAATGAAATACAAACACCAAACACATGACCAGAAAGTTTTAGCCTCAATGGTTAATATTTTGTGAAAGTTTTTGCAATTGGAAATGGGTTTACCATAGGAAGTGCAATCAACTTTAATGAAAGGTGGTAGTCTAGAATCACCCATACAAATAAAACTCTTATTTTCTAGAAAAAATAAGATTTTGTTATTCATTGCTTCATGTATTATAAGTATAGATTTGTTGGCAGACACATCCAGTTCTAATCTTCAGGTCTGAGTTTAGTGGATTCCTTAAAAAAGACAGTTTCAGCTTCCATTCTTTCATCCCTGCTATTAGTCTGAAGAATTTTTTTTGAGACTAAGATGATCTTAAATCCACAAGCTTCCACATACACTCCTGAACTAATCCCCTCTGTCAACACAATGCAGAATTACACCCAACATCCACATCTAATAGGTGTTTTTGTCTTGGAGAAGGCGCTGGGGGAGAAGCTGCATGCATATGCACAGCTGTGTAGAGAAGAATGACCGTGAATTAACTTTTAAAGTCAAAATTTGCATTAGCTGAAACCATGGTAGGGTATGTACCTCTACATTTGGTGGCTCTACTTCTTCATTTCTTCCTTTCAGTATTTGTGTCCAGGTATCCTCAGGTATAAAGCGTAAGTACCAAACTTCCCTGCCTTAACTCCATTTTATCTGTGGCTTCCTCAAAATCTTAGTTCCATCACTGTTACACAAAGCTTAACTACACACTTTTGTTTCTACCTTGCTGTTGCGTATTTTGAGCTTATTTTCTTCCACTAAGGTGCATTTTGAGACATAAGACCAGAAGAGGTTTCTACCCTGAAGTACAAGAGAAATACAATTCCTATAAGATGTTTGAGGAAAGGCAACTCATGTTAGGTGGGTTAGCCTTAGGCAGGTTTGACTGATAATTTGAAAGGGTTTCACACATCTTAATATCCTGCTGTCGACATATAGCTACTTCTGTGTGGCTAAGTATCTCTTGAGTTTTCACATAATCTGTTTTGACAGCCGGCAGAGAAAGAAAACGGGAGACTAAGGGAGGCAGACCTTCTGAGAGGATGGACACAGACACTTTACTTCCCTCCCCCACCCTGCTATAAAAAGTAGAGAATGGGTGTGGGGATAGTCACCTCTGGTTATCTCAAAGAGGTCTGTCTGCATGGTTAACATTCAGCTGGGCCTGGGGCAAAACAAAGTATCTCTGTAGTTCTGCACACGCATGGTGTATAACACAACAAGGCAAGAGGAATCTCGAGCTGACCAAACCTAATTACACACATTGGAGACTGATTGAGACATTAGGTTCAAACACCCCTTCCAGTAACAAGAAAGAAGATGCTGCAAGATCTTCTGGAATAATACCCATGTTAGTCCTCCAGTTTCACATTCCATTAAAGACATCAGGCAAATTGAGGATCAAACCAACAAATTCCATTTATAGTGTTCAATTTACTAAGCAACTCTTTACAGTACGCTTACATTTGCAGTATTTACACTAAAAAGACTGTAGTTCTCTTCCATTTATCTGCCAGGACCCATATTCAAAGTTCATTGTCGCCTAGGAAACAGTGGATAAAAGCAACAAAAGCAAAATATTTCACTGAACATCCTACATGGCTTTAGATGCCTGTAGTATTCTCAATTGTTCCTACAGACAGGGAATCCTCAATTCCAGTCTTTGCAGATAGGTGAAAGATGAGTGATAATTCAATTTTGTTTGAAAATGTAAACCCCAGTAATTTGAGAAGAGTAGTTTAGTCTAGTGGTTAGCTGCCAGATGATCAGCATCCTGTGCGTGACTCAATTTGACTTGCAGTGACCTTCAGCAACTCCCTCCACCTCGTTCTCATGCTTGTGTGAACAATTTTTTTTTTCATGCCTACCCTATAAAAGGATCTGTGACACAGGTGATACAATGTTGTTTCTTAAAAGTGCAAGAACATAAACTTACTGTGCAATGTGTTAACCAAGACATCTGAAATATGCAAATAATCTGCTTAATGTTTGACTCACTTGTAATATCTCACACACACTCTTACAGTTATGCCAGAATGTTGTAACAAATAAACACACTGGCAAAGATGTTTGGGATAAAAGAGGAGAGAAAAATGCCGTTTTATAATTTAGAAGCTTTTTTTTTTAATAAAAATGCAATACACTTCAAGTGTGACAAAATTAACATAGCAACTCTGACTGAAGCAACACATATTTGCCAGTATTTAAGAGACACACGAAGGAAACTGCTTGCTCATCGAGTCACACTTCTCAAGTAAGCATGGGTAAAAAAAGTCTGGCTGCAACAAGAGTTTTACAGTTCCTGCCTTGGTGTCATAGATAATCAGGTCTGACTTTCTCAGGTGCAGAAGTAATTCTAGGCACAATATCCAAAGAACTGAAGGAACAGAAATATTGGGGTTTTTTTAAATCTTTTTCTTCCTCTGATGGGACACAGGTACACGTTTTGTTATTACAACAGAAAAAAAATGTAGAAGAGCTAGTACTGGGAGGATAAACTGTCCCATGCATTTAAATATAGCTTTAATTCCACAGTACAGGATGGGACCCATCCCCATCTTTCGACAATACAGAGTACCAGAAGAGTGCAGCACAACTGGCTTACCCAAACCACCACAGCTGACTGCACTGTAGTAACCAACATAAATAGTAAGTAGCTCTCTTGCTTCATTATCCTTCATGTCAAGGAGAAAGAGTACCTGCTGCTAGCTATATTTACCTGCATGTCTTCTTAAGAGGAAACAGCCTCAAGTTGTACCAGGGAAGGTTTAGGATGGATATTAGGAAAAAATTTCTTCACTGAAATGGTTATCAAACATTGGAACAGGCTGCCTGGGGAAGTGGTTGAGTTGCCATCCCTGGAGGTATTTAAAAGATGTGTAGATGAGGTGCTGAGGGACATGGTTTAGTGGTAACTTGGCAGTGCTAGGTTAATGGTTGGACTTGATGGTCTCAAAGGTCTCCTCCAACCATAATGATTCTATGATTCTGTGATTCTTGGAAGGAAATAAGGATGCGAGCAACTAACACATCTTTCACCCCAAGTAGTAAGCATATTGAGCTGAAACATGAACACCTCTGGTCCAGTGACTCTGTCCATATTTAGCACTTATAAAAATACAATTTGCCCATATTGACATATGCTGACTACTTTGGGCTTTTGAAGAACAAAACACAGCTCCTATGTCTTCCTACACCTTTAGGTTCTGTCTGAGCTAGATTATCTCCTGTGACTGCCTTGGAGTTATCAGAGCAGCTCCACTTCTGATAAGACCTGCAAGAATACTGCTGTAGGCAAGATCTGTGTGGCCAAAAGTATTTTTGTCAGTAGCCTCTCTAAATGGATCTACATAGACTCTAAATGCGTCAGATAACCTTGTGTGCACCACCATTCCCACCTCTCCCAAAGCTGTGCCAATGGTAAAAAAGCAACACATAGTTATGCCTTGTGGGACAAAATAAGAAGGTAGAAAGCCCCACTGTTGATGGGCAGGTGGACAGGGAGCATCCTCCATTTGTCAGGGTCATCTGGAGAACAATATACCTAGTCAGAGAGACAGAGATGAAAGACTGTAACTAGAAGCAGATCAAATGCTTATGAGGAGATTAAAGACACATAGAGAGATCTGATCTAATATAAAGAGAGGGGACAAGCCTGTTCTTTTGCTGTTCTGTACGATGACAAGATGATTGAGTTAGCCCTTAGGCTGAAATGCCACAGGCCAGTTTACACTGCTGTTACCAGCCCAGTGTAACATAAAGAACAAAAGAGCATGAAAACCAGAAATTGCATCTGTTGCAATTGCAGATCTCCACTCAAGTAATGGGTACAGGTGAAAAGTACACCATTTGTTAAAAGCTGATTGACTTACTATGCTGTGGGTGGCCATTGAAAACTGATCTAGAAAGTACAATGTAATAAAACGGTAATTTAGGCTGAGGAAGGATAAAGAAGTGCCTTTTACCAGGTAAGGTATTAAAGCATGAAATCGTTTCCCAAAGAAAGTCAGGTGCCTGTGGCTCTGTGCTCCTGTGACGGACATTTTAATAACGAGACAGTATCGGCCATGGGAGGAAGGTGTATTTCAGGGGAGATTGTCACTTCCCCCACAAAAGGGTTCAGATGCCTTTTTGTACTTCAAATGCCACTGTGGCAGATCAAATGCAGTATTTATATATTTGCAAATACAGCGCAAAGGGAACACAGAAAACGGCTGCGGTTTGATGGGCATTTCAAGGCAAATTCTAGGCAAGTCCGGAAACCTGTGCTTAAGGGTCACCGGGAAAGACCAAGCTCCTTTCCCCACGCGTGACCAGGAAAGCCGATGGCTCCCCACCCGCCCCAGGCTACCTCAAAGGCCCCACCGCCCCACACCCCGACCCTCCCCACAGCTCCCTGAGAACACCCCAGGGTGGGCCAACCCGCTTTCTCCCTCTCCGCAGGCTCTGGCGCGGCGGGACCCCGCACCGGGGGTTCGGGGGCAGCACCCCGGGGGGCGGAGAGCGCCTCGGCCGTCTGAGGGGCGGCCCGGGGCTGCGTTGCCGGGCTGGGCCGGCAGCGGGCAGCCCCACCCCCCGAGCCCTCAGGCCC
>VUYV01000319.1:225803-306568 GCA_008711295.1 Anarhynchus alexandrinus
CCCTTCCCCCCGTCTTTCTCTTCCCTGAGTCCCCCGGCCTCCCTCACTCCCTCCTTCCCTGAAGCATCGTGAACCGGTGCTCCCCCGCCCCCGGCCCCCCCTCTGCCTCGGCGGGCAGAGGGGCCCTGCCGAGTCCGCCGCCCTCCCCACAGGCAGGACACAGCCCGCTGCCACCGGCCTTGAATCCCATCAGCGCGTTGCCTCTCTGCCTTGGCTTCCTACCCACGTTCCCTTCTCCTCCACAATCAGGGAAATACTGCGTGTTTTGCGGATTTTTGTTTTATTTAGGGAAGAAATGGGCACGACACAAGCTGTCCCCTTGTGGGTCAGAGCCACCTCTCTGCAGTGGACATGGCTGCCCCTGAGACCCTCACAGTCCCCGCTCCCCACCCCCCCCCGGAATTGTGTGCACCGCCATCTTCCTCCCCTGGCACATACGCCTGCCTGAAGATGTGGGCCCCCGGCTGCTCTGTCCCTTCTTGTCACAGCCCTGCAAGGAGCAATGCAGCTCTGTTGCCTGCACTGTCATGGCCCCCCTGTGCCTGCTCATCTTCCCCAGGCAGGGCCAGCCCAGTCAACCCCTGTCAGTACCGGAGACAAAGAAACCTGCGTGTTACCCTCTGCTGCCTTGGCATCTGCACCACACTGTCACCAGGAAGATAAGCACACCCTGCCTTTGTCACCCCATAGCCACAGAAGACACTGCGTCTTCTCTTTTTTTGTTTGTTTTTCTTGTTAACCCATCCCCCATTCTTATGGATCAAAAGGAAATGGGGCCTGACTCCATTTTGGAGAGGCTATTGCCTGCGGGTTTGACTGCCCTCTGTGGAGCAATTTCCTCCAGCGACATCTGGAGTGGTAGGGCGAGAGCACACCTGGCTGCTGTGGGTGCTGCGGAATGCCCCTCGGCCGTCTGGGGCCAGCGGCTGGCACGACTTCTCTGTGGCTGAGTGGTTTCGTCTGGCACGGTTTTGTGCCAAACTGGAGCGGTACGTGTGCCTGGGCTTTCAGCAACTCTGCTGCACTTTTGGTAGTTTTGGTGAAAACTTTGTTTTCAGACCTCCGTGCTTCTGAAGGCGTTGAGGTAGCGACCCTACATGCCTCAGGGGGATGTTTCCCACAACCTCAAGGTGGAGGCATAGGTGTATGTTTGCTGCTTTCTTCCCTGGCTTTGGTTTGATTATTCAGCTGAGTAGACCTAGCAGCTGGCTACTGCTGAAGGAGTTCCCCCCTTTCACCTGTGCTAGCTCTGGCATTTGTTGGACACCTCACTGAGCAGTTCACTAATGTGGTAGATGCTACTTCCATCCTCCAAGAGAAACGTTCTGCCAGATCCATGAGTTGAGCTGGCTCACCAAAGAGTCCAGCAAATGCTGCAGCCAACACCAGAGTAGGTCTGCTACACAAGTGAGGTGTGGCAGAGGAGTAAACACCCCACTCTGTGGCAGCAAGATGTTTATTTGTCTCACTCATACTGTCAAGCTGATCCTGAACAGTTCCTCCTTAGTGAGGAGAGGCAAGCACATGTGATGATGTGTATCTCCACCTGCATCTCTGGAGGTCAATCGTTCATCATCCTTAGGAATATAAGCACTATAGGTGTAAAGACTTCTCCCATAGATGCATGCCATTTGCATCCACATCTGGATGTAAAAAATATGTGTACAACTCCTTTTGATTTTTGAGGATGGCACAGACAACAGGCACAAGTCATCTGGTTGCTATGTTGTGAAAAATGTTTGCAAAATGTAGAGATTCCTCAAAGAAAGTAGGAAGAAAAGTTCATACACATGCAATTGGTTGATAGAAGGAGCTGTGGTGGGTTGGCCCCAGCTGGCAGGCAAGCTCTCACCCAGCTGCTTGCTCGACCCCCATCCACAGCAGAATGGTGGAGAGAATAGGAAGAACAGGAATGAGGAAGCTCCTGTGTTGAGATAAGTTGAGGACGTCACTTACCAATTACCATTGCAAGCAAAACAGACTCACCTTGGGGAAATTAACTTAATTTATTGCCAATTTATATATATATAAAAATATGATTACTAATTTGGGTATTGGGAAACAAAACAACAAACATTAAAACATTTGGGAAAACTCCTTTCCTCCCATTTCCCAGGCTCACTTCATTCCTTCTCTCCGGATGCCTGTCCTACCAGCTCCTTAATACTGCAGGTCACACTCAGTCCCTTCAGCGAGGAAAAGAATGGGGCAAGGGGGGGGTGTCATAGTCAGTACATAGTAGTTTCTCTCTGATATTTCTTTTGTCTCCCACTTTTCATCTGCTCTGCCACAGGTCCTCACATGTTGCAGGGAGTGTCTGTTCTGCCATGGAGCATCTCCTCCTCCTTCTTCTCTTCTTTCTCTATTGGAGCCAGCTGGAACTGGCTGTGTCTGGCACAGTAGTCTTTTCTCACAGAAGCCCCCCCTGCAGCCCCCCACTGCCAACACCTTGACATCTGCACCCAGTATGGGACTCAGAGTTATGGAATCACAGAATAAGTTGGAAAAGACCTTTGGAGGTCGTCTGGGGTCATCTTCCTCTGCCCCCCTCCTGCCAAAAAGGCCAGTTTTGCAGGTCGATCAGGCTGCTCCCAGCATTGTCCAAACAAATTTTTGATGTCTCCAAAGGTGGTTATTCAGCATCCTCTCTCGACAACTTACCCCAGTATTTGAGCTGGGTCTTCATTGCTGTGAAGATTTTTTTCCTTATATTTACTTAAAATTTCCCCCAAGAACAGTTCAGTTCTGTTTACTCTGTAACTACCAATAGGTAGTACAAGGCAGCAATTTGATTCCTCCATGACCGCCTTTCCAGTTTAAAGAAACCCAGCTGTCCTGTAGAGGGCAGAAACATTAAGGCTGGTGTTGAGAGATATTAGTTGTTTGGCTTAAATAAGTAAATTTTAAGTAGAATAAATTACTTAGGGCTATAGTATGGGGTGGTTTATGCTGTTTGCCTAGATTTACTTAGCATGAGTAGCTAGATTTCCTGAAGCCTTTAGGCCACAATAGAGTTAGTTTTCTTAGAAATTTTTCTAGCAGCTGGTACAGTGCTGTGCTTAGTCTTTCAGTATAAGAAAAATGTCGATAACACAGTGATGTTTTGGTAGTGTTTTCCCTAAGTCTGGGACTTTTCAGTTCCCCATGTTCTGACAGCGAGCACGGATGCACAAGAAGCATAAACCAGAAGATAAGGAGGCTACAACCGTCAGCACAGACTGCACATCAACAAGATAAGAGCAGTCAGCGGCCTGCCTGCCTGGACACAGAAAAAGAATCCAGTAAGGTGTTAGAAGGCTGCAGACCAAAAATCACCATCGGAGTAAAAGATGTGTGAAGAGTGTGTGAGGGGCGGGTGTATAGATCACAAGAGTATAATTGCCCAGAGATTTCTTTGTTTGACGTCCTTCACTTTTCGGAGTCACCCAGCCTGGGCTGACCTTCCTGCTGTACTTAAAGTACTTATTTTTATAAAATCTGACACCTGAGATTCTGCTACAGGAAGCCTATGGTCGAGCCTGAAGAAGGAGGACCGCGGCCAAGAGTGTGTGTGTGTGTGAGGAGTCGAAAGGGGCACGTGTTGGCTCACTGGGGTCACCTGCTGTGAAGGGACCCTGATCCTGGCAGTTAAATACTCAGGTGGTGTGTGTATGACTCCTTGAATGGTGTGTGAATGCTTGAGCAGTGGCTTCTCTTTTAATAGTTGGTATTAGTGGGGATTGAACGGGTGTGCTGGCACCAGAAGGAATGACAGAAAAAATGTTTATAAAATGGCATATGTTGATGGTGCCTAGATTAAGACCTCAATACATCTACAAGCAACAACACAAAAGACTGCCAGTATATGTTAATGACTCACACGAATGGGAAGATGAAGAGACTAATTAGTGTCAGCTCCTAAAAGCTACCAAAAAACCTCCACCAACCATACCCAAAACCAAAAAACCACATCTACCAGAACATCTTGACACAAAGCTATGAACCCAGGAAAGATGAGGAGCACGTGGTAGCTGTCATCACTTGTCTTGAGTGTAATTGCAAGGAAGCCTGATGAGACCACTGGGACCAAAAGTAAGGAAGTAAATTAAACCAGTTTTTCTCTAAAACAGTATCACCTTCTCCTCCCACAGGGCCTTCCATTGTAGCTACAACAGTGCAACATTATTTCCCATGTTCTCTATCTTTTCTTTTACCTTACCAGATTAAAACCCCAAACCATCTTGGTGGCCTTCCACTGGACTTGCTGTAGTTTGCAAATATCTTTCTGGCACTGGGGATCCCAAACCAGGCCACAGTTCTTTGGAGTGGTGCAGTTTCACACATGCTGAATGGAGGGAAATAACAATTCCTTTGAACCTGCTGGGTGTGCTTCTGGCTAACGCAGCTCAGTAGGTGGCCTTGATGCCTGCAAAAGTGCACTGCTGAGCCATGTTTAACTTCTTGTCTACAAGGAGTCACGGGTCCTTTTTTGGAAAGCTGCTTTCTTGTTGATCACCTAAGCTGTTCAGATTTGTGGGGTTGTCCTGTTCCAGGTACAGGATTTCACATTGGTTTTTGTTGGACTTTATGAAGTTTCTTTTGACCTATTCTTCCAGTCTGTTGATACTGCTACTGAGTGGCAGCCCACCCATCGAGCATGTTGACCTCTCCCCCTCCAGTTTTCTGTCCACAGCGTGTGCACTCCCTTCACCAGCTGCAGAGTGTTTTACAGAAGGTTGTTCACACAACATCCTTGCTGCCTGCTGAAGGAAACACATCTACTCACAGCTTTCCTCTAAAATAAGAGCAGCAATGACCTTGGGGGAAATTTATGTACATGTAGAAACATGTGTGTGCATACACACAAACACACACACACACACATTACCAAGTAGAGTCTGAACAAAGTGGCGGTTTGCAGTTATGCTGCATTTTAGGTATCCATTTCAAGGAGCCCCTGCTCCGGGGGTAGAAGAATGCTGCTCTTCAAAACAGGTAGTTCCTGCCTAGCCTTCAAACAGAGAAGATTTAAGAGAATGGGGGAAAAAAAAGGTCTCACTCTCATCTCACAGGAGGCCATCTGTGAACGACTGTCTCTGCTACAAGGGACTAGCCCCTTCCCTCACCCCATCCATTGCCTCCAGTCCTCATGCCAACAGAAATTACTTGCATTCTCACATTTGTCAGTAGAGTCAAAAGTGTCCCCTCATTTTCACACTGTATTTATAACTTTAAAATGTTGGCAGACCTGGTGCTGGCTCTGGGAGGCCACTCTGACAAAGGGAAAGTGTCTGCTCTACCTGCCTGCCGTGCTCCCTTGTTCTCTCTCCCCAGTTTCCTTAGAAAAGGCAGGTCAGACCTTCTCTGAAATTCTCTGGGGAAAGAGTTTGGTTTTTCGCCTGTAGATGCAGGGATGTGAGAAAGAAAAAAGTAAGTAAAACCTTCAGGAATTTAAGCAATCAGAAAACCGTTTTACACTGCAACTGAAAACAGATTATTTCGTAACAGGCATGTCCCACCCCTGCTCTTTGAAGCAGGACCTAAAAAAAAAAAAAAATCCTAATAATATATTATGCCTCATTTAGGGATAAGCACCAACAGTCCCGATTTTGGCTGTTCTCATTTGTCTCCCTCTCCTGGTCAGTGGCGGTTATTTTTTTCCAGATTTTGTGGGGGTTTTGGGTAGAGAAATCTTTGTTTGGCTTTTGTCCGTACACAAAGAACTCAAAGTGAATAGGTGGCTGAGCAAAATGGGTTTTATACATACATACTTGCTGCAGTATATTGAAGGGTTAAATAAATATTTACCTACTTAAAAATTCACCTCTGCAGTCTTGAAATGAAAACATAAATCTTGCCATATCTCTGAAAATGAGCCAGGGGAAATCCTGCTAAGAGGAGCGCTCACTTTCAGTCAAGTTTGGCACGCTGGAAAGATGCCAGAAATAGTGGAGCCGAGAGGTGGCTGTGTTTCTCAAGAGGTGGTGACAGGGAGAAGAGCTGGAGTCAGTCAGTTTAAGGGAATTTAACAATTTTGGTATAGTAAATTGAATTCTTCTGGCTTTTAAAGGCTTCCTACTGACATAATACACTGCAGGCTGCCAATTTTTACCTTTTGCTTTAATGAGTCATATAAATAAAATTTATGTAAAAAAAAAGAGATGGAATTAATTTATTGCTGTGTATAATGAAGAGCCTGGAAACAGGCTGAGAGGTACTCAGATAATACATAATCTTCCTGTTCTGATTCTGACAGTACCCATTATTCCCTGAATGCAGTATCTATTCAAGGGCTACCCAACAATCTCAGTTTTGGTAACTCATCTCAGTTCTGTTCCTCACCTACCACACAGTGCCAAGTCTGTTTCTTCTGCATCCTTGTAGCTTCCTGTCAGAAACTTTAGCCTCTGTTTCATTCCCTTCCCTCTCTGGCTTTGAAATCCAACTCAGCCATTATCCATGGAAACTGCTATTTAAGTCCAGACTTCCACAGATCTCTCTCTGGACCCTGGAGGCTTCATCCTCAGCACCCTGAGAGTCTACTCGGGGATTTTCCATGGACAGGACAGCTAATCGTGTCTAGTTAGGTACTTTTTGTAGATAAAATGTGTTATTTAGGCTAGGACAAAAAGACGTCCCCATTTCATTTCATTTATGAAATACAGAAGAATGTGAGTATCCTGTAGCCCAAAACATTCCAAGTAGTTAAATATCCAAGTAATTACATATCCCAGTGTGTCACTAAACTGTATTCACTTGTGCAGCAGCTATGTTTGTCTTTCTGCCACCACTGGACCATCTCCTTTTTCCCATTTTTAAAAAATAGAAACTAAATACAGGCTTGTTTCAGAATAGTCTTCTTCTCTTAAGGAGAAATACGTGTTTCAACTGCAAATCTGCCCTGCTTTTAAAAATGTATTTATTTTTTTACTCTTTAGTAATTAATATTGATGCATTCAGGAGAAAAAAGGGCAGAACTGTAGAGATGAGTAAGGAACACCAGGGTCTGAGTTCTAAGAAAGTAGCCATCTGGATTAGTTTATTATTTAAAAGGCAGAGAAAAAAACAGATTCGACATTAAAAAGCTTTGAAAAATCACTTCACAGAATAGAGAGTGTAGAAGAAACGTAATAAAAATTCAAACAATTCCGTTCCTACATTTCAGTTTAACAAGCAAAATAAGCATTCAGCAACTGTATTTTTTATGAAGAGTATGCCAGTGTTTACTTTGAGTGCAGAATATATGTTCTCAGAAGATTCAAGTCTATTGGTAAATTAGTTAGAGTCCTTTAAGGAAGTTGTTTGTCAAATAATTTTTTTATTGTCCTGGATTGTCTTGCGATAACTCTTCAAACTTTTCAGCTCATTAAACTCACTCAGATCTCCTACTCTGACATAACTGGGAGATTTTTTAATACGTGTTGTTTTTTCCATAATTTGTCATAATTGAATGCTTTCCCTTTAGCAAACAAATGTTCTACTATGGAAATTTTAAAGAAAAAAAAATGCCTGAAAGTGGCCTCCCTCCTTTGTTCAAAAGTGGTTTAGGCTGTCATTACACTGCTATTTATTCTGGCAGAAGTACAGGCTGCTGTTGAAAGGAGCGGGCTGGTTTTACTTCTCTTGCTGTCTCCTGTCACTTCTTCCCACCACTTGCCTTGTGCCACTCATATGCCTGTGGCTGTGCGATGAGTTGCTTCAGGGAACCACACTGCATGAAAGCTAATTTTTCTTTTGCTAGCCTAGTTTTCCTCACTGCAAGGAGTACAAACAATAATGCCAGCCTAAGGGCAGTAACAGGAAAAATGTCTGGAGCCAGGTGGGGAGGTGAACAGAATTATTCTTCAATAGTCATTTAACAGTCAATTTAAGCTAAACAGGAATTACAAAAGTTATGTACTAGCATTGGAAGTACTGCTACGGTTTTGAACTAAGTATTGACAACTTGATAGAAAGCTGATTTTCAGCAGAATTAATTAGTCTACTTTTCGAATCATAGAATCATAGGATGGTTAGAGTTGGAAGGGACCTTGAAGATCGTCTAGTTCCAACACCTTCCACTAGACCAGGTTGCTCAAAGCCCCATCCAGCCTGGCCTTGAACACTTCCAGGGATGGGGCATCCACAACTTCCCTATGAAACCTGTTCCAGTGCCTCACCACCCTCACAGTAAAGAATTTCTTCCTAACATCTGATCTAAATCTACCTTCTTTCAGTTTAAAACCGGTACCCCTTGTCCTCTCACTACACTCCCTGATAAAGAGTCCCTTCCCATCTTTCTTGTAGGCCCCCTTTAAGTACTGAAAGGCCACTATAAGGTCTCCCTGGAGAATCCTCTTCTCCAGGCTGAATAATCCCAACTCTCTCAGCCTGTCTTCGTAGGAAAGGTGCTCCAGTCCTCTGATCATCTTCTTATCCCTCCTCTGGACTCACTCCAACAGGTCCATGTCCTTCTTATGTTGGGGGCTCCAGAGCTGGACGCAGTACTCCAGGTGGGGACTCAAAAGAGTGGAGTAGAGCAGCAGAATCACCTCCCTTGATCTGCTGGCCACACTTCTTTTGATGCAGCCCAGGATGTGGTTGGCTTTCTGGGCTGTGAGCGCACATTACCAGCTCATGTTAAACTTCTCATCAACCAACACTCCCAAGTCCTTCTCCTCAGGGCTGTTCTCAATCCATTCTCCGCCCAGCCTGTATTTGTGCTTGGGGTTGCTCTGGCTCACGTGCAGGACCTTGCACTTGGCCTCATTGAACTTCGTGAAGTTTGCACAGGCCCACCTCTCAAGCCTGTCCAGGGCCCTCTAGATGGCTTTGCATAAGTCCAGGTAGGTGACATCAGTTGCTCTTCCCTAATGCTGTCATGCCATCATAGAAGGTCACCAAATTTGTCAGGCACGATTTGCCATTAGTGAAGCTGTGTTGGCTGTCACCAATCACCTCCTTATTTTCCATGTGCCTTAGCGTAGTTTCCAGGAGGATCTGCTCCACAGTCTTGACAGGCACAGAGGTGAGAGTGACCAGCCTGTAGTTACCCAGGTCTTCCTTTTTTCCCTTTTGCACCCACACACCTCTAGTTTTCCATCAAAAAACCAATTACCTGAGAACCACACTAGTTCAGTTTGGATAAATTCAGCAATAGTTGCAGCTACTGGATATATAATCTTGGCAAGCCTCTAAGCATCTAATGGAATCCAGCTAAACTGTGCCTGTAGGTTTCAAAAGTCTCCTGATTTATTAGGGATCTGTAAGACCTAAAGCTTTGGCTGCTGACTGAGAGAGCTGGCTACAGCTATAGATCAAAGTTATTTCAGCAGAATCTACAGGAGATTCTTGCGGCCAACTGTACCTCTGCCACTTTGGCCTCAAATTGTTCCATGTATTTGCCAAAGTTTTAATGAATATCTGTATAACAAATGTATAATTAAGTGAACAAGCAACTATGAAATGTATTAGTACATTAACAAAGAATAGAATTGAAATCAATACTTAAATCAGAAAGACTGCTAGGGGGGGTTGGACTAGATGATCTCCAGAGGTCCCTTCCAACCCCGACCATTCAGTGATTCTGTGTGATTTAGAAATCATGTGTGAATTCATGCCCAATTTTGTTTTCATACAGATATGTGAATTTGCCTTCGTTCTTTATCCCTATGATTTATTTCACCTAGGTTTGAGAATTCACTGGCATCTGTCATAATTATAGAAATTAGCACAGGATTTGAAGTAGAACAGGTGTTTGAATCCCTATAAGAAAGCCTGATAATACTCCTAGAAACCTAGGTGTAGGGAATAGCCAGAAGTTGGCATGGGATCTTTCTGCATCATCTCTCTTTAGATTCCTGAGAGTCATACTGTCATCCTCAAGCATCTCAAAATTCTTTAAAATCCTCAAGATGGTCAGTGTAATTTCAGCTGAAAAATATACGCAGAAGCAGATGTAGTGCTGCAGAAGCATTTTTGCAGCACTATATTTCAGGTGAAAGAAACAAAATTTTATTCACAAATCTTTGTCACAAAAATGTGGATAAAAATGTAGGAATGACTATTGAAAAAAAATAGGTCTGATTTACTGAATTTCTTCTGATAAGCTTTCTCAATAAAGTGTTTCGTTCTATTCAGGAGGCTTGAGGACAGAGAAGTGTGGGCAACCTGGAAGTGGAATAGACTGATCAAGTGGTGCAACATAATCTGCAAAGGAGCTAAGAGTTGAGAGGGGATGGGGAGCTGAGATGCAAGAGGGATGAGAAGTTGAATGAGCAGGAAGTAAGGAATTAGAAAATAGAGTTTGAATTTTCTCTTGGCAAGTGATGAAGCCTGTAGATCTCTGACAAAGGATGCTTGCTGAGAGCTGAATGCACTTGCTTGTTGCTGGCAGTACAAGAACGCTTCCTGGCATGCTCCCATACAGCTGCTTACATGGGAGTAGTAATGTTGGTCCTATATTTTTCTATGGTATAGCTTGACTCTGCTTTCAGAAAAAAAGCACAATTTCTAAACCTGGAGAGAATGGGAATTTTTCTATTAAAACCAAAATAAGATATTGGAAAGTCACTCTGCTTTCCTATCCTAAAATTGACATAATGCATGTCACTCCCTTTTCTTGAGCTTGATGAAAATATTATAAGCTTTTTTGCTTGCATGTTGTTTTACATTCACAGTCGAGCTCCTGTGAAATCAGAGTTTATGTTTCACTTGTTTTTCGGGGAATTAGATAAAGGGCTTTGCATGAGTCAGACAAATACATGCTATGTGTTGACTTTTTGTGCTCCATGACATTTCTTTCATGGTAATTTCAGACATGGTTACAGAAATAAGATTGGTGTTCTGCAATGACAGCTAGGGACAGCAGTGTCCCAAATATCTAATACTGGGTTAATCAAGACTTGGAATCATTACACATGCAGTTCTAATGTAGCCAGTGCAGCCTGTAGTTGGCATCTGCAATAGTTGGGTTAAGTAACCCACGACTGGACCAGCAAAATAAACCAGAAAGAAGAATAGCTGCTGTTGTGTCATTTTAAAGCTTGTAAGCAGAATGGAAGGAGATAAAGAATCTGAGGAATGTGTCTTTGTAGGGATTTAGAAAAGAGGCAGGAAAAACAAGTGCTGAAGGAGGGGAAGGCCTTAGAAGACTGAAAAGAACTGGGAAAAAATAAAAAGTGACAAGAAGAAAGGACCTGTGAACACTGAATGTAAAGGAGCTGCATTTGCATGGATCTCTGCAGTATGCCATCTCCAGGTCCTCAAGGGTGCTGGGATACCTGATAGCTAGGATTAGTGAGGTCCTGTTAACAGAACTATGTGCCATTGCTTAGTTTTGTGTGGTTGTATCCTGTGTATCCACTGAGGCTTGTCTGTTAGATGATGGAGTGTCTTTGTCTCAATTGCTGTCTGCTTTACTGACCCCTGCCCTGAGTTATTGCTTTGGTAACCACAAGAGAGCAGACTGCGCTCTCTGTGTCTTTCCAAGCATCTCTGTGACCAGGGAGAGGTGGGAAGATACACAACAGAGTCTGCACCCAGGCTTGCAAGGTCACCTGGCATCTTCAGTCTGAGAGTCAAGGGAGCATCTTAACGGCACTTTATTGATGTTCTTATGTGCAAGGCTGTAAATCATTTGCCCACCAGATTGATTTATGTTGCAGAATGTGGGAGGCACTCATCTGCTTCATAGGTTTGATGTTCATCTTTTCTGTGTTAGACATTGACTACCAAAACCAGGAAACGCTGTTGATCATTTTCTTTCTTACTTATGACCAATGAAGGTGACACACTGACTGTGTGGTCAAAACAAGAAGAAGCGGTGATCTGAGTCACTGTGGGATGACATTGCCTTTTCAGTGGACTCCAACTTGAATTTTTTTTATTACTTCCGTATTCATAATGCATGTAAACTTGTACATCACAAGTTTTGCACCACAAGCTTATCTTTAGTGCAGACTTATAATTAACTTCTTTTAAATCATGTTGCTTTTGAATCCAAACCATGTCAAAGTGATACTTGCTTCAGCATTCTCTCTGAAAAACCTTGAAGAAAGAAGATTAAATGCAAGTTAATTTATTTCTTCCTAGAAGTTTTTATATCATGACACTAAAAAGAGCTTGGGAACACATTCAGGAAAAAACACTACATAGCCACATGAAGAAAACAATAACCATCATCTGCATAACATAGCAATTATCTGAAAATGGTGAAATGGGAATATCTGGAGATCATACTGGCTCTAGGAACTTGTTTAGTTGCTTCAGACAAGGCCCTCATTTGCTTTTCTTCAGTCTGTAAGGCTAGAAACAGGGTAAAGGATTGTAGTGATCTAATCTGAAATAGGTGGAAATCATTGTGTCATGGCATCTCCATGGTTTGCTGCCATTTTTCATGAGACAAAGCAGTGTGTGCAGTTCTTGTAGAGTTTGGCAAAGTGCTTGTCTTCTCTGCTGAACAGTATCCAATGTCCTCACTTGATCAAAGCTAAACGTACACGTCTTTATTGATAGGTGTTCTCACACTGAAGGAGTCAGGCACCAATCCTGGCTCCAGACAGGTCCAGTTCAGTACAGACAGCTTTTGCTTTGGTACCTGCAGTCCTCCTCATTGTTAATTAGAAAGCAATATTTTCCTTTTCAGTATGGTTCAACATAGAATCATCTAGGTTGGAAGGGACCTTTAAGATCATCGAGTCCAAACATCAACCTAACACTGCCACAACCACCACTAAACTATGTCCTTAAGTTACCCATCTTTTAAATACCTCCAGGGATCCCCACTTCCCTCAGCAGCCTATTCCAATGTTTCATAGCCCTTTCAGTGAAGAATTTTTTCCTAATATCCAATCTAAACCTCCCCTGACATAACTTGAGGCCACTTCCTCTTGTCCTATTTCCTGTTACTTGGGAGAAGAGACTGACCTGCACCTCTCTACAACCTCCTTTCAGGTAGTTGTAGAGAGCGATAAGGTCTCCCCTGAGCCTCCTTTTCTCCAGACTAAACAGCCCCAGTTCCCTCAGCCGCTCTAAACCTCTCACCAGCTTCATTGCCTTTTTCTGAACATGCTCCAGTACCTCAATGCTGTTCTTGTAGTGAGGGGCCCAAAACTGAACACAGGACTCGAGGTGCAGCCTCACCAGTGCCAAGTATAGGGGGATAATCACTTCCCTAGTCCTGCTCACCACACTATTCCTGATACCGGCCAGGATGCTGTTGGCCTTCTTGGCCACCCAGGCACACTGCTGGCTCATATTCAGCCGGCTGTCTACCAACACCCCCAGGTCCTTTTCCGCCAGGCAGCTTTCCAGCCACTCTTCCCCCAGCCTGTAGCACTGCATGGGGTTGTTGTGACCCAAGGGCAGGACCCAGCACTTGGCCTTGTTGAACCTTGTACTATTGGCCTCGGCCCATCAATCCAGCCTGTCCAGATCCCTGCCAACATACTGCATTAACATTTTCCATAGTGTGGGTCTGTATGAGTAGAGTTATCTGATAATTCTGAATAGCTTAAATTTCTCAGAAAATTTCACAGTGTGTCGTGAGGGTAGCTGGAAACGTACTTGCTTTGAAAGACTGCATGTTACTTGCAGTGTCTTGTAGAGAGATGTGAGGTGCCAGCAGCATTTCTTAATGATTTATTGTTGCCTGTTTTTTTTCAGGGACTGCTGAAGTTGTTAGGAGTTTGGTGCTTGTGAAGGGGACATCTCTACCAGGAAAAGTCACACTTGCTCTCTGTTGCATTTGCTTGGCAGATGCCTCTGATATCTGTACGCGAGAAGATATCCATAGCTGCAGTTGGTATAGAAGACCATCCAGTGCACCTTGCACTTTGGAAGGAGGTAACTCTCTGTGATTTTATTTGATGAATTATGTATTTATATTTAATATTTGTCCACTTGAATTCAGGCAACTGCTTTTCCTCTCTGTGAAGAGTTCACTTTGTGCAGGCACCCCTTATGCTGCCTTCTGTGAAGATGGGTGGGAGACCGACATGCTGTGGACTACTTGTTAGGCTTCCCTCTGTGACAATGCTTTTATGGACTTATTTCTTCTTCACGAGTTTTATTCTTATGATCCTGCTTCAAAAAATGGAGAGTGAAAGTTGGGATTAGAGATTGCTATAAGATATTTTGAGTAGATATTTTGAGTAACACTTTGCCCTCAAAATGTGATCTTTTTAGCTCTTCTTGACTGTGGGGGCCTGGGAATGCTTCCCAGTTCCTGGATTCAGCTACACACCCTAGTTGTGTAAGGTCCATGTGTGTAAGGTCCATTATGTAAGGGACACAGTAGCACTTCATCCCTCCCCAAGTTTCCTACTTGTGGTGCACATCCATAGATACTCATTAAGTGCTGCTGCTGTTTGCCCTCTCCTGCCTCTAAGCTCTTTCTGAGTTCAGCAGGTCTATGTACCAAGCTCCCTCCTGATCTGCATCACCGCAGTCTATAGGCCAGGGAGGCCATCTTACCCAAATATTGGGCAGTGGAAGGATCAGAGCCTGGAGGCAGTGCCTTCACTTGCAGCCTGTGGCAGCTGAGCTCTGCAGTCGAAGCTTTGGCTGGGGGAGGGCTTAAATTTGGTAATATCCAGTCCTCCCAGGATCCTCTCTTGGGAAGGGGCGGATGGTGAGGCAAGCTGCCCTCTGGTTGATATCTGCGTTAAAACACTCCCTGAAGCAGAGCTTTTACCATCCTTTGCCTCTGGTTTTCTTGGCCTAGGTTTTCACTGCAGCCTCCCAGGGCATCAGTCTGTGCAAATGTCTCACCAACAGAAGCAGAGCTGGTGGGACATCTGCCCACAAATATTGTACTCATAGAGTGTGGACTGTTAGTGTGCTGGCTGAACTACAGGTAGGGATTTCCCTGAGACGTCCATGGGAGTCATCTGTGCTGCAGGATAAACAAATAAAATGGATGGAGACTCCAGGAGTGGGCAAAGCCCTGTCCGTGGGACATGGTGTGAAGGGAAGCACGTTGGTGGGGGTAAGTGAATGTAAGTGCATGTGGGAGAAGTATAGCAGCAGAATAGGGGGCAGAATGAGAGGAAAGGGAGCCTTGTGGAACCAGGCAAAAGTCTGAGGGTACACATGTGGCAGGCAATTGGGCTGCAAGTTAACAAGAAAATGAGTAAAAGAGAGCAGTAGGATGGCAAGATGGAAAAGGGAAGAGGAGGAGGTGGGAGAACAGAAAACTCCCTGATCCTGAAGACAGGAGAACAGTGAGAGTTCTACCTAGAGCAAGCAGCCAGGAGAAAGCCTATATTTTTGTGTGTGAATTTAAAGTTTGATGTGAGTGTGGGTTCCCTCCCTAAAGCTAAAAAATGAAAAACTTTACTGAAAAGGGTGAGAGTTTGAAAACATTCCATAATTTTGAAGACAGTATTGTCTCTCTTGCAGGGAGGGGTGGGATACAAAAATTTCACATCCTGGTTTTGATCTTAGGAAAATGAAAAGATTTAGCTGGAGAAAGAAGTGAGTTGTTCTTGAGAGATCTATGGCCAGGGTTGGACTAACCATTGATTGGATTAACAACTAAGAGGCAGCAGATAAGTGGGAACAGGAAAAAACCCCTGTGAGATGTAGCATAACAACATAATGGAATGGAGATTATGTCCTTGTAGTATAAAGAAACTTCATTTAACAATGCAGAGTTACTCTTCTTGTGGCCAACAGCTATAATATAACAAGTCAAAGGAAGTAAATTTGCTTGAGGGGTAGCTGGGTGTTATTTATAGCAGAAGTTGCTGAGTCTGCAAGTGTCTCTTATGCCCTCATCATCCTTTTTTGAAGCATCACAGCAGGTGTGTTTTTCAGGCCGTATCCTCTCCTGCTATGGCAGTTTTTGTTGGCCCAGGTCACCTGAGATGAATTATGCCCTTTTGAAAATACTTGAGTTTAAACACTGCTTATTTGAATAACTGCAGAAATAATTGCCAGAAGACTTTACAGGCTGAAACCTTGTCCACCTGCATGAAAAGGAGAAGGTCTGTGTGTTCCTGAGAATTTTGACCATCTATATCTATGTTAGCTTCCCAATTAATGCTCTCCTTTCCTGTATTGCAAATGAAGAAGGGATACTGTGCAGGATTTTGGTAATTTTGGGTATATTTTCTCCCATCTGTGTAATGGGACCAGGATGTTCTGAGGCAGGCGTAAGCTTTTGAAGGAGATTGCCTAATGATGTTGTATATTCATCTATTTACAAGACTGTGCTGCTGACACATAGCAGAGGAGCAACAAGTGAAAGGAAAAACATGCTACTTCCTACATAAGTGCTGGTGAAATGACTAAGTAAATAAAATATGTAATCTTGAGAATTATGTTTATCATAATATTTTCTAAGGCTAGATGCGAGTGCAACATCTCTCTGCTTCAGGAGACTGTAGAACTGCTCTCAATGCTTTTTTAAAATCAAGCTTAGTAGTTTCTGCGTGAAGTTTCAAAATAATATTCACTCTTGAATTAAATGTTTCGATGGATATCTCTAGAAACATTGTTTCTATGACTAATTTATCTGATAGATAATATTTTGCAGTGTTTCATGTTAATTTAATCTGTGTTCAACTTCTAGCTTTCAGAATATCTTTAACTGCTTTTCTGTGAGACCAAAGGACACTTCACTAAGAAAAAAGTCTCACCACGTAAGTACAACTCAATTGCTGTGAAGCAGATTCTTATCTTTCTATAGCTGCAAAACGTATTCATATAGACAAATAAATGATCTTTGTAAAAAATAAAGCCAGGAAAGAAAAGGTTGCTATGTATAATTTAAATTAAAAAATACTTTGTTGTTATATTATTATATATTTGTTGTCATATTATTATATAATAGCAATAATAATGCTTCGAAAGACAGGGTTACATGTGCATGTGAGCAAAGGTCTGGTGTTTTCTAATGTTTAAATAGTGAAAGTGTTCAAGCGTGATTACCTCATTATTTTAAAGTATTATTAAAATATTAGTGGGGCACTAACATTATGGGGCATTATATTTACCTTTTTAGTAAAAAAAAAAAAAGATATTGTATTTCATTCTTTTTCCAGTAGAGGGAAGACAAAATTTTCTCATACAAAAAATACAATTCTAATAAATATACAGTATTCAACCCATTTTTTTAAAATTAAGCTTTTATTTTATTAAGTTATTGAAAGACTACTTGTTTTTGTGTGCCATGTTAGCTTTCTTTCACTTCTGTTTGAGGAACACCAGTATTCAGTTCAATTTTAAGTCTTATAAAAGCAATGAATAATCCTCTGATAGAGTAAAATGGAAAAACTTTTTTTTCCTTCAGCAGTAGCACTCTACACAAGTTATATTTTTATGTTGTAGAAGGAGAAAATCTGTGTTTTCACCAGCATCAGGGTAGAGTACCTCTCCACTGCTTATATGCGAGAAAATATTTACATAAAGGCTAATGTTATCTCTTTATTACTATGTAAATAAACCCAGGTATTTTTAGAGCAATTGCTGATTATCCAAACTGTTTTATCAAACACCAGTAAAGAAGCCTGCTCTTTCTCTCTCTTTTAAAAAGAAATTAAAAGTAAAAGTTTTTATCATCTGACCAAGGTTCACAAACATTTGGGCTTTCCTGCAAAGTAGTTCAGACAAGTAAAATAGACTCTCTTGGGGAAATATCCCTTCAGTATTTTGGTTATGTGGCCACTCCACACTGTCAAAAGCCTTTTTGTCAATTAAAAGGCTTGAGTGGCTCGTGTACTTCCAGCAGAACAGAAATATAGAAGAGACAATTAACAGTTCCTTTGTTGTTCTGGAGTCAATCCAATGTGGTGTGCGTTATGGGTTATCAAGTTGGTGCGTTAAAACAGCTTTAATGCCATTGATACGAAAAGTCAGGTCTAAATAGCGTGCATTCTTGGGATATTTATTTATAATTACAGCTAGAAGTACTCTCAAGTGTTGAGAATACCATTATAAAATGTGCAGAGTGCCTTGGAATTAAGACAGTGTCATAGTAGTCTGAAATGAACCCAACACTGGTTGTTTGGTTATTAACAAAGTTTGTGTCTTATGTGGACGAAGCAGCTAATCTAAAAGCTCTAGTCACGTATCACGAGGGATTAGGATTTCAGAATTTCAATAAACTTTGCATGAGCCTAGCACTTTTTTCCAGAGATAACTGCACATGGTATTTTAAAAACTTTCCCTCTAATTAGTTTACAATTCCAACTATAGAAATCAGGTAAGTGCAGGGTTAGTATTTTACAGATGATAGAAAACCAAAATCCAAACAAAATTGAGAAAGACATTCCTTAGCCTCACCACTGAAGCAATCCCCCTTGGGATTTGTTATACAAGTCATTTTGAAAAACAAAACCTCTAATTTTCTAATCAAAGGTTAGGAATCTGTTCACAAAACAAAAGACAGAGACACATGCAAAACACCATAGCAGTAAAATGTCTTGTTCAATTTGTCTGCTGATGACCTGAATGTTTCTTCTGTGGAATATGATGTTAAATGTGAACCTTCAGCTGTTAGCTTTCTTTTTGCTGAAGTTGTGGGAAATAGAGGCTTGAAGAGTGGGCACCAACTTACTATATTTATTATGTTCTTTTAATTTACTTATCCTGCACTGAGATACCTCACAAAGGCTGCTTACTTTCTACCTCTTGATGAACCTCTGAGATTTCTCTCCAAAGATGAGCGTATGAACCTTGCTTTGAAAGGACGGTATATAATAGTGTGTGGAATACACAGCATAATCTTAATTTGATGTAGTTAGATGATTTGTTTAGATGATTTGATGTAGTTAGATGGTGTTGATAAAAACAAACCAATCATTCTGTTAAAACACTGTAGCATGGGTATATGATAATGCTCTTCATACAAAAGAAAAGCAGTCAGTAGCATTTCTGAACATGCAAAGAAGGACAGAAATATTCGGAATGAAGACTTTTGTACCATGAGATTGTAAGTCTAATATGAGATTGTGAGTCTAAGTGGGTTGATAAGTCTGCTAAAATATACATCATCACCAGCATAGAGTTGTGACTGATGTTACCTGAAAGCACCTCGATTAAAGTCTTCAGATATTAATTAAGGATGATGTTTCACATGATAGTTCGAGCTGATCAAATGGCTTGTGGCTATTGAGTCCTGCTTCCCCTTCCCCTGCTCCCATGGGTGCTTCTGTCCCCTTGGCTCTTGGGTGACTTTTAGTGAGCTGGACGCTTGCTGAAATAGCAGAAAACCATTGTTGCTGGACTGTTTGGTTTGCTTTCTGTTCCTGAGCAAGTTGCACTGATTGACCAAAGGGCAGATGGGTGCTGTGGGGGATGGAGGGTATAGGTAGGTGCAGCGGGGTCGGTGGGAAGGAGTGGGGCTTCCCTTTGGAGGCAGTAAGTTCTTAGACTGGCTGAGGTGTCTTGTGAAGTCTTAACCCGAGAGGTGCAGAAGAAGCGCACCCCTTTCTGCCCTGCACCCTAGACTCCTGGTCCCTGTCCTCTCCCTCTAGCTGCGTGTGGGTATATGCCTGAATGGGACTGCTGGGACCACTGGTTCCCCTTCCTAGTGCCTGTCCATGGATCATGGGCACAAACAGCATGTCCCAAGGGACTTCCCAGCCTCTCTGACTGGGTGTCTGTGTTATGCTTAAGTGATGGAGTCAAAGATAGTATAGCTTGTGTGGCCACAGCAGTAGCTGGATGACTGTAAATCCCTCAAAGCCATTTCTTTAATTAAATTTCTAGCACTGGTCATGAACACATTGCGTACCACAAAATGGTCTTCACAATAATGATTGACAGTGGATCTCATGGTGATCTCAGTCACCCGAGAAACATGTGTGTTTTATATAGTGGGGTGAAAGTTGTGAAAATGTACTTCATTTTCTTCTAGTCTAGCTCTCTTGTGTTTTAAGTACTTGACTATCATTGTATATCTTTCAAATTGAACCTCAGATCATCTTCCAAGGCACAGCCCAACCAAATGTTTACATTTAAAGGTGGGCTGAAGTCTTACTGAAATAAAGACTAGCTTGCACTGTGCAACTGTTTTCCTGGATCTGAATAAGACTCAGATGGGTATTTTAAAAAATGCTGGACATGCTGAAGAGATAAGTAGAGATTTTTTTTTTTTGTAAAATATAATTATTACTCTTATTTTTTTTAACTGTATATCTTAATGTTGCTACAAGTCATATGTATGAGGGTGGATTATCATATGTAGAATGATTTTCCTCTGTTATCTTTGCACTCCTTCTGCTCTTGTTTTCAGTGATTTAGTGGGTTTTCATTCTGTGTGTCCTAATCTACATTGTAAATTTCTTTGGCAGGGGCTGTCTTTTAATATATGCTTTTGCAGCAACACTACAATTAGATATAGTTCTGATTGGAACATTGGGGGCCTACCGTAAGGCAAACAATTACTAATCTTAATTATACATGTAACAGTAACGTGCCTGGCAGTTCCAGTCTTTGAGAGCTGGACAGTGTTCCAGTAAGAAGAGTAGTTACTCCCTCTTTTCTAATACTTCTTTTTTTTTGCCAGTCCACATTTGTACCACATGTAAACAAGATCTGCAAACCGACAGCAATTCAGGGAATGCTTAATCAGAACATTTTTTGAAGTTGGGGTTTTAGCACCAACGAAACAATGTATTGAGCAAGTCTGGTCCAGTATAGACAGGGGAGCCAGACTGAGCGGTGAGATGCTTTAAGATGCTTTACCAATGCTGCCATCTCTTGATCTTGTTTGGCATTGCCACCCTTAAAAATTCATGGGAGATGTAGTGGGATTCTTAAAAGCAAACCCAAAGACCTCTCCAAATCCCGGACTTAACAAATGATATATTTTTTTTTTCCTAAAGCCTCTCAACTTTTATGTAAATAAACTCCTTAAACACGTAGCTGCATTTACCTCAAGCAAGGCTACTTTCAGGCTGTTATATTTTTAAAGTAAATTTCTTGACACAAACTTTGAGGTTGTTCTGAATTGCTGTCATTTAAATTAAAAATTAACACTGCGAAACAGAGAGATGAAAGGAATGAAAAGAACAGATCTGTCCAGTACTGCTATATGCTTTGTGAACTCTTAAATGGTCTCTTATGACTGGAAACTGTGATGGTTGTAGAGACTACAAAATCTTTCTTGCTGAGTTCATGAAAGTTGAAAACCCATTTTCTCTTGCTAAGAAATGGTTGCTTGGGAGTTTCTATAAATTATGGTCTTAGCTTGGTTTCAAGTGGCAAATCCAAAATGTTGATTCCAAATGATAATTCTGTGTGGAGATTTTAGTGGTGTTTTTTTTCCCAAAAAGTTTGTCACTGGAAAATACTTGAATGAATTAATGGAGAAGGATAGATTCCAATAGGCTTATATTTTCCTAAAGCTTTGCAAAAAGGTCAGTCCCGTCCCGTGTCCCCCCCCCCCCCCCCNTAAGATGATGATTGTTTTTAAGGTAGTGTACATGAAAAACACTGAAATCTGAAGGTCTCATTTTGAAATGATTGAGGTAGTAGGGTTCTACAGAAATATTGTGACATTATTTCTGAATTTGGAGAAATTATAACTTAGTTTTAGTTATGTTTTGATCTGTCTTGAAAATTAATATGGTTAGATACTAATTTGAATGGAGGATAACATTTCTCAACAAATCTAATCTCTGCAGCCAGTTGAAAAAGAACTTTGTCCTTGTTTCGAAATATACTCCCTCCTGGACAGACTGAAACAAACTGGTGTGATTATTGTCCCTGTCTTGGCAACTGCTTTTGGGACATAAAGACAATTATGCCAATTTAGCTGTTTCCACAAATGCTTCTTAAACTCCTTGTAAAATAGCAAAATTAGTGATAAGAAAATGCAAGTTTTCATTTGGACTCTTCTGCTGGTTTTCCTCTCATCATTACAATATGAGGTGGTACATTTCCAATGAGGACGCTGTTTTCATGAGAACTGGCCTGAGATTTCCAGTACCGCTCAGAAGTTATGTGTTGTAGAATACTGATCTGAACTGGAACAGAACTGACAACTCAGAAATATTTGGATCTGTAACAAAATTTCACATCTATCCCCTTAGAAAACCCCACTGTAATGTCATTCTGTAACTTTGCTACACTGGCATTTTAGTTGTGGGGGGAAGACAACTCTTTTTATTTTCACATTCATTTTTTTATTACTATTTTTCTTTGAGTCTTTCTGCTTGTGCTGTTCTTGGCTAGGTAATTTATGGCCTAATATCAGAGCCTTAGACAACTGTGCTGGTTGCCAGAGGCTTGGCAATCAGATCTGAGAAGTGTTTTAAACATGCGTTTTGTTTGAAATTGCTTTTCTGTTCTTCCCCAAATGAAATCCTGCTGCTGCACACATTTATTTTGGAATGGGAAGAGCAGCAGTGGAGGAGAGATGGTGGGTGTTTGTAAAGACACCTGAAAAACAAAGCCTTTGAGAAGCTGAAGCTGGCTGGGGAAATGAGAAGTGGGCCACTTGCATTCGGACAGGAGTTTTCAAAGACTGGAATGGGTGATACCTCTGAGGCCATGGCTAATGTTTGCATTTGTACAGGCTAAAGTAGTGGTCAACAGATGTCTCCCACCCTGATTCTCTGAATGCACGTGCTGTAGCCCTGGGTGTCCTGTAGTCCTGAGATCTGCCACAGGGTAACATCCTGTGTCTTTCTGTGATCCTACACTGATACCTGCTGCTGCCCCTGTGTATGTTAGTGCTTCTCAGCAGGTCCCAGTGGCTTCTGCATCACCATGCTTTGGGAACAGGGTAATGGCGGTATTGATTAAGGGCTCTTTAGAAATGAAACACTTATTCTTTGGCTGGTTTGTTTGGAAGAGAGTAAGGAGAGCGGGAGAAAAAAAAAAGGGTGGTGGTGAAACAGCAAGTAGAGCCAAGGCTGCTTTGGTTTCATGAGATTTTGTGGTTTAATAAAATGGATGAGCTTTCTAGGGAGCTCTAGAGGGAATCCTGGTAGCTTTTTATCCCTTTTCTGCATGCTGCTGCTTTCAAACAGCAGCTCCCAGGTGTTCTCCCTTACTTCCTTTTGTTTTAGGATGGCTCTTCACTGAAGCTCCCATCCAGCTCCTCAGCTGATCTTTGCAGTATCTCTGCAGAATTTACCAGCCAAACTTGTTTTTCCTTTCTCACCTGATTGCATTATCGACTTTCAATCTCTCTGCTGCTTTTATACTGAGGAAGGGCATGCAGTGTTTGCAACAAGCTATGTGAACTGATAGTGACTTCTCCGCAGCAGCATTTTATCTGGCTCCTCTTACACATTAGCTATTCTCTTTGTAAAAAGCAAAAGTGTTTCAGCTCTGTGCCTTGTAATTGTCAGTTCACCTCCTTTGCCTGCCACCAAACCCTGTCCCTCCCTCTGCAGGATTTGATTCAACTGCGCATCTAGTCCCTGTGCTTCCTTCCCCTCCACAGTCATTCTGTCTCCTCTGCACTGAGATTTTTAGTAATCACATGTATCACACAAATCCCATTTTTACTTTTTAAATGTCTGCTTCTCCTGCTATTCTTCTTTCTGGGTGCCTCATCCTTTTCCCTCTTTGGAAAATACCTGGTCCCGTCTGAAGAGCAGAGTGTGATTTTTCCCCCTCCAGCATTCAGAACATACCTTTTAATGACTTTTGATCTGGGCCCTCACCCCAGAATTGATGAGAAATTCTTCCATCACTTTTTGGAGCCCTCCAGAAACTGAATTTCAGCTTCCCATAAAGGAAGAGTTTCTTTCTGTTTCTGGGCTATGGCTGCTGTAGTGGTTGGTCACTTTTTAAACCGTAAGTATCTGCAGTGTCTTCTTTAATGTGTCTTCTTCCTTTTTCTCTTTTTCTGTCTGGAGTAAACCTGGGTTGTCTTTGTGAGGTCTTTATTTCAGTCATATAGTTTCTTGGTTTTAATGGAAATTTTGATGGTGACCATGCTGCTTACTAGTACTCCTTTTCACGTCCCCACTTAGAGTGTCCTTAGTTTTGGTCAACATGTTACCACATCCTTAGCAGAGTACAACTGCCTTGTGCATAGGACACAAATGTAGACCTTGGGCTTAAAAAAAAAAAAGGGGAGGGGGAATGCTTGATAAAGCAAATGTTAATAGGATTGAATAAGGCTTTGAATTAAATAAAGCAAATATGTAACATTAAATAAAACAAAACAAAAAAAAAAAAGAAGGTACATGGTCTAAACATCCCCAGGCCAAGCTGGAATTTCTACACAAGAGCATTGAGTGATGCCATGTCTGGGCTGTGAAGTCCCGCACAAATAGTTGTGTTATGTCAGATTACACAAAATTTCCCTCATTTCCACGTGGGAAACCTCCATGATGGCAAAGATGAGACTAGACAAAGGGGAAGGAACTGCCATCAGTGCAGTTCACTGCTTGTACATAGGATGCCAAGTGCAACCAGAGCCATAATGAGCTCCAAACTAGATAGGGTCTTGTTTAGTGAACTAGAAAGTTAAGCAGGGTATGGGCAGCATCAAGGCTCTGGCAAGCTAAAGGTAACTGCACTAAGACTTAAGAAAAGAGGTAGATTCTTCAGTCTTAACAACCTATTGACAGAGGAAAGAATCTACTGGAAAAACAAAGTGTGATTTTTGTTTTAAAAAGTCATTGACTCAGCTTCCTGTGACACTGACGTCGTGCAAGGCAGGAAAGGGGATGGCCCTCGTAGCTAATGGCTTGGGGGAAGAGTGACACTTTAATACCAAGCATGTTCAGAGCAAACCACAGACATGTCAGCTCAAACTGTACTGAGAGCTGGAACAGTCTCTGCAGTAGCAAGCAAAGAGAGTGAAGCAAAGACCTCTTTCCTCAGGGAATCACAGGGTATGACTTTATAGTGTATTATGGGCCAGCACAAGCTTGTGACTACCAGAAATATGTTGCATAAACATACCCCAACAAGCTGATCCCTGAACATGTATGTATTTAATATGGCAGAATGTTTGCTTATTGGAAACAATGCTGCCAGTGCAAGCATACAGAAATCATGTGCCAAGCCTCACCTCCAAAATGAGATTGCCTTTAAAATTACAAGATTAAACCACCAACAACAACCACCTAATTTGATATATTTTGGATTCCTTTTATTTGCTGTCTGGTGTTGGAACATTCATTGTTTGCTTGTGAGTTTGCCACATTGTCATGAAAGCTAGAAATGTGCTTACAAGAAATAAAATCTCAGACTCTGGGGTAGTTACCTGATTATAGCCTCTGCAATACTCACAAAGCCATCAGGTATTGCAAGAGCTGTGCTGGGTGTGAAGACTCAGGATTGTGTAACTGTGGAGATTCACACCTGCGTGCTGTAAGGAACGTGGTTTTGAATGCCAGGGTGGGAGATACACGTGTTCACATGCATTGAGTAGAAGATAAACCTTGAGTGAGTTTAGCAGATGTGCAAGATGTTTAAGGACATGGACAGGCTTTCTTTTCAGGATCTAGGTTAAGGTAGTTTAAGATGTTCCTCGTCTTGATTGTTCAGCTTCCCCCAGCACTGGAGAATTCTGCCTCCCCAGCCGAGCTGGTGCAATATGAAGGGTGCACTGCCAGATCACCTTCACCAGCAGTTTAAGCTCAGATAATGGCCTCTGAACCACAGTGGATGAGGAACGCTTGCACCTTCTGTCCTTGTGGGAGTGAGGATCCTACTGATAGAAGTGAGGAGATTGGGGGTGACATGCATCTGAGGACTGCTAATGTCTTAAATCACTTCCAGTTCTCTGTAAAATAAATGTGTGTCTAACCCAAGGCAAGGCTGGAAAAGTGCTGTTAACGCGGCTTGATATTACAGACACTGAAAGTTCCTGCCTCTAAGGTGCTTTCTGCTTTCTCAAGAGAGATTGCAGTAACCTGTAGTGCAGGAAGGAGTGTGCGTGAAAAACAGAGGATCAGGTGTCACCTGACTGAAATGTGAGCCCTTCAGACTGAGGCTGAGCCACTGAAACTGTTTTGGGTTTTATCTCAGCATTGGGAAGGAGGCTGATTTCCAACTGGATAGTGATGTGTCATCTTCTGCTCCATCACGGCTCTGTGTCTCTCCATGATTAGATACAGATGGAGCTGTCTTATGCAGGGCTCCCTGTCCGGATGCTGCTGCTGCTTTGATTTTGATGTTCTGAGTTTGGAATCAGATCCTAATCCACATCAGAAAGCAAACAAACCCCGAGAGCTGGAGTGCAGTTGATGTATTAAGATAGGCTGTCTGGGTGTTTGCTCCATTTCTGACATTTATGGAAGGCTTTCTCTTGTCCTGGGGATATTATTACCCAACAAAATTATATAATGCAGTTGGTGTTAGATCATCCATTTTATGTTAGTTATAAATGTAAATAATGCTTGCCTGACCTCATGTGCTGGGAATGATCGCAGCTGCGTGTGCGCATGTGTAGGGTTATGCACTCCTCCATTCCGGCTGTCCTGCTGCCCTTCTGTCAGTGAGACAGCAAAATGGCTGTTGTGTTGGTCCCTCTGCCGGTCTCCAGGGATTTTCAAATAAAGTCCCTGGCTGAAATGGAAAGAAGGAAAAAGTGCTCTTCTTTGATCCTGTATGGGAAACTCAGGGGGCTACAGGAGAGATATCAAGAAGAGAAGGGAAGTCTAAAAGCTGGTGAAAACAGCTGGGTAGAAAACAAATCATTGGGGAAAGGAAAACATCACTTTCAGCATGACTAATTTTCATAAACTGAAATTCTCTGTGCGCATCCATTACCATGTGACAGAAAACCACACGCTGCATGAGGTTCACACAAGACCATCATGTGAGATGGAGACTGCTCAAATCTTTTATCCTTGCAAGGAAACATGGAAAGCGTTCCCAGGGCACGTGTTTCTGCCAGTCCCACCCAACTTTTCCTTGTCATCTTCACTGTTGGGAAGGTGCGTCCTGGAAAATGTAATAGTCTGAAATTAATATTTTCCCCTTTGACTTGTTCTTTGCAGTCAGATAAAGATTTTGTTTCTCAATAACATTACTGTTCAGCATTCAGGCATGTCCTGAGGAGGAACTGGTAATATTTTTGTGATGCCTCAGATGTGACTGTGAGCATTCCCTAATCTTCAGCAGTGCAAAATTGCCTGTATGCGATGGGGAGGAGGGCTGATTTTTCAGGGTGGCGGATGAGGAGTGCTCTTCTCTTCCATCCCACCGGCACCACACTGATGAGCCCATCAGAGCATTGAAGATGTGTACAATGAATGCTAAGCACATCGTGCAAATAAGCACAATAATAATAATGTTGAAGATGGGAAATGAATAATTTCTCTAAATGAAGCTTGGGCAGGAATTCAGATAGAAAGTATGTAATTAAACCAGGCTGGAACTTGATCAAAATACTGAAATGGTACTAGGAAAAAAAGAGAAAAGTTATTTAATGTCTATTAGCAGGAAGAACCTTGGCTTTTTATCTCATCCAGAAAGAAGACAACTGCCAGCAGCAGGAAAAGTCGGATTCCCAAGAGAATGTCTGTCCTTCTCCCACATGATTTTCCCATGGAGAATTGCTATCTTGGGCTGCCAGGAGAATACCCATCGGTTCTGAAAGTGGGGCAGACATTTGTGCAGGCAGAGACTTCTGGGCTCGAACCTGGTCAGACCGTGGGAGGGCTGGTGGTTGAGCTGAGCACAGCCAGTGTTGGTCCTGGCTGAGGATGCAGGGAGGGGAGAAGTTTGGAGGCAGGTCTTAACACTTGGTCCTACTGAAGTGGATGAAATGACTGCTTGCACAGTCCTGCTTCCGTCCACAGACTGGACCTTTGCTTAACTTGGACTCTCCAGTACAAACATTACTCACAGTCCTATGACAATCTTAGGAAGAAAGAAGAGTAGCAAGGATCTTCACCCCATCACAAACCACAAGAGCACATTTGCTACTACTGTGTGATAAAGACTCAAAACTGCTGCTGGCTTCACTAGCTAGTGATTGCCCCCTCTTCTGCTCCCATGGCTAGAGGACATAATAAATTACCCAGAGAGCACCCCTCTTAACTGGGCAAGGGCTGAACTTTGGTTGTGTATTTGTGGAGCTCAGTGCACAATTAACCTGGCACAATTCACCGTGGCATAGTTCACTGTAAATCCTTACACAATAAAAGGATCGCAATCACTACATTTCAGTGACTACTGAAAGGCAATTTGAAGACTAAATAAAGCAGGATGTTGAGATTTCAGATTGTAGGTCTTTTGAAAGGATTTGAGGCCAAAGGAGAATACTTGCGGTGCTCTGCAATGCTTGTGATGTGGCTGTGTGTGCTGACAGGGGATGCTCAAGTAGTACATGGATGCACGGGCTCACAGGGAGAGCCTTCGTTCCTGCACTGGAGGCAAAGGAGGTGGAATGCATTGCCAGTCACATCATGGACTGGTGTTCGGTAGTGGGGAGTGACAACCACACACCTTTTTTTTTTTTTTCCAGTTCCCATAAAAGGCATATGTTGCTTAAAGCATGGTTTTATTCCACAGCATGAGCGCTGTCTTGCTGCTCATTTGACCCTACTAAAGCCAGAGTGTGATTTAGCTGTGCTCGTGGCCATGAGGGACAGTTTTACAGCCACAGGCATGTCAGTGTCTATGTGAGACTCAGCAGGTGAGGAAGAGTTTGCAGAGAAAGGCATTGTTGGATGCCACAGAGCCAGATCCTTAGTGGTGGTGAGGTCAGTAATCTTACAGGAGCTTCTAGCAGCTGGAAGTGCCCCTGGCTCCCAGGTGATGGTATGGTGTGGTCCAAGGCTGTGTGAGAGAAATTAAACCAGCAGGAGCAGAACTGCTCGCCCTGGGACAACTGGGGAAATGGCAGCTCAGTGCACACCAGTTACCTGGGGATCCCAGTATGGGAGCGGAGGGAGTTTACTGTGGTGGCTTTCACAAGCTGATGTATGATTTAGCCCTGGTGAATGCGTGAGCGTTGGGCTGTAACCTTCCCCCAAGTTACTGGGAGGAGGTCTATAGTACCAGCCGTGCTTGGCTCCCCACAGTGCCTTCCTGATGTGGGCTGCACTGGGGACTCTCCGTGCTTAAGGTGCTATGAATCAGATCCAAACATGATTTAAGGTAATTTTCTTCTAATTCGCAGTCAGGCAATGGAATAGATCTCTCTTCTAAGAATCAAAAGTATTAATAACTCCCATAGACACAGTTTGGAAGCAAATGAATACCCCCATTTTTTTGTTAAGTTTTGAGAGCATTATTTTACTGTATGGAGATGAACTCCCTCGGCAGAACACATGAATTAAAACAAAAGCAGCTTATTTGCATTGTGATTAACCATTCCTGAGATGCAAAAGCTCATCTAGTTGTGAATATATGGCAACAAAGATTATAAAAGGCGCAATGGGGCTTAATCTTTGAGTTTTTATGTTTCTACAAAATGGCTTTCATACAGAAACATTTTCTTCTTACCTACAGCTGAAATTTGTCACCATGGTAACCTTCTGGAGTTGGAGGGGCGGGGTGCTCTAGGCAAATATGTGGCCGCAACCTCAGAAATCATTATCCAAATTGGGTTTCATTTCTCCTCTCTTTTTTCAACACCTATGAGGTTCTTGCACACTGGGCAGCTGCTCGTGTAACCAGATCAGAGGGAGGCCATATGGATTTAAACTCTTTGTTTTCTGTCTTTGAAAAGAGCAGTGTTTGGGGCCATTCCCTCCCTTATTCAACTGGCTCTATCCTTCCCCGGCTGCGGCTCCAAGCCAGCTCAGCTCTCCGGGAGCTGCTGGACCATGCTCTGCTCCGGTGCCTGCAGCGTCACCCGCTGTTGCTGGGGAAACGCAGAAATCCTGAGCTAGGGTCCCAGCAGCTCAGCAGTTGAGAATATGCTGTTCATTTACTGGCTTCAGTACACACATAGTTAGTTCTATTTTGTTTTGTTTGACGTACATACCTGAGAATGACTTGGGACCTTAAACAGGCTGTGGGCTTGTTTTTTTTGTTGGTTGGGTTGTTTTTTTTTTTTATTTTTGAAAGGAAAAAAACTGCCAGAAATGTGCATTAAGACTTCTGGAAATAAAATTATTAAAGCCTTAGAGAACCCTCCCCCCCGATGCTGTGTCAATGCACTATTATATTAAGGACATGTCACCATCTTGATCATTTAAGTTCTGATTTTTATTTCCTATTTTATGTGTCAAGCTGCTTCCCACTGCTTGCCCATGTTCTCTTTCCGGCTTTTAGGTTGCAGGAAAAAGGAGTAGTTTATGATTAAAGCTCTGGACAAAGGCTTTGTAGACTAAAGTTGCTATTAGTGAACTGCTGGCTCTGCCACTAACTCCTAAGATAATCACGGCTGAGTCGTTGCATGTCTTTCTGCCTGAGGTCCTAGTCTGTAGACAACACACGGTCTTTCTTCTTGGCCTTTTGCTTTTTGTGTGGGCATACAATGTGGCAAACTCTGGGGTCAGGGATGTTCTTAATCTGTGCAGCAGTGCCTTGATTTTATCTGAAGCTTCTTGGTGCAGCTGATAAATAAATAAATAGTAAATAAAAGCTATTTGAGGGAGTGCAATAATAGAGTGTGAGTGGTGACCTTACCAGTTTGTTTGCTTTTTGAGAAGGTCCTGGCCCACCACAGGAGCTATCAGTAAATAAACCTGTCACCTGAGTACACCCACTTCGTTCTTCCCCTTGTGACTGACAGTTACACCATCTTTTCTTTCCCCTGTAAGGTGGGGGCAATCAAAAACATTCCTGCATATTAAGGCAGGGTATGATTTCAAGTGTTGCCTGCCCTGGGCTAGCTCTGGCTTCTATGTCTATTTTTGCTCCTTTATAACTGTCTGCTAACCCGAAATACTTCACCCTTAACTAAGAAGAGCAAACCACCTTGGATTCATCCAGGGGGAAGAGCTTGTGCATCAATAGTTACTGTAAGGGGCTGACCTGTGCTACACTCTCACTCGTAAGTAGATTTTTGTTTTTTAGAAAACAACCAAATACTTGGTTTATACTTTCCGCTAAGGCCCCATCAGCTCTTGGTTAGTGCGTATATTTGAGTACATTGGAAGTACATCTGAACATGGCTTCCTAATAGGGGTAAAGCCCTGAGGGGGAACTTGCATATACCAGCAATTCCTTTCTCAGTGGTTCTTAGGTTGTGTTTTGCCCCATGACCTGCCTGATCTAGATGAAATAGCCGTTGAAGAGAGCTGTTGATGAACACAATTTGGCTCCTTCTGAGCTGGCAAGGAGCATTCAGTGAGTAGTGGGGCTACTGCAAGGCCACCCCAAATGCAGCAGCAAGGCTATAACATTAGGTGGCACATGTAGTGTTTTCTGCTGCCAACTCCTACCTGCTCTTCTTAAGGGTAAAATATTTCTCTTATAGAGTTTGGCAAAAAGTTTAAAGGCCTTAGAGCCATTGGCAGGCTGAGGGAAGTCTCCTTCAGGGCAGTTTGAGTGCTAGGTCCACTTCTCAGCACGTAGCATGTGAGGCTGAGCTGACCATCACACTGCTGTGCCAGTAGGGCCTGGGGGCAGAAAGCAGCATTTTAGGGACTGTACAAGGTAGAAGAATGTGGAGCATGAAACAGCTGTGTTCACAGGTTGCCATCCACCATCTCGCTTTCTTTATACTGTCTTCTCTCTTTGTCAAGGGCAACACAGCATGAAAGGGGAAAACGACATGGTATGCTGAGGCTGCAATAAGCTCTCCGGTGTCTCCTACCCCCTTTCCCCTCTTCTGCTGTATGCTTCCCACCTTTCATCTTGTTTTGAGTGGAGTGGTGGATCAGGCTATTATTAGGAAAAGGACCTCGCCATTCAGACACTTATAGGCACATCTCCCAGATTACCAATATCCCTTGCATCTGCAGAACTGGGTAGGGAAATTTGTAAGAATATGTTTTTTTGCCCAGAGATTTTTGGAGACACCTTCCTATCAGGTGTATTACACAAACTACAAAATGGCTCCCTCCAAAGGGAGCATCTCTCAGTCAACTTCCCCCAAATTTAAGGCAGGCAGGGAGGTGAAAAGCAGTGATTTCCAAAGTTATCTGAACTTTTTTTCAAGTCACCTGATTTGTTTACAGGCTCAGGCTGGCATGGGGGATGAGTGCAGGTTGTGCTGGGTGCCTGTTGTGTTCAAATAAATTGATCCTCTCCCCAGAGCCTCATCTCTTGTGTGCAGCCAAATCATGTGTGTTTGCAGGAGACAGTATGCTTGTGTTTCTCCCACGACCCTGCTGGCTCATTAGTGTTATTTCTGGAGGTCTTGTTTCCACAGTAACAAGCAATTACCATTGTTCCTTGGACTGCCAAAGTTACCACCAGCAACGCAGAGGAAGATGCGTTATTCTCTATATTGGGATAAAATGCCTTCATATGTCTTGCTATTCACTGAATGCCAATCCTGACGCAGGTCCTGTGCAAATAGCACACTCCACCCCCTGCCAATGCTGCTTTTGCTGGTATTAAGACATGCCAAATTCTGAAATGATCCAAAATGATCTTCTTGGGGCTGTGGCTACACTGGCAATGACAGGGTCAGGATTTCAACAGCAGGATGACTGTACCAATGGTAGCTCTGGTAGGAATATAAATAGAATAGCTTGGAGGCAGTTCTTTTTGCAATTGTGCTTAGCCTTGTTCTAAGTAATGCTGGCTAGTGACGTCGATAAAGTATACTGTGTTTTTACCCTATAGCTTCCACCAGTACAGTGGTAGAGCTCCCACAGAGGAGTCTAGCAGTCTTATGCTAGCAGGATGCTCAAGTGTGTGTATTGCACAATGCCTTCATCATCCCCAAGGGTCGATGTGCATGCATCTGTGCTTACCATTTCTTCCATCAGTGTCGTCTTCTCTACATTTTACCCATACATTGCACACAGACAGATTCAGCTAGGATGGGATTTAAGCCCCATAGAACATATCCTGAATTTCATGTACATATCAAAAGATTAGGCAGCTGGGAAGCTGAAGGAAGATGGGCTTTTGAAGGCGAGAGAAGTGGGGTAGTGGGATGCCAGGGCAGCTAGATTAGGTTTGATGACTTGGAGAGTTTCTATGGCTTTCAGCAACTCTAGTTTCCAACTTCATGTTCTAAAAATCTCTGGGGGCATGTTGTAAGCTCTGAGCTCCTCTCAACAGAGTTTTCTTGTGAATGGGTGTATGTATGTATCTACATAGATGCACCCACTTGCCCAAATGACTAATAACGGGTATTGGAGGGAGAACATGGCCTCTAGCCTTCATAAACCAAAGCACAGGGGAGTGCAAGGAGTCTTGCTCCAAGGTAGCTGAAGCAAAGGGATCAAGAGAGACACTTTAAAACTGGGAAGAAACAGCCTTTTGTGAAAGGCCTTGGAAACACCTGCACTAGAGATTTTTAAGACCTGGATTTACCAGAGAAGGTAGAGGACAGTTTCATGCCAGGCCAGTATATGAGGGTGACAATGAACTGAAAGGGTGCTGCTTTGACAGCTACCGTGACCATACTGCTGTAACTGCCCTTGAGGTAATAAAAACCCAACAGCAAACACAGTGTCGTGTCTTGGGATGGAGAAAGGGATAGGCAGAAGCAATTGGTGATAGGGTCCTTGATTCTTTTTTCTGCCTAAAGTGCCACCAGGTCTGTGAAATGAAGGTGGAGGAGGAAGTGAAACACAAGTGGAAAGAAAGCGCTTGTATGTCACGTACCTGTTCTAGAGGCCAAGCCTAATTTTTATGTGTCTCTCAGTTAGTAAGGATTGACGTTATAAAAGTCTTTCAGTTTTCTTGGGGGCTGACCATGGACTGAAGGCAGAACCACGGAGAAAGGTTAAGAAGAGATCATTGGGCGTGGGAAAGCAGTCCTACCTAATCCAAACAGTTTCTCTTCTCTTTTGTGTTGCATCCTCCTAAAGCCTTCGATTTTAGCAGGGTCTGTGTGATGGAAGAAAAAAAAAAAGATAATCATATTCTTCACACGTAAGCCAGAATCTAGTGTTTGAGTTCTAGGTGAGGGCATACGAGGCTTGGGTGGTTCATAATGAGCCGAGACTCGTTTTTGTATTGTGAGGAAAATATTCCCATCTCGAAAATAAACCAAGCCTTTGCTCTTTATATGTAAGTTTCAGGGGACCCACTGACATCCCACATTTTCGGCCGGGGTGGCGTGCCGAGCTTGCCAGCAGACACTAGGTGGAGGCCTTAGGCTGCAGTTTCACCGCAGTCACTGGAGGCAGAAAGAGCAGAGGACTTGAGCTTTCAGAAGGGAGATCTTTTTCTTTTCTTGCTGCTCTCACATGCTAGAAAGGAAAGTCCAAGCTCTTCAGGTGCGGAATGGGATGACAGGAGGACAGGAGAAGTGTCTGCCCCATCCCAGGTCCTCCCTGCAGCAGGAGTTTTTGAGCAGGGCTGCTGGGGGAGCGTTGAAGATTTCCTAGTTCTTGGGTGTGGTTGGGTTGCAAGATTGATTTAATTTATCCTGATTTATTTTATCCTCATTTATATATCCTGAAGGGGATAATTTTGAGATCCCCATGAATGCATATAAAAAGTATTAAAATTGAGATGAAAGTGAGGACTGATGAGCTGTTTTATCTAGCGACAAATGCTGGTAGAACCAGCTAAGATGAAGTGTGTGCTGTATTTATGTCGATTGCTTTCGACGAGGCCTCCAGTCTTAAAACTATTCCAAATAGGGATATTTAGAGTTAGCACAAAGAATGAATCACAGGTTAAGTGAAAGCCAGATGAAACTTGAAATGTTCGAGAGAAATTTCAAAGTTAATGATTTCAAAGCTTCTTGTTACTCTTAGTGATAAAAATAGTGTTGTCAGTATATACTCCTAAGAACTGAAAATTATGAACATTTCAATTAGATACTTTTAAAAAAATAACTGATGTTTTGTTTTGAAAATTAGTTAAATTTTGGTACGGTTTCCCATATCAGCTGTAATGCGGTTAGGTTATGCCAAATCAAGTCTCATATGAGGGCATGTTATGCAGTCCTACCAGTAACATGGCATACTATGAACGTCATAATTAAATATTCTGTTATATAATTTAGTACAGGTGATATTCTATTTTCAAAACAAATTATTTTTCTACCAAGTAAGAGTTTTCTATCAAAAGCAGTACCAACTTTATTAGTCTGTGCTGAATGAAACAATTTAAATTTTTACACTCTGAAGAAGAAATGTGCTGGGTACTAGTTAGGGACCAATTGTTTTTAATATCCTAGAAACCTGATTCCAGGCTAATGGCAGGATATTGAACACATTGGTGTCTCTCATTATTAACTGAAGACTGTAAAAACAATACAAGCAGTAGAATATGATAAGAAAATCCAAGGTTGCTTTCAAAATTAGTATTTTAATTTGAAAGAAAATCTGATATTTTTTCGCTAAGGCAAACTTTCCAATACAGAAACTTTTGTATTTGCCTCCTTTTCCATAGGGATTTTTCACTTGTACTTATGATTTTATGAAAAATGTTGATTTTATCAAAGTAGTATTTTCCGGTTGAAGACTGTTTCGATTAAAATTTTGTCACTAGTGTGAGCTGTCATGACACACTCTTCCTCCGCCCTCTGAGCTGTGGTAAAAGAGTGAGTGAAATTATTGATTGATCTTTCCTTGTTTTTTTTTTTTTCAGTTCAATGACTTCAGGACCTCCGTGGCTGTTCTGCAGACAGATGCACATTTGTGAAACATCAATATGGACTGCAAATCTCTACTGTCAGTCAGCTCCTCTTCCCCTCTGCATAACATAATCCCTATCTCCACAATGCCTGCACAGATACGCATTTGCCAAGATGTTTTTCTGGAGATAGTGTGCATAGCAAGCCCTCCTTTACTTGTTCTCATCTCTAGCAACATTATATGGAGTTTCAGTTCACAGTTCACTGTGTTCCCCCTCCTACCACTGAAATGCAGCCAACTCCAAGCTGCGGCTATTAAACCTCACACAAGTAACACCACAAAAGAGATTATGGAAAGCAAAGGAATTCAGAGAAAAGCAACAAATTGAGTGAGGACTGCAAGGGTTGTCTAGGAAGTGATAGCAAAGGATTATAGGGAATGAGTAGGGGTTAATGGTGATGCAGAATAACTATCACCTTTATATTCAGGTGATACCAGTATGCAAGGAAGAGCTTTTGAGGGTGGCACAAAGAGATGTCACTAGGAGTAGTCAGGTTTCAGCCAGGGAGACGAGCAGGTCAGCTTCCCTAACCGCTGAGTTTTGTCAGACTGTCAGAGTCTCAAGGAAAGGGCTGCAGGCATCGTTGCTTGACGGTTTTAAAACTGGTCAAAGTTTCAAGACAGGACAAGGCAGTATCAGGACAGGTGAATAAAACAGGATGGAGCAAATAGCTGTATGTATTCCCACTTTGTATAAGTCTTCTGGGAGAAAGATCAAAATGTCTGAAAGACCCTCATGTACAATGTTAGAAAAGAGTGTGAACTGGCATAACAAGAGCTAGGACACGGCAAGGGAAAAGCTTTCAAAGACAGTGCTCTTCTTTGACAACATGATGACCTTGGGGTAGGGAAGGAGGAAAATGTGGAAGATGCACAGCAAATCAGAGGAAAGGAGAAATATGTGTGAATGTATGTAGCTGTTCATGTGTGTGTGTGGCACAACAGGAATCTCATTCAGATTGGAAAAATCATTGTAGGTGTCTGCATCTCAGTTTGCTCAGACTAGTGGCTGGAAGAGGGCACCCTGGCACAAAACCTGCATGTGAATTCTTGCTGCTTTGGGTAAAGTGATGAAGGGGGAAAGTTGCCAGACACTGTCACTGAGCATTCAATGGACAAACAAGAAGCAACTGCAAAAGTCTGTTCACAACTCAAGTTGCATAGCAACAATAAATTGTCAGATTGCTGTTATGGCAGTCCCTTACATTATCCCCATTATTAGAGCCCTTTTTAGGAATCATGCACTATGATGTTATTAGCCCACTCCCTAGCTGATTGTTTGACCTTTGTCTCTTGCTGAATGATGCCATGTAATTTGCTGCAAAGGTGTCTCGAAGTAGTACACCAGAGAGAGAAGTCCTTGAGGATCTATCAATATAGGCCTTAGGGAGAAAAAGATATGCCTGTGCAGGATGGGGCAGAAGAGCCAGATCAGGGAGCAGCAATATTCTCAAAAAAGACTAGCGTCTGGCAAGCTTGGCAGGATGTATGTTACCCCATCACTTCTCTGAACTGAGTCTTCATTGATCCAATTGAAAGGCTGTTTTGAGGGATGAGCCACAGTTGCTTGTAAGACATGTGTTTCGAAGTCTTCCAGTGCACACCTGTGCCTGGTGGTTGGATCACTCCTATGGCTGTTGTTGCTGTGAAATCCTAACTTCCAGCCAGCTGTTTCCTGCTTTTCAGCGTAAGCGCCTTGTAAGCTGTCTCCTGGTGGAGGTGCTGAAGCACAAAAGCAGTCACAGCATCATCATCCTGCGATGGTTCAGACACTGCCAGTATCTGAAACAATATCTAGAAGTCTGCTTGTCTTGCAGGGTGTTGCTAGTGTCCTGCATAATTTCTTTCCTGGATGTCTTGTATAACACAGCATCCTCCTCCCTGTTTCATTCTGATGCTGCTTCCTTTGCTGGCACAAGGTCCTGAAATGCCCCTGCCATCTCTTTGCAGCCAAGGCAACCAGGGTCACTGGATACCAAGGTGTAGCTGGAATTTTAAGGATGCAAATACGCTGAATGAAATCCTTTACTACAAACATTAGACTGATGTGGACTTAGGATGGCAGGCAGAGTGAGATTAGCTTACAGGCCTTTTGCACTGGGTGATAGGGAGGGTGGCCGGCTTAAGGAAGTAATTCTCAGTGATGTATCTCCTTTCTGAAGAGTGCCTGGTTGTACACTCTACCAGCCTTTTCAAGATCACCACTGCAAATTATGAACAAGCAAACAGACCTCAGAAGGACAAGAAAGACTGCCTGTCCCCTCTGTATGGAGTGATGGAATTATTCTGCATCATTAAAACAACTGATTAGGAAACAACCTCGAGATTCGGTTCCTCTGTGTTTCTGTGCCCAGAACTCAGAGCACAGAAATGGCATGAGACCTGGACTAGATGTTACATGTCACTCTTGCTTGATATTAAGGGGATCAAGCTCAGATAAGATCTAACACAGCAGATGATAAATGTCCATGCATGACATTGCTAAAAGAGATGTGATGGCTGTGGAGTTCTCCTTGACAAAAGAACATCTTCCTAATGCAAAATAGTTTAGCAGTCCTTATGAAGAAGGTGCAAAAGGTGTTCATCTGTCGTTCTCCTTTCTTCCCTTGAGTATCTCCCATGAACAAGATCTGCCAGATGGGACAATCCAAAGAGTTTATTTCTCTCTCCAGGAGAGAGTTGTCTTCTTTCTGTCTGTGTTTTGGATTTCTCTTGCTTTCCCTGAGGCTGAAGGATCTGAGATCATTAGAGAGACATCATGTGTTGGTGTGGTCTCTGGTACCACAGTGTAGCTCAGCCCTCCTGAGGGCCACTATCTGGAGGGATTTATCCAAGACCTCTGCAGAACAAATAGACTTTGATGTCTTGTGGTTGCTCTACACGTGTTTGTTGACAGCCCTGGGACTTCTGTGAATGAGTCAGTCCTGAATTTTAGGCTGTGTCACCCAAACTGAGGAGTTTTGTACAGCCTTGCTGCTATGGGCTATCTGGAGATACAGATGCAAGAGGCTGTTCCATGGGGTTGGTTCTCATTCAAGAATTGTTACAGCTTTTTCTTTTTAGCTTGATCTTCTAGTTTATGGTGGAGATAGAGATAAGGGTCCCCATTGCAGAGTGGGGAATTCTTTTAGCGACCTACACTATGGACAGACCTCACACCATGGTCAGACCTCTTTAAGATTTCTCTCCATGTATCTCTCTCAGTCTCAGTCTGTATGTCTTACTAAGTACCATCTTTGCAGTGCCTCATCTTTATTTCACAGTCTGAGTTTCCTATGACCTTTTGAGGATACAGTTTGCAGGTTAAAATGTGCTGAATAAGGACAAATGAGAAATGCAAAAGAAATGAAAACAGGCAGGTTTTAAAGAAGATCATCTTCTGTCAGCATTGTTTGCATGTGTGCTCATTTCTCATAAACATTCAAAGGCTCAAGTTTCCTGTTGCTAGTATATGTGGAAAACAAATGTCAAGGCTGCACATGACTACTTGCCATAAATGAATATTAAATGTGCACACACACTTCATCTGGAAGTGCTTGTACACTCCTCTTGTCAGAAAGCAGAATAAATAACAATCAGAATCAACACCTAGAGCTGGTGATTTCCATCTGTAGGTATGAAAATGCTCTACAAGGAAGGTTTGGATCATAGCCTCCAATTTTGCAAATGGGACAGAGTTCCTTAGAAAAGTTACTTGTCTGGCAGTCACAGAGCTTCCACCTCTCTAGCTAACCTCTAAAGGCAAGTGAGGATGCACATTTGATTATTTTTGCTTCCATCCTTGACTGTCCCTTATAAAAGGAGTTGCTCACCCTTTCATTTACAGCTCAGGGCATTAGGTTATCCATCACCACCCAACACAGGCTGCCGTCTATGCTGGCTGTGCGTGTATGCTTACTGGCATATGTTTTCTCTTGGTCTCTCTTCCTCCTTGCCTTGCAGGCATGCCTTGCTTCTTCCCTTCAGGTCACTTCTACTTCTGCCTTTGGTGCCCCTCACTGCAGATGATCTCTTCTCCCCTGCATCTCCTCTGGGCTGACCAGAGGCCTTCTAAAGCAAGTTTTCTTACAGATGAGGCCTGATCATGTGTCTGGGTTTTCTCAACCTCTCCCACTGGCCTTGTCCTTTTCTCAGGGCTCTCTCATCTTCCAGGGTTGCCAGAGGAAGATTTGTAGTTCTGAGTTCTCTCTCTGCTTTCTTGTGTAGGTTTTCATCCTGACACCCCCCACCAAACTGCAGGGATGCAGGATGCAGGAGGGTTGTAAGGCGAGTGTGTTGTTTCCTGCCAGGGCAGATTTTGATAGTGGGTTTTACAAGGTTCCCTGGGAGGATGGACTTGGTAGTGGCTTCAAGAAATGAAATTTAGTGAGAAGGGACTTGATCAAAGTGTTTCAAGTAACATGTAGCAGAAGAGGTCTGTCAGGAACACCTTTTCTTTATGTCTCTCCACAAACTAATGAAGGGCCATTCAGGGAAAAATTGGCAAATACAGTACTCGAGTACTTTGCACAGTGGTAATTAAGCCACAAGGCATGTTGCCATGGGGTGTTCTGGAGGCCACAAACTAAAGAAAAAATCCAAGTGGCTTTACAGAGTGAGCCAGTTTCCAATTTTCTAGGAATTAAAATGTTTCTTGAGCCTCCTTCTACAACTTATTTTCAGGGCTTTGGGGACACCACCAGCCCTGGCTCTCCCTGTCCATCATCTCCTGGGGCTCCTCACAACCTGCCTGGGTCCCAGAACCCCATTTCAGCCCCCCAGGGCCATCAGTCCCAGCCCCAGAGACACTGCAGCAGGGCCGATCTCCAGCTCCCCACAGCCCTGCCCAGCCCCAGCGCTACTGCACCGGGGAGGTACCTGATGCCCAGGGCTGGGGCTGCTCTCGGTGCCCCGCAGCTGCCCTGCTCACTGTCTGGGGTGATGGGATGTCCCTGGGGAGCCCCCAGCCCTCCCTGTGTCCTGACAATTTCTACGCTGTTTCATGTGGACACTGCTAGGCTCTGTCAGCTGTGTCCTGCTCTGTTTGTGTGGTTTCTCATAAGCCCTGTATGGTCTGTACCTTCACATGCCATAGCGAATAACATTTTTAGAGTGGATGATTCCCTCCCAATATACTGCTTTTATCTACAGCAAGAGTGTTAATCCCTGCCAGGATATAGAACTGGTTGCAGAGGCTGCAAATGTGATACTTGGACTGGTAAGTCATTTTACCAATGCATTTCCTCTTAAAAGTGATCATTGTTAGAAATCATTGATCTTTTCCTTGTCCTCTTAGTCTGACAATATCACAGCTCCAAAATGGGAAGCCTTGCTGTGTGAACAGAGATACACAGATCAATATCCCTTCTCATGGCAGCAAATGAAAACGAGTGGTACAAAGGTAGACTTCCACAACGCTGTTAGCAGGAATAGTTTGGAGACAAGCATCAAATGTCACAGCAGTTGAAATGAAGAAAGTGAATATAGATGTTTATGGCACCAGTCTGCCTTGGTTTGGAGTTTAAGGATTATTATTTTGAGGACAATCGCAACATTTCATTATAAAATTTCTAGAATTTCTGGGGAGAGGGAGGGGAATGAAGCTAGAAGTATAGCTGTACCTCATTGTGTTTAGGAACATCCATTTTGGCAAGTCAGTCAGAAGAGACTGAGGGACCCATGCTTTTGTGAACACACACTCCTATGCATACTAAAACTGCAGGCTAAAATATCTTTGCTCTAGATTTACAAGCAGATGTATTGCAGGTCAACAATCAGAGTCTCCAAAATCCATGAACTAAAGTATAACCTCGGTACAGCTCAGGTAAATTTGGTTCTGGATCTTCCATTGATGAGATATTTGAGCAAAACCTGTTGCATCCATTGTGAGGACAGAGAGATCATGGACCGATTCAACTTTTATTAAAAAAGGAAATAACTTTTCAGATCAAAGAGTTAAGAAAACATTGGCGTGCTGACATCCATCACTTCATTGTGTTGGGTTGTGGGAGGGGTGAGTTTTTTTCCTAAGTAAGGAAAAGCCTTCTTGCTCTTTCCGCTTTTGATGCCAAGGTCAAATTCACAGCCCAGCTGCTTTGCACGCTCACAGGGGGATAGCTGGGCTGCCTTGCCTGCATGTTGCTTCATGGTCTTGGCAAATATGGGACCTGACAGTGCATCGAGTCCAAGGAATCCCATAGGAAGCCTCCTCAGCGAGGATTTAACTTGTGATTAAAAACAAGACAAGGCTGCATCCATATTAGCCTCCCCTCTGCAAAAAGCAAGAAGGTCTCCCAACTCTCTCCTCCCCAAACCCCCACCGCTTTTCCTCTTTCTTTGATTTTTCAGCTAAAAATAGGGTGACAGAGGGACTGTGGGGTAAGCAGCTGGAGTAGAGCGGAGCCAGTTGCCATAGAAACCAATGAGCCACTTAGCAGCACTTGCCTTCTTCCTTTGCCTGCGGATTTTTTTCCCTCTTGTGCGTGGAAGGGCAGTGTGGGGGGAACTGGAGGAGTCCCACACGCAGTGGGGACCCAGGTCCCAACCCCACAGCCACCTGGGATGCCAGCACTCCTGTGGGATCTGCCTGCCAAGCTAGGAAGGGAAGAGGGAGGATGGACGTCAGACAGAAGAAGGGTTTGGGTATCAATGGTTAGATGTACACCGAGAGTCTCCCCCTCACCCTGGCATCTCATTTTCCTCTCGGGCTAGATGGCACATGGATGGTTCCCCAAATATTCAAAGAGGGCCACTGGTACCTTGCCCTGTCTCTGAAGACAGCAAATAGCAATGAAAGCAGGGTTTTATGTATTTAACCACGTGCTGTATTACACACCAGGCTTGAGTAGCCAAGACAGTAGTTTGGAGGTGAACATAAGGGTTAGAAGAAGAGAATGTTCCTCTCCTCTCAGGTCTTCCTTCCATCATGAAAAAATAACATTTGGGTGATTATTTAAAATAGATATCCAACCTACTTTTGGTTCACATGGGGCTAAAGTTGCTTTAATTTCACTGCATATACATTTCTCAGTGGGGAAAACCTATTTCCTTGAAAGATCTGAGGCTCTAAATGGGATACCTGAAACATATTAAGCTATAATTTGGTTATACCTGATACTGGTTTGCAGTGCTTGATATTCAGTCTGGTTTTTCTTCTTTATTTTTTTTTCTCTCCCTTCTCAAGACTGGAGAGACATACATTGTTAGGTAGCACATACTTCACTAAGTTTATTTTTAAACTTAGAAAATATTATCACTAGCAAAAAAGTACTAGATTGGCAGCTCTTGGAGAATGAAATCTTCTCTTCAGCCCTGGAGTGACAGAGCCAGTTTTGGTAAGACCTTCCCACACTGCTCCTCATCCATGTGCTCCGAGTGTGGCTTCCTCGTAACCTGAATCACATGAAAAAGCCCCAGCTGCTCACACCTGGATGCAAACCCCAGGTGTCTGCTTGTCTTTCTCATGCCGTGCTATGTGGAAAAAGTAGTGGCAAAGACAGACATACATTAATGGATGCTGCAATGAGAGTAAAGCTGTAAAGAATTTGCCAGCAGAACCACAGCTGGTAAAGGTTGCTGAGGTAGTGCTTCTCCTTCAGGTTGCAGCTTACCAGCATTTCTGAAACCCGGGAGAGGAAGTCTATCAGCTAGAAATCACAGTAGACAAAATTGAAAGCAGTTGCTAGAAATTTGGGCTGGATTATTTTTGTTGTGGTGGTGTGAAACTGGGGTTTTGTGTTTGATTCCTCCTCTTAATGTGAATGGAGGACTGAAAGATAATAAATGACATCACACAGCAGTGTGTGTAGGGAAGTGTAAATGTTAAATAATGAATCCTTATAACATCCCTGCAAAACCAAATGTATCATTTAAATTCTGCTCATCAGAGAAGGTCAGGCAAGGCATATGTGACAGAGTTAGGACTGGATCAAAGGTATACCTGTGCAGACCTGAAGACCTCTTTCACTGAGAAGTGATCTGACTACTCCAAGGATGCCATTTTGCAGCCGCTTAGAGGACGTGAATGGAAAGTCCAGCTTTGACTCGATGCTGAATCTTAATATTACTTATCTGTACTACATCACTGACATACCTCTGCTCCAAAGAGCTGTGTGAACACTTGTGCAGCTGGGTGGGTCCACGTCAGAGTTGTACAGACCCATAATAGGGAGCATGGCAGAGATACAGACAGGGTCATGCTGTGTTCTGGTGCTCTCCAGGTTGGCACAGCAGTCTTTTTGCAGCCCTTGCTGTCAAAATAATGCAAAACAACCCTGGGGTTTTGTTAATGTGTCACATCAAGGCCATTCCTTTCGTCACTCGTGCTTTCTTCTCCCTCCTCATTTCCGCACAAGGTTCTGTGCAGCCACCTCATGTGCGATTAACTTCTTTCCAGCATTTAACTGAAACTGTAGTGCAAAATTTGGATCTGAATTAAAATAAGTCCCCAGATTTAGCAGCTTGATCCAGGTTTGATGGTGGCCCATTTCTCAGTGAAATGTATAAAAGCAGCCAAGTGTCTTCTCTTGTATATTATTATATTTCTTAATTTCATGGTGTGTTTTCTTTGTTTGTTGTAGTAGCCTGAAGTCATGCATCAAAACTCTTACTGTATTCATGAAAACATACCAAAGGCGAGCTTCACTGGCTAATTAAATCTTCTCTGTTGCACACTGGCATGACAAATATAGATTTAAAACAAACGTAATTGCTATTATAGAGCTGCTCCTATTCTATTCACCTGATGTTATCAGAAGGGTCTGGCCCAGGAGGCAGGATGTGCTGAATGCAATGCAGGAGGTTGGAGGAGAAAAAATCTGGGGCAGGTGGGTACAGAAATAAAGGGGTCTTTGTACACAGAGGAATTCCTGTATGCTAACAGAAAAAAGATAAAGGTTACAAAGCAAATACTTCCATCAGCAAGATCAGAAGCTGCATGTCCTCTGTTCTCTTTAGGAGTCATTCGGAGCTGCAGCTTGTTGGCTGCAGAAAGCAAATGAGATTTGGGATAAGAAGAACTGAACCCTACAGCAACAGCTTGTGGTGGAGGGGAACAGAGAACTGTCGAGCACGCTGAACATCAACAACAGATGGGTTTTTGTGCAAAACATGGTACCACAGTTAGACTGGGAAGAAAAAATGACAGCTTTCCATCTCAGCCTCAGAGCATTCAGGAGGAATAGGTGTGTTCTTGATGGTTTGAGCTGAAAGGTGGGCATTGGCTCATATCTCCTTCCTCTTCTCCCTCCTTCCTAAAGAAACATTTTCACTTTTTCTCTACTTCCTCTAGGACCTTCGTCCATGCAGAAAATCCTATCTTCAGCCTCCAAGGGACTGAGATTTTGGCAGCCTCCAGCCCCTAATGCTACTCACTCCTGCCAGTTTAGCTGGTCTGAGTTTGATGCCCTTTTCTTCAAGTCCACAAGCTGATGTCCACAAACTCCTGTCTGGAAGCATTGGTGAAGAACGTATGCCAGTAGATGGGGTGTGCTGGCTAAGCAGAAGAGAGAAGAAGTGACTGGGGAAGAACTGGCCAGGCTGGATTCTTTGCAGGAACCAGCTCTGAGATGGCCTTGTCACCCAGCTGCTCGAAACAAAACTTGTGTTTTTCCATTGACCAGGTCTTAATGCTTCTGGAAAACTCTCTACTTTCCACAGCATGTGCAATTTGTGGAGGAATTCTAAAAAAAAATTCATGTATTTGCATATAAAATGATAATGTTCTGGTTAATATTGTGTCCTTTTCATTAACAATATTGAGGTTAATTGTTTTTGTTTTGCATAGCATCTCTGTTTTCAACATGGAATGAGTTTTTGCACTGGTTGCAGTTCACTGCTGAACCAGCTGACAGGGAAGGCAATGAGAGAAGCTATGGCAACTTGGGGTGTGGTAAATCAGCCACAGTCCATACTGGGGCTAAGAAACACTAGGTTCATTTAGCAGTTTTCTCCATTAAGATGAACCTAGTAGAGCTAATATTTTTGTTTTATTTAGGACTAGATACCAGTAAGGAAAACAGAAGGTTTTATGCCTTTCTCACAAGTGCTGAAGAGCCACAGAGCTGGCTCATGCATAAAACCTCCCTGGAAGAGAATGGAAAAGGATGCTTTCATGCTGGCCATGGATTCAGGAGGACAGCATGGCATCAGATTACATCTGTTTGGTATTTTAAGGTTTCTTTACAACCTTAAAGTAGAATGAAGAATGCAGTCCTGCAGTTTAAGAAGAAACAAAATGTATTGCATTGGAAATTCTGCTGCTGTGGAAAATGTGGGGCCTTGCCAGAAACCCTCCCACCCAGGAGAGAAACTGAATCCCAGAAAAGCGGATGGACTCCACGATATTAAACACTAGGGGAATGGGTTCAACTCCGTTGCCCTTTTCGGTGAGATTATAGCTGACAGTTCAGGCAGGAGGATATGTGCAGTGAGTAACGTGAAGTGGGATAATGCATGCAGAACACTGTGTGCTGGAAGACTTACATACGGCTCTTGCTCAAAATAGCGTCTTCAGACATAGACTGTGGAGTATGTGCATAATGGCTCTTTGCTGAAGTTTTTGTAATTCTTTGATGGGAAGTAGAGGCTTTGCTTCTGCACAAAACTGCATCTGCCATTGCAGACTGCTGGGCATGTTCTGTGCATAACGTTCTGGTGTTACTGTATGTGTACGTGGCTACTGCCTAGATACACCTCTGAAACGATGAAGATTTTTCCTTCATTATGATCTGGTGTAACAACAGTTCCTCACCAAAGTGCTAATCTCAAATACTTGAACTTCAGTGCAAAAAGATCTGATTAATTATTTCTTTAAAGGCAGCAAATACGCTTCCTTCCCTCTCTCCCCCTCTCGTTCTCAGCTAACTCGGGCATAACGTCTTTGCAGTTTTTTCCTGAGGCTTGCCGGAATACCTCATCACGAGGATGAGGCACAGGTATCTGCAGTCGGGCTTCAGGACCAAAGGAACTGTTTGGAACTTTGTTCACTTTGCAAACAAAACAAAGCCTGGCTGCTTTCTGTTGTTCTCTTTTATAGGCTGTTAACTCTGGGTATTGTTCACTGTCAGTGCTAGCAGAAAATGAATAAACTTAAAATATGGCTCCTTTGAGCAACTGGGCAGAGAAGTTTGGAATGAGAGCCCTTTCTCAAATTTACTTACTGCAAACCATTCAGACCTCGCTAGACCACTCTCTGTTCTCTGCAGTGCTTTGGATCGTGACAGAAAGACACTGTGTGAACGTAAGATATTATTATTAGCTCCATCCCATGTTCAAGCCAGCTGATAACAGCAACTGTCCTCTCCTTTCATTGATGTACTTGTGAGATACGTCAGTCGGGGCTGTGTCAGCAGCACAAGAGGGGGAGGGTGCAAGGGTGTTTATTTTTGCTGCCAGTTGTATTTGCTAATGAGAGAGGAGTCCATTACTAGAGAGGGAGCCTATGCGAGTTAGCTACTGAGTCAATTTGTTATCAAGTGCTGGCTCTAGTGCCAAGTGTTGCTCGGGAGAACTGAAAATCATAATTCCTCCACCCCAAGCTCCCCTCTGTCCAGCCTTTCACATTCACTCCTGATATTAACTGGAGATCACAGCTGCTGGGAAACTGGCAGATACAATTTTACAAATGGATGTTTTCTGATGTCAACCTTTCCTCCTCCCCTCCCCGAGCATCTGACATTTCTCAACCAAACAGACAGATGACAGAGCAAAATTGGGATTATTTCTTTATGTTCATAATTATAATGACTTATTTTCAAGGTGTTTTTGCTCAGTAAGCAGGGGGGATAGAATAGCATTTATCCAGCTTGCATTCTCCCATCTCATCTGCTTTTTTTTTTTTTCTGCTCCGCAGCATCCTCCTTTTTCCACTTGATCTCCTCCTCTTTCTTCTTCATTTTTACCACTTCTGGTCCCCTGCACACAATGTTGCTTTGGTGATGGCCCCCTCACCTGAGATCCAACACGGTCCTAGTCCGCTTTGGCTTTACAAGCCACTTCTCTGTGCTTTCTAGTCTCCTTTCCTGACCTGAACAAGTTTTCCTGGCCCAGCCTGCTCTCCACAGGGCAAATTTCTTACTTTCCCAGAGACACATGCTTCATCCCCACTGGACACAACAGTCTGTGGTGGCTGCCTTTGGTGTGAGCAGTGTTACAGCTACCTGTGAATGCTGGAGAGAAACGGCAATCTCCCAGGCCGAGAGCTCTCCAAGCTGGCTGCCTCACTACTGCTTAAAGCAGACAAAGCCTCATTTTGCATGAGGCAGGACATCATAGCCCTAAAAAAAGGAGGAAATCACGACAAAATTCCAAAGCTTTGGGAAGAATTCGGGGCCATCTGGCAGACAACGTCTTCAGCTACAGTCTTTCAGGAAGATGCTCATCCAGAGCTGTCTCCGGTGGCAGAGCGCTGTCTGCAGAGCCACCAACACAGCTCCTGCTTTGTCTCCTCCTGCTCCTCATTCCACTGCTGGCCAAATCTAGGCCAGGCTGCTTCTGTGGGGTCAAACCCTGAGGTGGTGTCATTATAGGTAGGGTAACTTGTATGACCTGTGCATGCCAATTGACTCAATTCTACCTCCAGAAAAGCCATTTTTTTTACTTCAGATTCTCTTTGTCCATTGCAACACCTTTCTCCTGCTTTGCTCTCTTATTCTCCCCAACAGAGCAATTCCCATGTAATTCAGGAGATTATTTTTGTATGCTCTCCTTATTTCACACCTTTTCCTGGCCTTGCCTAGCCTGCCTACCTGGTATGTCTGTTTGGAAAAGGTCACCGCATGACCGTGGTGAACCACCGTCATCTTTCTCCGTGGTCTGGGCCTGTGCTGCCTTACATCTCTAGCCAGGTCACGGCTCCCAACAATGCCCCTTGGTTCACTGAGCAGATGGCTATTGTTTTTTGTAGATTCTGAAAAAGACTGGAAAACTGTGGTTTTAACCTGGGAGAACAGACTGATGACCTCCTGTCAGCAGACAGTGGAGGGAACAGATGTTCTGCATAGTGCTCCTCCCTTGTCACCTTTTGGGGAAAATGGGTTGATTTTGTTTTGCTCCACTCACTTTTAGCATTGTAGTACCAAGCTTGGAAAAGAGAATAAGCGAGACTTCAAATTCTTATCTCCTTTGGGCAAAAAAGAATCAGGAAGGCTTGAACACTGCTGTGGTTTTACCCTATCCTATTCCACCCTGTTTCACTGCAACCCATGTGATAGGTTGTGGTAAGGACAGGAAAGCAAAGAAGAATCTCATCAGAGTAAGGGGGAGAAATGGGGACAACTATGAGCCGGGACAATGGTGGGAGAGGTGGGGCTAAGTGAATAATTCACTGCTTGCAGATGAGGAGGTGTGTGTGTGGGGAAATCACCAACACCTGTGGGGAGAAGCTGGATTTTCTGCATTACTGAGTGTCCAGACAGAATCACTGCAAAGTCACCATCTGCTTTTGGGAACACTGGTGACTCTCTGAATGTTACATGCTGGGGAGCTGGGAATAGGGTGCTTCACAGGCAGTTCAAACACAGCACCATTTCCTGAGGAAAAAAATATGAAGACCTTGTAATGACTTTTCTGGAGTCCAGCTCCTGTTTTTTTCTCACTCCTTGTGGTTGGCTGTACTGGACTTATATTCCTAAACCTCTTCGCATTATTAATCCTCACAATGCCCCATTTGTAAGATCCATCCCCCTGCTACAAATGGAAAAGCTGTCAGACAGAGGAGATTAAGGCACTTGCCCCTAGACCCAGGGTGAGGCAACTTTCTGATTCAAGTTCTTTGCTCTTGTCTATTATATCTCTGAGACCATAACCTGCTTCCTACCCCTTCCTTCATGTGTATCGCCTTGCTTTCTTCTACTTTTCTACCACAGTTAGTGTGAAACCCTCCTCTAGAATTGGTTTAGCCATGTAAGAACAGCTTTCCTGCTCTTCTGCCTCAACTAATCGTTTTTTAAAACATTTCAGCTGAAAGTGCATCTTCATAGCCTACGCTCTTGAATTTTTCTCTTCCTCTGCAATTATTTACCCCTCAAAAGTGGCTTTATTTAGCTACAGTATGTACATTAAATATGAAAACGTGGTTGACTTTTTTAGAATAGTTATTATTGGATGATTTCAGATTGCATGATGAACATGAAGTAAATAATTCTTGCTAAGTAGGTAGGCAGTGTAACAGTCAAAGGTCACTTCAATATCTCTCACAAGCATCCAGCTCTAGGTGCGACAATCTTTGAGGGTATAGGCTGCAGAATAAAGTTGGATTATAATTTGCCAGTGGACATTTTCAGGTCTTTGTCTTTCCTTTGCAGTTTCTTTAGCTCCTATATGTCACACACTTTGCCTCCAGCATGATTTATGGCACAGCCTAGAAGGTAGGTTGGTGAGGCAGTAAGAGGACTTATGTCCTGCAGAGGGGATTAAAAAGCAATATTTTGTACTTATCTGGGTACATGAGTACAGCAAAAAAAAAACCCCAACAACTCCAGACTTGGAGAATATGCCTCCAAAATAGTTTAAAAACCTGCTCAGTTAAGCTTCATCTAAAACTTGCCAGAGCTGTAATTTAGATCAGATTTCAGGCAGCCAGAGCCACTTTTGCTGAATGGGTTTCAGCCTCACGTGGAACAGGCTTTGTAATGGGCTTGATAGAAATATAGCAGACACCTGATCTCTGTGGCAGCACAGCTGATTCTGGAATCAGTTTAGCTGAGCTGAAACTAGTTTGAATTATGAGCAAATGTTTGCTTTTACTGCTCTGATGTAACAACATCCTTCAATAGTGCAGCAGGCATGGTTTGTCCCAAGCATGCTGTTCTCCCCAAGGCTGGTTGTTTGCTGTTCTGTCCAGACTTCATCAAGAGTCGGTAATGGACTGCACATGCTATTTTCATTAATATGTTTGTATAATGTATATCTACTTCATACTATGTCTATATCATTTTCTACACTTCTGCACACTTTTCAATGTTTCAGCTCATAAAACAGCAAGATTTGAACCATTCCTTTTATTTGGTAGGGTGTTAGGACTTTTCAACTTGGAAAAGAGATGTCTGAATAGGACATGACAGAGGTCTAGGAGGATCACAGAGACAGGTAGGAAACAACTGTTTTCTCTTAATATGAAAAGTAGGATTCCCCAGTAAACTTATCAGTCAAAATGAAAAAGAGGCACTTTTTTCATCTGGTGCATGCTTAAACTGTGGAATTCACCGGATGGTGTGGAGAGCAATATTATAAATAGTTCTAAAAGCATCTTGACACATTTATGGGGAAAAAAAAGGCCATTAAGATCTATGAAAGACACTGATGCAGATGTGATCTTTGGCTCAGGAAGTCTCTCAGCTGCAGATAGCTGGGAGAATACAGTGGGAGAAGGATCACTGTATATTTGCACTGTCTTTGCTTAAGCCTTTTCTGTTTTCTGTTGGAGTCAGAGCATTGGTCTGGGTGGTCCTTTGGGTCTGGTATCAGACATATGCTCTGACAGTCTTAGCAATATTTCTTTAACAACATGCAAACAGCTTGTTTGGAGTCAAGTTAAACATTGGTGTTTAACTTCATCAGCAGAGAGGTTTTTTCACTATCTTGTCAGGAGTTGTTCCTAGATATGATCAAGGCACAACAACAACAGCATCTCTAAAGTTAGGACAGTCAATAATCATTTGGAAGAAATGTTAACATACCTTGATTAAATATTAATGTTATGAGTCATAGGGAATTCTTGGAGATTGGGGAGAATGGGAAGAAGGTTTAACTCTCAGTGGAACCCTGTGAGGGAACTATGGATTTAAAATAAGTAACATATCCAGTATGTGTCTGAGCAATACCCAGGACAAGGGTCTTGCCTGAAATTTGGATCCCTGATCCAAGGACTGTGTTCTAGCATCTTTTTAACTAGATGTAGCAGCAAGTGAACTTCTGGCAGCTTAACTGTAGCAAAAGTCTTTTGGTTTTCTTTAATTGCTGTATGTCTATCTCTAAGCTTAGCAATTCTATTTTTAATATATGGATTGTAGCAAATACATTATATCTTTACATTTCTCTTAACCTTCTAGTCTACTGTTAGACGTGCCTTCAGGGAAGGTTGAACTCCAGAAGTTCTATTCTCAAAGGAATGGTGAACCATAAACCACTCTTATGGTGTTCTGGGACAAATTCAAGCTCCCTCATTAAGCTTTCTGGGCTTGTGTGAGAGCTGGCAACACCAGATGTCAATCTGGAAAAACCGTTTTCCATCAGCAACATTTACCCAGACTACCTTCAGCATGAAGTGAGAGTGAGATGAGTTCCTGAACCTTAAGACTCTTCCATGAGTTTACAAAATCAGGCCAAGCAAATTTTGAAATGGTTGGGAGCTGCAGTGGAGGCAAATCTTAGAGAGAACAAATGCAGCTGGGAGGGCATAATGTTCTTTTTTGTTGCTTTTTACTACTGTAGTACTTTTTGCTCTGACTGGCAAAACCTCCTTCTTCCTTGCAGTTAGCAAAAAGACATTTGTTTTGAAGCAAGGGTGCCAGTGTTGGTGTGGATGGGGATCAGGAAAGCAGAGGTCCAGAATAAAGAGTGGCAGATTTTGTAACCACTTATGATGTTACTAATGTCTGTTTAACTTGTGAGCTGACATACATCATGAAAGTAATGAACACTTCGTGACTCCTGATGACCTGAGCTTTGATTCATGCTCACAGAGGCGTCACAGAAACACCAAGAACTACACACACCACTCACCCCAGCTCGTTGCCTCCCTGTCTGAATTCCTTTCAGCTTTGATCTCTCTTGCCTTTCTCCATGTTTCCCACCAAAAGGGCTAATCTGCTCGACAAGTGGTGGTGTCTGACATGATAGCCAGCTGCCCTCTCCCTTCCCTTCTCCATGCAATATATACTAAACAGATTCTCATTGTTGTTCTCTGGTAGCTAAGCAACCATGAAATGTCAGCTTGGCCTGAATAAAAAAAAAAGGGATACATATCTTTGTAATATATTTATACCTACATATGTGTAGTTACCGATATACATGTGGTCATCTGAGCACACCTATACATGTGTATCTGTGAAATTCGACTAAATATGACAATACTTTGCACTTCCACCTGTGATCTTGAAGCTTTTTGTTTAAGCATACCCATGCTCCTGTGATGGAAATATTATCACTACCTCCAAGTGACAAGTAAGCAAGCTATCGTATAAAGAAATAAAGTGACATTTCAAGGTCACAGAAATACCCAGCTGAAAACACAGGAACAGCTTCTGGAAAATGTGTGCATGAATATCCTGTACCAGATCCAAATCCTTCACCCCATTACTATTTCCAGTATTGCAAACAGCAGACTGGCGTCTCCCTGTCTTTTCTCCGTGCATCTGCTCCTCTTTTCCTCTCTCATTTCGCTCACTCATTGCGTCTCTGTTGTTGCTCCCCAGATTTTTCCTATTGTTCCCCAGTGACTCTGTTCCCCTTCATCAGACGTTCTTTTACTTCATATAGACACACTTTCCTTAGACACGCTCTGGCTTCTTGGTCTTCTTTTTTCACTGCCACGTCTCCTTTCTGCTCTTCGGCTCCTGCACCAGCCTGATCTTTTTCCACCCTTCACCCACAGATACAGAACTTGGCAAGCTGAAAAAAATGGTCATTCCAAGAGAAACTGGTGGTGTGTCCTTGGAGTTGGAAGTGGCTATAGGTTCTAGGGAAAAGTACTTCCCAAGCTGGAGATGGAACATTCCTTTCTACGAGAATGAGAGGCCAAAGGATTACTTGGGAAGAGGGAAAAAAAAAAAAACAAACCACCAAACTTTGTTTCTTTCCGTAGCTCCTTTCCTTTCCAAAAGAGGAGGATTTCAGGAAGTTTCTTCCATGTGAAATGCATCTATGCAAATATTTGCCATGAGCCAGACATGAGTCCTTGCTTTGGCAGTGCGGGACTAGTACTTTGGTACTTCAGCCCCTGCCAAGGAATTTAATGATGTAAAAAAAGCCCTTTAAAGAGTTGTGGGCTGCTCTCGGCACCCTGCCTACCTGCTGGATGTGGCCAGAGCATCTTTGTGCATTGACAGTCCCTTGTCACCGTTCTGGACCTTTCCCAATACCCAGTCTAAAATAAAGCTCGCCTCCCCTGTGAGCGCCTGGGAATTCCCCAGGATCTGTCTGTGTCTTGCTAGTGTGTGTTTCCTAGAGGTTTAATCAAAATATAGTTTGGATGCTGTTCAAGACCTGGGGCAAAACTGAGTCAGGCAAACATCAGATCTCAGTGGATGTCTTGAGCTCTTCCTCAGTTACCTAGAGAAGTATTAGGGTTTCTCAGGTTAAGGATCGCTGCATTGGGTTGTTCAGCAACGAGAGAAACCAGATCCCTGGTCTAAACTAGGGATTTGAGAGCTGTGGAGTCCAGTTTTTTTCATCCATGTAATGTGCACCCAAAAAACAGCGAGGGCGTTTACATACAACTGCATGCTCGGGGTCCTGAATTTTAGTTAGAGATGTGTTTATGCAGTCAAGAGGTTTGCTCTAACATCATAACTACAACAGCTTATCCTGTGTAAGCTAAGTGGGCTTAAAAGAGGAGTGGGAGGAAAAGAACTGCAGCAGAGCTGGAGGCAAAAAGGGCAGCAACAGCTACCTTAAAGCATGACTATTTAAAGTTTCCTGACCCATGTGGGCACCACTTCCCTCCCTTATCTGAAAACACACATTCAAGGCTGTGCATCTGAACAGATCTTCCATCACCCACGTTCAGCCATGACAATCTTCAGCAGGTCCATTGCAAGCCAGGACGGAAACCAGGACAGATTTTCAGCTGGCTCCAGGGACCAAAGCTGCCACCATCCTTTCCAGGGCTGCAGCCAGAGCCCATTGCTGATGACGTGCCAGCAGCAGGCTGGTGGGACTCCGCGGGTGAACCTATAAGAGATGTAGTCCTTCCAGTGAGGCAAAACCTCACTGCCTCCAACCTCCTTCTTCCCCAAGGTGTTGTGGTTCTTGTCCATCCACAGTGCATGCTGAGAGAGCAGCCTGCCCTCCCACCTCTGCTGGAGTAGGGGAACAAGAGCAAATGCCAATCTTGAGAGTCTCTGTGAGTAGACCAGGCAGGGCCAGAGCACTGGCTGTCCTGCAGTCGTCCTGACCACCACGTTGTTAGCACAGGCCCTGGCACAGATTTAGCCTATGCCAGCTCACAGACAAAGCCTGGCTTCAGCTCAGGGATGGCTTTGTCCAGGGACTGGTCCCAGGAGGTGTGAATGGGTAGAAGAGGAGGGTAGCTACGGGGACATGAGCCACACTGTGCCACTTGCCTTGCAAATGGGCACTGGCCCGTTTTAGCTCCTAGGATTGACTGAGTCAGCTGATCGTGAGTAGCAGAGGGCCAGGATAGGTGTAGAAATATTTCCTTTCTAGATCGCAAGGGAAGGAGGGTGAGCCTCGTCCCTGTCTTGGCCAGTCAGGCTAGGTCACCCAGTGATGTTAAATTGCTCAAAAAGAGAAGTAATGGCTTTTAAACGATGTTTCCTACAGTAATTCCTCTTTTGCCTTCTACAGGGAAAGATCTGGGGCAGCTGGTGTTGTAGCTCCATCTACCAGGAAGCAACGAGTCAGGCTCCACTGTCAGTCACAGATGGTGTAATTAATTCTTCTAGGTAGTGTAATTAGTCCGTCCTATCAGCTACATATTTTCTCAGTCAAAATTATGCTAAAGCTAATAATACATAAAACACAGAAAACAAAAAAGAAACCCAAAAAAAGGGGAAGCAATAATGGGAGGAGAAGGGATTAGAACAAAATTTACCAGTGTATAATTTTTTCTTGTTGTACATTTCCTCTTCCCTTCAGCTTCAAACACAATTCAGAACAACTGGTGAATGTAGCAAGCAGAATGAATACAAATTGGCTTACTTTAAATAGCAGTGTGTAGGACTTAGCCAAAGTCTGCTTTCAGATGCTGAGGCGAGATAAGGCACGGATCCTGCAACGAACTCTGTGCGGGCATCGTGTCAGAGCTGGGCTTCTGCACCGTGCCATGCCCAAAAGTCTGGGGTGCAGGAAGGCAGCGAGAGCTGCTGATGTGTGCTCTTCTTTGACGGGGGTCCCACCAGGGCGGACCTGCTGGCAGGCCTGTGTGGAAGCCTGGGTATAACTCTCCTGCAACATGGTGTGGGGTGCGTTGGTTGTCTCTGCCTCCGAGCAAGGAAGAGATACGTGGGAACACTGGTGACAGATTTGGGAGTTGGTCCTCAAAGCAGGGAAGGGCTAGGTTACCTGCGATGGCGTACATAAGAGAGGTCTCATGGCTATCCATGGGTGAGGGACTGTAGCCCAGAAGACCCTTGCAGGCTTGTTTCCTTTCCAGCTCAGATGCTAATGCAGAGCAGCTCTCTCAAATGGAGTTTGGCTTATGCGAATAAAGAACCACCCCAAAATGTGGCTGCTGTGGGAATTTCCTTGGGGGTCATATTTGAGGATTAAGCCTAGAGATGGGAAATACAGAAACTGCTGGGTTAAACCTTCCTCCACCATGAGGTGAATCTCTTCTCCAGAGGTCAGGCAGGTGGGAGAGGAGGTGATAACTTGCCCGAGCAAGCTGGAAAAGGGGCTTGTGGGGCTCTGCAATGAACTCAGCCTGTTGTCTTGTCACCTTCTCTCCTGAGCAGTTTTGGCCCCCCCCAGCTTGTTCAAAGCATCCCATGAACTTGCAGTGCCCACCTGGTGAGAGGATGGAGGGGGATTTTGTGGGGGGATGGGGGTGCTGTAGCGCAGTTGGGGAGGATTTCTGTGAGCAGGACATGTCTGGCTCTCTGTGGTGGGAGGGAGGGCAGGGAATGAGTTTGCAAAGAAAACTGGTGCTGAGAACAGGGAGCTATTTTGGGCAGAAAAGAAGAAGATTCAAAGCAGACTGCACGAGTCAGTCTCGGTAATGAGAGACTTCTGAGCACGGTTGATCTCTGTAATCACTCCTGCGTGAGCTCTCCAGGGCTGGGCAGGCTCACAAAGGTCCTGTGGTGGCCCTGACTCCAGCATGGAGACTAACACATGTTGCCTCAGAGCACCCTGCCCTTGCAGTGCTCCTGGCCTGGGGTGGCTCCATGAGCCCAACACCTCATGGTGCCTGCATGCCTCAGCCTTGCTGCAGAGTGACCCCACTGCAAACGGAGAGGGGGAGCTGGCTGAGTCCCTGTGAGCGCAGAGAGCCTGTTTCCCTGGAGATAGAGTTATCTCTTTCTAAGAGTGGATTTAGCCCAGATGGGAAAAAAAAAAATGCTGAGCGGGAACAAAGTCCTTTTTTTAGAGCTTGAGGAGGCACAGCCTTCCCTAGTGCTGACCTCTGAGTCTCTGAGAGCATCCTCTCCTCTAGGAAGAGGTGGTGGGGCAGCCCATTGGTTTCTCCTGATCCTGATCCTGCCACCAGCAGTGATGGCTGCGGCATGGTGTGTCCTGGGAGAGGGTGCAGGGCTCTGGCCCCCAACGGGGGTTGTCCCCTGGGGAGCATTTGCTGTCACACCTTCCAGTCCTCCCAGTGCCTTCTGTTCAACCAGCTGAACATCAGCTATGGCAATGTCACTTGCTGTACCGCGGTGGGCATGGCAAGGGCTGCCTCGTGACTACCCTTTGACAGAGCACTTTGTGCTGCCTGGTAAGAGGCAGGATCAGGATGAGCTCATGCACAGCAAATGGCAAAGCCTTTTGGTCACAGCTAAGCCAGTGCAGAGCTTCTGACACGCAGGTCAAGGCCCACTGATCTACAGCATGGCTCGAGGGAGAGCTGGATGTGTCCCTCACCCCACAAGAGTTGGTCATGGTTTCCCAGGAAGGCAAAAGTGCAGAAGGGACTTTGCTATCTGCAAGCTGGTCTTCATCCTTTGGAAACTCAAGTAGCTTCAGGCACCACACCCACCCCTTATTCTTCCTGACAATTTAGTTTCTGTCTTTCTCATCTCATTTTGCTTCAACGTCTCTCCTAACACCCCCCCATCCATCCATCTCTCTTGTTGCTAGGTGAAAAACTCAGAGCAGCAGCCATGGAAGCTGACTCACGACCCATACATGGGAAATGAAGACACTAAGTATTGCCTACTGCCCAAAGTGAGTCATTTTTGAGCCCTGACTGCCCTGATGGGCTGTAATTGCCCTGAGGAACCTCACCTGGGACCCCCACCCACTCTGCTCTTTGGCCTGGGAGCGCTATATAGCCTCAGCCTTGCTCTGTGCCTGAGGTGTGTAGTGAGCAGGTCTGCTCTCAGCTTTAATGCATCTGTTTGGGCTTCCTGGACTGACCTTAGACTTGATTTGTGGTTGTTGGATGATTGCTGTGCTGGCCTTGCTCAGGTACTGTGGGGCTGTGCCTACAGTTGGTGACAGCGTGGTCCTGCAGTCCCCATCCTTTCTTGGTTTTCTTCGTGGAGCAGTCTGCACCTTCTGCTCCCTGAAAACCTGAAGAAAAGTAGAGGTCCTGGGAGGTGCTTGTGTTCTTGTCTCAGGAATCTCCCTAAAATGCTGCAGTTTCTTTTTCTTCAACACAAGTACTTTTCTAGACATTATTGGAAGCAGCACTGGTACTTCTTTGGCTTTCCATAAGCTGGTGCAAGTATGTTCATGTACCAAAATGTGGCTACATGGAAAAGGCTGTTTAGCTTCTTCCCGGAGACCAATAACTGTATAGTTATGAGCCTCCTACTATTTTTCTGGTAATTTTGATGTTCTTGCTAATTCTGCGTTGCTGTCCTTTAATGCTAGTGACCTGAAAACTTTCTGCAGCAACATGGATAAAGTTACACCTTGCACCATGTTTCTCCCACAATAGGGTGGTGCAAGGCATCCCACTCACCCTGTGACAGTAAGTACAAGGGAACATGAAGAGATGGGACTAGGGACACTGTGATGCTGAATGTTTCCAGAAGAAATATGCAAGGCAGGGTGTGAGGGGATCATTTCCAGGGGAAAAAAAAAAAAAAGGAATTTAAAACTCTCTTCAAATTTTTCATGTTTTACTTCAGAGTTAAGTATGCAGTGACTTATAGTATCCATGGGGATCTTCATTCACATTGTTAGAGACCTGATCACCAATTAGGCTAGCATGGCAGTTTTTCTTTTGGGTGCTGAACCTGTCCAGGTTTTACATATCTGTAGAAGGCTGGTGAGACAACTAACCACCAGCTCTGGTGCTGTCAGCCTGACTTACAGGAGTTATTGGAGAGGATGCAGGGGCCTATAGCTTTCCTCTCCTGCTTCTGATCTCATCCAAGTACTAACGGTACTTCAAATTCATACTCTTAAATCTTCCTAGAGTGCAGGACCGAAGGCTTGATTTGGAGGCAGGTTAATTTGGCAGAATAATTGCTCCTCTTAGGACCATGAGAGGAGAAATCAATTTATATATGTAATTTTGGGGCTTTGTCATGACTACTCATTGTATGGGACAGGAGCTCATTACATGCTGTTGAAGCAGCCTGGGCAGAACTCAGAAGGATTTGCACCAGGATTGAAGAACAGACTGCTTTAGGGTCTTGCTGCACTCTGGGAAGAGCAGTGCTGAAGTGGCCAGGGTATATTGGCTCACATTGCGTAGTGGCTGGGGTAGAGTGCTGAGAATATGTCCAAAAAGCAGATTCATTTAGGGAGGGAAGGGCAGTTCACTATTGGCATAGCATAGAGATCTTAACTTAGGTGTGTTGCACTATATGTTGTCTTCTTTCCCATGTGTGGTTCTCCTATTGGGGTCTGTGGGGGTCCTGCATGTTGACTAGAGCTTCTAAAATGGACCAGATCTTGAGTGTTGGTCGGCTGTGTAGATGAGGACAAGATCTGTTCCTTGGTATGAAATGAGACTTTAATTTGGCTCTTCCATGAGGTCCAGTATTGTGATGTAATCACATTTTACATCAATACAATTAAGTCTCTGTTCCCTCTCTTACTTATATGTATGGTGTGCTGTTTGAAATAGTAGATATTTTTAATGTTTCAATAGCTTTTTTATTAAAAGAAAATGGAAATGGAAACCATATTTCTTAAATGAATTATATCTCTATGGCAGTTCCAGCGATTCAGATCTGTGTCAATGCCAGTTTATTGCAGTCTATTTTCTCCTCAGTGAGCATCTGCTTAACAGTTCAGTGCAGATACAGACAGATAGGAATATTGTAGCATGCACCTAACTCCACCCTGGGGCATGGCAGAAGTTACTTAGGGTATTAATTCATCTTTTTTAAAGCAAAAAGGTTTTGGTCAAGCAAGATGTTTTGTCCACTGAGCAGGTTACAATGATCTCGGAATAACAGAAAATGAGGATTGTGCTCTGCCTCCCCCTGTTATTTCCCTTAACTTGTTATTTCCTAGCAGCAGTGTTTAGAATAAGTTGCTGTATAAATTTTATACTAATCTTTGTATGCTTTACACCAGTCTACCTATCATAGGTCTTGTGTTGTAATGTAACCTGACTGCTATGACCTATTACGACAAGTTGCAGAGCAATAAGCCATGAAGCTCCCCCAACTCATGCTTTTCCCCTTCCTCTTTCTCCCCATTGACTACAGGATTAAATTATTTTTTTAAGGTTTATTCACTCTCAGAGAAATGGATCTTAGTACCAAGTGGAAAATAAGTACAAGATTGAAAGCAAAGTGCTCTTGTCTGTGTTTGTGGAATTGTTTAAGAAATACCACTTTGGTTAAGCACAGCATGGAAACAGATATAATTATCCATGCTATCTAGACTGGAAAGAGTGCTGCGAGGGAGGAGGAGGATGACTTCCTGCTCCAGTAAAGGCAGGGCGGTTTCCCACAGTGGAAGAGCTGTCCCTGCTGCTGAGTGGTGCCCAGTCAGCTATAGACTCATGGAGCAAAATGAGGCCAAGATTCTTTAAACAATAAAGCACAAAATAAGACTCTTGTATTCTTACCTTTATGCTCCTTAAAGAAAGAAGCTTTTTTCTGAAACGTCCCTCTGTCAACAGGCTTTGTCTGAGCAGTGATCCTGGAAGAGAAGGATCTGGTCCTGCTGCAGGGTTGGGACATCACTGAAGGGACCTCCTAGGTCACTGGGCTCAGTTCCCCATTCTGATGGGCCCTACCTTATACAGGTACACAGGTAGGTGTACTTGCTGATGGCCATGCTGTTTCTGGCATGCATATGCGTAACTATACTTACCTATAGGGGTGCTTGCAGAGCTTGGTGGGGAAACAGGGATGTGCCCAGAGCAAATGGACCAATTTGCTGTCAAGCAAACAAAAATTGCTTTGCTAAATAAGATGTTCAGACTTTCAACTGGAAAAACATGCGATGAATTACACTGTATCTCCAATATGTGCTTCAGAGAAAAGATTTCAAAGCAATTTTCAGGATTCCTACTGCTGTGTCACGATCTCAGCTCAATGAAAGGAGCTGGCCGTTCTCTCCCACGAGAGACCATTGCAGCTACACAGCATTGTACGTGCCAGCAGAAGGTCTGGCTATTGGACCTACATGACGAGTCAGGTGGATATCACATGGGTGACTTTGGGTCTGTTCTTGGCAGCACTAAGGGCAGCCAGGCCAAGGTTTTCTGCTGTACCTTGTTTTTTTGGTTGTGTGTGTGGTTTTTTTTCCCCCTCCAAGCCTTATCTTTGTAGTTTTTGCTCCTGATCCTTGTCACAGCAGTGGAAAGCAGGAGGGAGTTTATTCAGGTTTCAGAGCTCCCCATCCTCCCACCTTAGTCAGCTGTGTCTCTTCCTGTCAGATAAGCGAGATACCTGTGCCACTGCCCTGGTGCTGGTGCAGTCCTGACCTTGGGGGTCCTTTGAGGTCACCCTCCTCTGCCTTCTGATAGCACATTGCCTTAGCATTGCCCACACTGCTGGCTGTTTCTTTTAGGTATACAAGAGACTCTTTAAAAGCTGCCACCCGCTTCACTGACAAAGATGTGGTAAAATTGTCTGCAAGAGCCATGAGGCCCCTCTGGAGAGGGGAAGCGGTGATGGTGAGGATGGAGTGGCATCCCCACAGGAGAGGAGCAGCCCTCAGGACATGTGTTTTAGGACAGGGATCCCTCTGGGAGTCAGTGGCTGGTTCTCCCAGGTGTGCGATAAAAAGCTTTGAGGAGAGAAAGTAATTCCACCTGCAGAGCCTTTAGCTTGAACTCACCTCACACTGACTCGTAGTGGGAGACTGGTGTGGGGAGAGGCTCCCTTGGAAGGTGTGTGGAAACTCAGCCTCTGAGCGTCTCTGGCTGAGACTCCCACTCCTTTACAGTGAGAAAAGTCTTTTAGCTCCTCGTGTCCCTGTGACCTTGGTTTGGCATGGAGTGAATACAAAGCGAGGAGCAGCTTAGCACTCAGAAGCATAGCTAGCTAACTACAGCTGTCTTAGATCACCCTTCTGCAAGATCTACAGATTGCAAGGCAGGAATGGGGGTGGGGGGGAGAGGATTTAGTCAGCTGATGAGCCTGGCTTCTCTGTCTCTTTTAAGAAAGCGGATTTATTGGTATTAAACATGTCTCTCTTAATGTGGGTGATTTAAAATGGAAATTGCCTTTGAAAGGGGATTTCCTATTAACTAGCTGGGAAGGAAAAATAGGATAATACCATCATCCCTATACAGGGCCCATAGATGAGATGCTGGAACAGAATGATCTGGTTAACTGCTGCTTCTTCAGAAACTACAGCGTCTCTGTAAGAGTGAGCCTTGCTCAAATTCCTCCAAGAGGAATGGTTGTATAGATGCTTCCATAAAGTTAATTTTATGGAAAAAGCAGCAATCTCACTGGGTCCTTTGGGGCTCAGGTAAGAACCCACTAAATATGAATTTTGAGGGCAGGACCAGAAATGTGCCCAGCTCTTCCATGTGTTATATTTGAGGCCAGATGGAGACACAGACACTGGAATACTGAATGGAGGATTCACATTTGTTACCATGCAGTTAATGCCAGTCAAAACTTGGTTTAGTTAATGATTTTAATAAGAAAAAGAAAGCCTTGACTATGCCCAAATTTCTACTAGTTTAATCCAGGTTGGCCCAGTTATCAATTTAAGTCTATACAGCCCCTTTTTGTGGAAGAATTGATTTCCTTAATCTGAACTCTTTCAGTCTGTTTTGGTTAAAATGAATCTGTACAACGGGATGTCTGTAGGGCCAATGGAGGTGGATATAAGTAAACTAGATCTGGACAGACCAAATCCTGAATTCACATCAGCAGGCTACTGCACCTGGGCTGATTAATGGCAGGGCAATGCCACATTAGCATCATTATATGTCACAATTCGGATTTTTTAGTTCAGTGTACCATATCATGGAGCAGTATAGACATGCCCTGTCAGCCTAGCACCCAATTTGGGGACCAAGGCCATTGCCCAAGTTCCTCAGTCAGGACACAAGGCAGCATGCAGTGGAAAGAAGCAACCCCTTGATTAGGTTGAAACATCTTTGCTTTCATTAGCAAACTTTTTGGAACTAGGTGATCTTCAAGGTTCCTTCCAACTCTAGCCATTCTGTCATTCATTACTCATGTCTGTGGGTAAGGATCGGGTCTCTTTGCAACTTAATTTCCTCATTGCCTTCCCTGGTTGTGCAGATGTCGCTCAATGCTTGTGACAGGGAGATCTTTGTCTTCTTAGTGGGGCCTGGGCCTTGGGCTATGTGTGATGTGACATGAAGTAAAACACAAATAACTCCAAGAGAAGACAGTTCTGGAAGAAGATGTGGCCCTCCTGGAAAGCTCCTTTTAAAACTGTGCCTGGTGCTCAGAGCTTGTGGCCTTGAACAAGACAGAACCTTCCTCTAAGCGTTCTGTCCTTAGACAGCCAACTTGGAGCAAACTATGGGGGTGATCCCAGCCCCTACTGGTGATACGCCTGGTAAAAACAGTGTGTGTGAAGAGTCCTTTAGCTATCTGGGCCACCCATACCAAACAGATGGTTCAAGCATGTAAGCTTCTGAGCTCAGTCTTCTCCTGGGGTGGTTTCTGAGATTGCTCAAGGCAGCCCAGGGAGCCTCTTTCTCAGGCTGTGATGAGTACAGACAGCATTCAGCTCACCCTGAGATCTCTGCCTCCTCTGAACTCAGCTGATTGCAGGCAGCAGGGCCAAGCCTTCAATTTCTCCTGAGTGCCATGAATGCCTTCCAAGAGTTTACTGCCTCCCACTTGCTCATGGTATTTGCTTAAAAACTCCAGGACAGTGAAGCACAGACATGATCTTCTGTCTCCAGCTCTCTTGTATAGGAAGCTAAGTGATGGTGAGACAAGGGATTTGGTGTTTGGGAGTCACTAGTGCTGGTCCCAAGAGGTGCTGTGACTGCATCCTTAAGAAAAGCAGAAGAGACGGAAGGAAGAGCAGGGAGGGGCTGCAGCAAATAGTCACTTGTGGGCCTTGCTGCTGTGTACTTGTCTCTTGCCATCGTGGTTTTCCTCCCCTGGGGAGCTTGTTCCAAAAGTGCCCAAGAGAAACTAGGGTCTGCCTACCCTATGGCTGGGGTTTCTGGTTGAACCACCCTTCTCTACAGGATGATCATGCCATTGCATCTGCTGAGGGTCTGCAAGGACCGTGTGTGTTTCCAAAGGCAAATAAAAACCTTTTGCTTCTTTTTGAAAGACTGGGGTGAGGCTGGAGGAAATACTCTGTGTATTGCAACGGCCCTGTTGAGGGGAAGGAAAACATGAGACGCTTGGATCATTTGTCTGGGTCTGATGTGGGGAAGCTGACCTTGGTATGTAGCAGGATTATGGGAAGGGCAGAGAGACGGGGCTTGGTGGGGAGCAGTGCTAAGCCATTTCCTCGGGTCTCAACCCTTTCTCTGGAGATATAGGAGGACAGCCTGTGGCAGCTGGCAGGATGTGGAGAGGCTGAGGAGTGAATGGGGGATAGGTGGAGGTAGGGGTGGGTACGTAAGTGTAAAGCCTGTGTTGCAGATATGACTGCTATCCCAAGTTTCCCTCATTGGTATTCTGGATGTGTGCTTATACAGACCAGACTGGTCGACATGCCATCTGGAGATGGGACAGCTCTGTGTGGATGATGTGGAACTGTGTCCTGATCACCTGCATTGTGTGACCACCAAGGCTAGGGGGAAGAGACAAGGGGTAAGATAGAAGACTGGTGATCCATGCAAGACAAGGAAGTGCTTGGTGCTTGTATGAAGGCCGTTTCTGGTTGGATTTCCTTGGTCTCTCTGCTTGTATGCACTGTCAGTATGTGTTAATTAGCTGTGGACATTTTGGCTGCTTGGCAATGGCATGAGTGCATGGGCTGGTGTTGTTGGTTGATGAAGGAAGTGAAGAGGATGGACCTGAGTAGATCCTAACTATGGCTGGATGGAAAAGCTGCTGACAGACAAAATGGTGGCAGGCTTTCAAGTTGATCTGCAATGGGTTGCTTCGATCTGCTGTGGTTGGCTGCTTGGAGGATTCATGTTGCTTGGCAACCTTGTTGTCATGGTTCAGCTGGTGATATCTGAGGAGGGGGTACTTTTGAGGATAATACTACTGGGAGAGGAAGGGTAAGTACAATAACCACGGTGGTCCACTCTGGTTGTGCTTTGCTCAGAGCTGTGTGGTTGTGCAAGTACTGGGTCTGGTTATGGCTGTGTGTGTAGTTCCTCATGGGTTTGGTGGGGATAGGGAGTTGGTGGTCATCTCAATGCTGTACAGAGGTGTAGGCAAAGCAGTTGATGAGGAGGCTGAGCACCTTTTCTTGATACTAGCCAGGATTTTGAAGAGTTATATGGGGTGTGAGGGTGTGGGGACCCTGCAGCATGCCTCCCCATGGCCTTGTGAAAGCCTTCTGGTAAACATGGGAGCTGTAGTCTGTCCAGCCACCATGGGCTGTCTCAGAAATCTGGGATTAAAGATCCTGCAGAGTGTACTTCTATACTTCTGCAGGAATTGACTGAGGACAGGAAAGCAATGAGACAGGTTGCCCAGAGAGGCTGTGCAGTCTCCATCCTTGGATATTTTCAAGACCCAACTGGTTAAAGCCCTGACCAACCTGATCTAATCTCACAGCTGACCCTGTTTTGAGCAGGAGGTTGGACTAGAGCCTCCTGAGGTCCCTCCCAGCCTTAATTATCCTATGATCCTGTGAATTCCTGATGGTGAGGAGTGGCTGCAGTTTCTCTGTCACTGCGCTCTAAGATGCCCACAGAGCGAAGCACTTCAGGTCAATACAGCACCTCTGCAGCTTCCAACCCTTGTGGCCATCAGGAGAAGTTTGAAAACAAAAACGTCACAGATGCAGTGACTGTCAGATATGCAGTTAATAGTGAAGCCAATTGTTCCTATTCACCACCCTGAAGGAGATTATACTCCTTTCATTGCAGCACACCGAGACACCAAGCAGTTCTGACCTCTGTTGGACTTCAAAAGAAAGAACAGATTTTTGAGGAGCCTGTCCTTTCTGATGAAAACTCTAAAACTGGTCTTTTGAGCAGTAACTCCAGGGGACGTTTATCATCTGTACATATGCTAGGTGCTTGCAATCATGGAGCTTGAGGCCTACCATTATTACCTGAGATTGTATGATTAGTTATTTCAATTCTATTCAGCTGAGCTACAGCTGCTGGTAGCTGCACAGAAGAGTGCAGATCCTGGTGAAAGTTCGGGGAGGATGGGGCTGTCACCAGCCTGGTATTGCTGTTCTGTGGCCCAGGAAGATATCCAGTATCAGTGGTCTTGCCATGCTGTTTCTACTAAGCAAAGAAGCTGTCTGTACATTTGTGTAAGCTTGTTTTTTTACAGATGGTGTACCTAAGGACTTGTTTCCCGGAGTACTGTAGAAGCAGATGATAATAGCCAGTTTCCTTGCTCACAATTTCCATGGCTTCCTTACCAGTCAGCCCTGAAGCCAGGAGATATCTAACTCTGCTCTGTGTCCGTGTTGGGTTCAAGTGCACCAGTGCCTCTCAGAAAAGCTGTCCTTTCAGAGCACCGGGTTGCAAAGTGATGGTATCATGTGTAGCGGACACCTACTCAACACCAGCCTGCATCCAGCTCCTGGTGACCAGAATGGTTAGCTCGAGTCTAGTGCCCTCTACCAAATATGGCCATTTCAGATGGGGATTCTTGCAGTCACTTGCATAGTCCTCCTCACTTTTTCTTTGGAGATTTACGTGTTTGGAACAGTGGTAGCTGAAGCCAAACTTTCTCCGTGGCAGTTACGATCCCTTAGTCTTTCTTTAGTATGCTCAGAGAGGAACAATATTCAGTTTGCATTTTTGGGGCATAAAGGTTGAGGGAGACAGTGGGAATCACCTGAGAAACAGAGAAGAGCTTGAACTCATCCGCTAAGTTTGCATTGCCTGGATGCCTGCACCCAGGCCTTGTATAACACCCATCTTCTCCTATTGCATGTTCTTTGTCAGGCATCCTATGTGTGTGGACTGCTGTCATTTCTTCTGGTGAGGACCTGGATCAGGAGCAAGGCCTTTTCCAGAGTCTTATATAGCCTCAACTCTGGGACCCAGTATATCTGGAAACACAGAAAAAGCAGTTCTGGCCCAATCATTTTTGGGGAGCTATTTATATTTTTGCTTCCCTGCAATTGACTGGCTGATCCCTGCCTCTCTGCTGTTAAAGCATCATTTCTGGGAGACAGGGACCAACAATCCATGGGACCGTGCTGTTCTCCATCTCTGGGAAGGTCAGCAGCAGCAGGTACAATGGGCTTGTATACATGTGAAGATCTTTTGACATTCTGTGCTGTGAGCTTGCACACATCTCAGACTGTCAGCGTACGGCCTTTAAGGCCAAAGGTGCAGAGGGACAGCTATCAGCTTCTGTCAAATGGGTAGCAGATGAGTTTGAGGCAAAGTTCATCACTGAGGTTGTCATAGGAGTGGTAGGCACTGTCATGGTGGATACTTTTTATCTCTCCATGATGTGCCCCATGTAGTACCCCTTGTAGTGCCCTGAGGGAGCATTAACAGTTTTACTCAAAATGGGTTTCTCCAGCTGCAGGACCTGTGGCTCTACAAACTGTCAACCTGAGGTGATGGCTCACCAAATGAATAAAAAGGGGTCCTATGCCATTATAACATAGGGACTGATCGATGGTTGAGTATGATGTTTGACCCACTCTGTGGACATTAGTGCAGGCAATTTTGGATGTGTGCTGGACGCCTGCATCTTCAGACACTGTCTTTGTCATCACGGCCAGGTCAGGCTTTTTTTCTGCCTGTGGACAGGAACTTTTGTAGCACACTATCACCAACCTGTATTCCAAATGATGCAGTTTACCTGAATTCTTACATCTCTTTACAGACATGCCTGGACATTGCCCTAGGCCTTCAGCTCCTGCTGAATTGACATAATGTGCATGTTCAGCCAGTTACCTGTAACAGCATTGCTGACATTTCTGTAGCACATTTTGGATAACACAAGGCAGAGAGGCCAATAAGTTCCATCAGCACTGGGTTTACTGGAGTCAAATCTGCCTTTGCTCAGCCCAACAGAGCCACCAGCATTGGGTAGGTAAAGGTGCCTCTTGATAATATATATGTCCATGGAAGAAAGGAATATAATAACATAATTCACAGTTATAATTGACAATTCATGGCTTTGCCAAAAACTGCTCCCTCCCCCCATTCTCATTACCCTCTCTCAGCATCTCTCTTCCTCTCTCTGCATCCCCAGAGGTGCCACAGGGAACAACATAACGGAGACACAGACCTCCTCTGATGGTTCTGAAGACAAAAATATATGGGAAAAGTGGCATTAATGACATCCCCTTTTCCCTGTGCTTTTCCTTTGTTAGGTCATGGACTGCCCCTTGTGCCATCTGTGCCACTGAGACAGTGTCCTCTGCAGAGGCTGTGCTCCAACAACAAAGCTGTTAGCTGGCAAAGGCAAGAAGATGGGGGCCTATGGAAGTTGAGTCACGTGAGAGACATGGATCAGTTCATGAGAAAAAAAATGTACAATTCCTTCAGGTAGCATGAAAACCCGTGGCCATCCTTGGCCTAGAATAAGGATGTGACCATCAAGGACACAAGAGCCTGCAGGCTCACTCTTTGTCAGCACAAGAAAGCCTGGTAGCACGGCAAGTCCAGAGAACTGACTCCTGACTGACATAGGGGCTGGAGCAGAGATGCCCAGCTGCTCTATTGCCAGGGGAACAAGCCACAGCTCCACAGGAGCTTTATGTACTTGCATCTAAAGGGCACAACAAAGGACAAATGGCCTTGTTGTAAAACCAAACAACACAACAGCATAAATACAGGGCAATGGCATGAAAAGAGCACAGAATATAATCACAGATTTCCCCCCTTCGCAGGCAAACCTGTTTACGAGGACCAGAGGAAGCCAAAATTTTCACTGTGAGACACTTTGAGCTGTCCTTCCAAATAAATGTTGCCTTGGTCTAATGCCCGGCCTCTGTCCTTGGACTGGGAAAATTGCCAGAGTGTGGCCAAAGCTCTAGGTGAACATTTTCTGAAGGTGATGATGGGAGAGGAACAGAACAGCATGTGCTTTCCTGAATTCGGTGCTTGGTAAGGGATGAGGAAAAGGCAGAGCCCGTGCATGGGAAGGATTCATACTTTCCATTTTCCCACTGCCAGGCCATAGAAGTACAATCAGCACTTGAGTTCTGGCAGTAACACGTGGGGGAGAAGGCAAATTTGCAGGCTTGCTCGAGGATGGAGGCTGGTCAGCTGAAGCCAGACCTTGCTCTGTTGAGTTCATAACCACTGTGGAGGTGAAAGAAAGCTCGTATTTGAGTAAGGCCTGGTCTTGGGATCAGGTTTACAGCCAATGTATGGCAAAAAAAAATAGCCAGAGCATGAGACAGTCTGTGGGTAGTGCATGCAATCACAATGTGCTGAGGCTTGAATTTGAGTCAGACCTAACATGAGAGCAAAAATGGGCTGCTGGGCTTCAAAGCATTTGAGGTAAACGTCCTCCATTTCAATTTGATGGTAGATTAAAAGAGGCAGCTGAGGTGTACCAGAGGTATTTTGTTTATTGCCTCTTCCTAGATGTCTAAGTAAGGGGATATCTAAGTAAAGGAGAGAAGAAGGCAGCAGTTTTCTTCAGAATATAGAGCAATCTGACAGAAATCTTAATGCTTCTTCCAGCCAGAGGGCTGAACTATTGAGTCAGCTGGCTCACTTGGAAACAGCTCAGACAAAGTAAATCTCTCTCCGTCTGCATAAAGTAATTTGCCAAGGGTAGGTTTTCAGGAAGGTGTGGTGGTGATGGGGCAGCATGATAACCTCAGTCGCTGAGGGTAGATATTATCTCCCTGCTCTGTGAATATTCACGTTTAGCACATGCTTTTCCATGTTTTCAATTAATGAGAGTACTAAGTAAACAGGCACAGGGGACCCCGATCCTGCTGGCTCTCAGCTGACCATGGACACAGTGGTTTTCAGAGCTACTTTTAAACTCATTAACATTTCTCTTCTGTTTGCCCCTGGGCAAGGAGCTATCTCGGGGTCCACAGCTACACGTGAACAGAGATAATTTTTCACTTTAAAAGGTGTCTAAGAGAAAACATTTGTCTTAAATTAGATGGTCAATACAAATGTACAATAAATGCTGGAGTGAGCACCCTGTGGGAACATCCTCAGCTCACAGGCTCTTGGCTTGCTGGTGAAATCATTCTTACTTGTGTTTTGAAGAATGCTTTCAGACTCACATCTCCGTGTTAGAAAAGTGTTACGCTTTTCTAACGTCATACAGCTCCTTGTTCAGAATCCTTGTCAGTACGAATAATATTTTCTTTCACTACCATGTCTCCCCCCGCACCCGTTCTGCAAGTTATTTGCGATACCATCTGTTTCACCTGAAGGGGGAATGAGAGGAACAGAGAGACACTCAGTGCTGTTATCAACCCCGAGTTTTCTGAAAAAAGCTGGATCTGTTAGGAGGTCATGAGCGACGGGGCTTGTCAGAACTGCTGCACCAGCAGGGAGCCTGGCTGGTGACGCTAACCAGTGCCTCCGCTTTGCCACGTTCCCATTAAAGCGAGTTCACTCACTGGATATGCCCCACTCCATGTGTATGTGTGTGTATTAAATGGTATCGGAAGTTCTGACAGAGCTTGCAGGTGAAGGAGGACATGGGAGGTGGGTGGGTTTTCATCTTTGCTTTGTGTACATTGTTTCCCTGTGTTAAGGACTGAAAGAAATCCACGGAGAAAAGATATGAACTATGAGTTGGGGAGGGGGAAGTAATGATGCTTTGGTGGCAGTATTTTTAGGTCACAAGGTGTTTAAACAGAAAATACATTCTTTGGGAGAAAACCAAATATTTGTGTACACTGCTGCTGCCAGCTTTTGCCTCAGTGGTGACAAGTATATTTTTCAAAGGGAAGGATTTATTTTTTACCCACAGTAACTTAATGTTCTGAGTGAGTTTATAATAGCACTGATTAACTGGTAACATGTAGTTTGAGTGAAATATCAGCTCTGATGTCTGTACTCCTCTTTGCTCCAGACACTTTTATCAGTCTTGGAGCTATTTAACTTTACTTATTCCTTCCACAGGAGGTGGTTCATGCTGTAGCGATGTCCCATTGAACAAGCATTGGGGATTTGAGGCTGTGTAAGTGAAGGTGAGACATTCTGGGTAGCCTGAAGAAATCTGTGGAACAGCAAGTGAAAAGCTGGCTATGTCGTACTGCTTTGTCTAGGTGCCATTTGAACGGAGTAGGGCTTGCCTGATACTTAACTAGTGTGTAGCCTTCTGCATAAGAAAAATAAATGTGCTTATTTATGGTAGCACCGATACTGTAATACTTTGACCCGACTATAACACACAGAGCAAAGAAGTGGCACGTTATTAACTATTCTATTACCTACAACAAAGCAAGACGAAAGGTGAAAAGCGGGGAGTTAAAGTGACCGAATCTTATTGCCGCATGTTTTGGTAGTGGGCAGGTTCCCTGTTAATGCTGGGAGTTGGGAAGCTAAGTTGCACGGAATGCGATTAGCTGAGCTTTCGCCTTTATGTGGATATTGTGTTTAAGACAAGACTGGCTAGGTGAAGCTGTGGTATCTGATCCCTCAGGGTGTGTGCAGCAGCTCTCAGTAGCATGAGCAGTAAGCTAGGTAATTGGTGTGTTGGTTCTCATCCAATAATAATTTATTTCCTGGGAGCAACTTCAAAGCTTAATCCTAGAATTAAATCCCCTATTCCTCCTTGGGATTTTAATTTAGTTTTGAATGCTCTGATGGATCCTCTGCTAGAATGTTGAAGACGGCTTTCAGACATAAGGGCGATTTTCCCGGCTGCTGTATGCCCTGTACGGAGAATAGGTGAATGCAGGCACTTTCTTGAAGAGAATCTTCTTCAGCTTTTCATCACGATAAGCTGGCAAAAGCTACACCTTATCTCTCACTGAAAGCGGTTTTCCAGTTTCCTTTAAACCATGAAGGCAATCTGCCTAATCCATTTTGCAGCTTCTCCAGTAAAGAGAAGAAAGAGTGTCATCACTTAAATCTGGAGAGAACCAATAAGGTTTTCATCGAGCAGAAAGTTGAGTTTAGAAAAAAAAACCTGGATAATCTGTTTGTCTCGTTAGGGTTGGAACAGGATGGAGATGACTGCCTGGAGGGCTATGGTTTCCCATTCATTCAAGTGTGTCAGGAAACCGTGCCTGGTTAAGACCAGTGAGGTGGGACAAAATCTCCAGCCACTGGAATAATCTTTGCACCCCAGAGGTGGAGGTGAAAGGCTTATTTCTCAGAGTGGTGCAAGGCAGCACTTCAACATTTCCTTTATGCTTCTGAATGGCACATGAAAAGGGATGGCATATACGGCTAATGTCTGTACTGTGCTTTGATGATATACAATACAGCATCTGATGATAATTACTATTTATTATTAGATGTAGTGGCTTCTGACAGATAGGTTCTTCAGTCTGGGTGTGCTATAGGTAGAAGAGCCATATATCATCTTAAAAAAGTGACAGTGTCAGTTTGAAATCTTGTCTGTGCTTTTGCAGTTTAAAAATAACACATTTCCATTTGAAAGAAAGAACTCCACAGTTTCTTAGCTTAATGTGTATGTATTTCACATATAAATGACCATCCAGGAAAACCAATTTCAGTGAGCCTGACATTCCATACTCAAAAGAATAAAACAAGTCTAAAAACACACCGAGAAAGCTATTTCTCTTTTAATCTAGTTCACACTTTTTTTTTTTTTTTGATTCTGCGTGACAAAAAACAGTCCATTAGTTCTTTAGGATTTCTGGGGACTGACTGACCATGGCAGAGACAGTAGGGGATGCTGCAATTATTGCGATATAAAATGATGAGAGCTCAGCTAAGTGTCCTGGTATGGCAGCTGAGAGAACGTGTATACCAGTTCAAAGCAAATGCAACTGTGCTCACAATTCTCTTCTGCAGGGCTGCTGGCAGGATGAGTGTCCTCTGAGACAGCAAAGAAATCAAGCGGTCTCCTTGTGTCCAGGTGTCTTTGCAAGACACTTACTAGAAACTACCCCAGTGGGTTCTGGCTCAGTCCTGCCCTAGCATGTCTTGGTCCTGAGCCATGTGCAAAAGAAAGGATAAAAGGTTTCATGCCAAAATTCAGCTGAGTCCTTCAGCCAGGTGGTTGTGACACTGTCAGGCTTGTGTGCTCATTTTTCTGTTTGCTTTCCCTTTAATTATCTGATAAAATTTCTTCATGCTGTTCTTTATGCAGCATGACGTGACATCCTTGCTTGTGGACCTGTATGGCCAGTGTTATGGTAATCTTCCAAAAACGTCATACCAGGACTTCCCACAGTGTCTCAGACAGTGGGGAGATCTGGGACATGGGCACAGGGGTATTTGGCCTCTTTAAGATGAGATTGGCTGGGTGAAGCACAGAGCACCATATAAAAGCAGCTGGAGACTTGGTTGCCAGGCTCTGCAGCCCATATGCAAACACCCAAAGGAATGCTATGATGAAAAACCTTTTTATAGTGTGAATTATGCAGAGCAATTGATCCATGTCATTGATTATAGAATCATAGAATCATAGAATGGTTTAGGTTGGAAAGGACCTTGAAGATCATCGAGTTCCAACCCCCCTGCCATAGGCAGGGACACCTCCCACTAGACCAGGTTGCCCAAGGCCACGTCCAGCCTGGCCTTGAACAGCTCCAGGGATGGGGACTCAACAACCTCTCTGGGCAACCTGTTCCAGTGCCTTACCACCTTCAAAGTGAAAAACTTCTTCCTAATGTTCAATCTAAACCTGCCCTCTTCCAGTTTGAAGCCATTCCCCCTTGTCCTGTCACTACATGCCCTAGTAAAAAGTCCTTCCCCAGCTCTCCTGTAGGCCCCCTTTAGGTACTGAAAGGCCGCAATAAGATCTCCGCGGAGCCTTCTCTTCTCCAGGCTGAACAGCCCCAACTCCTTCAGCCTCTCCTCATAGGAGAGGTGCTCCAGCCCTCGGATCATCCTCGTGGCCCTCCTCTGGACACGCTCCAACAGGTCCATGTCCTTCTTATGTTGGGGACTCCAGAGCTGGACGCAGTACTCCAGGTGGGGTCTCACGAGAGTGGAGTAGAGGGGCAGAATCACCTCCCTCGCCCTGCTGGCCACACTTCTTTTGATGCAGCCCAGGATGCGGTTGGCCTTCTGGGCTGCAATTGCACATTGCTGGCTCATGTTGAGCTTCTCGTCGATCAGCACACCCAGGTCCTTCTCCTCAGTGCTGCTCTCCAGCCATTCCCCGCCCAACCTGTAATTGTGCTTGGGATTGCCCCGACCTAGATGTAAGACCTTGCATTTGGCCTTATTGAACTGCATGAGGTTGGCTTGGGCCCACCTCTCCAGCCTGTCCAGGTCCCTCTGGATGGCATCCCTCCCTTCCAGCGTGTCTACCTCGCCAAACAGCTTGGTATCATCGGCAAACTTGCTGAGGGTGCTCTCGACCCCACTGTCCATATCTCCTACAAAGATGTTGAACAGTACAGGTCCCAGCACCGACCCCTGAGGAACGCCACTTGTCACTGGTCTCCACTTGGACATCGAGCCGTTGACCGCAACTCTTTGAGTGCGACCGTCCAGCCAGTTCTTTATCCATCGAATGGTCCATTTGTCAAATCCATGTCTCTCCAATTTAGAGACCAGGATATCGTGTGGGACAGTGTCAAATGCCTTGCACAAGTCCAAGTAGATGACATCAGTCGATCTTCCTTTGTCCACCGCCGTTATGACCCCTTCGTAGAAGGCCACCAAATTAGTCAGGCATGATCTGCCCTTGGTGAAGCCATGCTGGCTGTCACCAATCACCTCTTTGATTTCTGTGTGCCTCAGCAGAGTTTCCAGGAGGATCTGCTCCATGATCTTGCCAGGCACAGAGGTGAGACTGACTGGCCTGTAGTTCCCCGGGTCTTCCTTATTTCCCTTTTTGAAAATGGGGGTTATGTTTCCCCTTTTCCAGTCATCAGGAACCTCGCCAGACTGCCACGACTTCTCAAATATGATGGCTAGTGGCTTAGCGACTTCATCTGCCAGTTCCCTCAGGACCCGCGGATGTATCTCATCAGGTCCCATGGACTTGTGCACCTTCAGGTTCCTCAGGTGGTCCCGCACTTGATCTTCTTCTACAGTGGGCGGTTCTCCATTTTCCCAATCCTGGCTTTTGCATTCTGCATCACGGGCAGTGTGGCTGCAGTCCTTGCCAGTGAAGACTGAGGCAAAAAAGTCATTGAGTACCTCAGCCTTGTCTCTATCCCGGGTAACCAGTTCTTGTGTTACCTTCCGGAGAGGGCCCACAGTTTCCCTAGTGTTTCTTTTCTCGCTGACGTATTTAAAGAAAGATTTCTTGTTTGTCTTAATATCCCTTGCCAGATCCAGTTCCATCTGGGCTTTGGCTTGTCTAACCCGATCCCTGGCTGCTCGGACCATTCCCCTGTATTCCTCCCAGGCTACCCGCCCCTGTTTCCACTCCCTGTAGGCCTCCTTTTTCCTTTTGGTCATGTCCAGGAGTTCCTTATTCATCCATGCAGGCCTCCTGGCTTTTCTGCCTGCCTTCCTCTTTGTAGGGATGCACTGGTTCTGGGCTTGGAGGAGGTGGTCCTTGAATATTAACCAACTTTCTTGGGCCCCTCTTCCCTCCAGCGCTTCATCCCATGGCACCATACCAATCAGATTCTTCAAGAGGCCAAAGTCAGCTCTCCCAAAGTCCAGGGTCGCTAGCCTGCTGTGTACCTTCCTCGCTGCTTCGAGGATTTTGAACTCGACCATTTCATGGTCGCTACAGCCCAGGCTGCCCATGAGTTTGACACTGTCTACCAGACCCTCCTTGTTGGTAAGCACAAGGTCCAGCATAGCTCCTTTCCTCGTTGGTTCCTCAACCATTTGGAGAAGGAAGTTGTCCTCAATGCAATCCAAGAACCTCCTGGATTGCCTATGCTTGGCTGTGTTGCCTTTCCAACAGATGTCAGGGTGGTTGAAGTCGCCCATGAGCACCAGGGTCTGCGAATGTGATGCCACCCCTATCTGACTATAAAGGGCTTCATCCACTGGGTCTTCTTGGTCGGGTGGCCTGTAGCAAACCCCCACCGTAATGTCCCCTGCTCTCGATTTCCCTTTAATCCTAACCCATAGGCTCTCAGTTGGCTCTTTATCCATCCCCAGGCTAAGCTCCATGCATTCCAGGTGCTCTTTAACATACAAGGCAACGCCACCTCCTCTTTTCCCCAGCCTGTCTCTCCTGAAGAGCCTGTAGCCTTCCATTCTAACACTCCAGTCATAGGTGTCGTCCCACCAAGTTTCTACGATGCCAATGAGATCGTAGTCCTGGAGTCGTGCCCACATCTCTAGTTCCTCCTGCTTGTTCCCCATGCTCCGTGCGTTTGTATAGAGGCACTTCAGCCTTGTCTTTGTTGAGGCTAACCTGGTTGGAGCAGCTGTACTTACCTTGCGCTGCTCTCCAGGCGGCATTCCTTTGCCGTGTACTAACGGTGCCTCCCCATTGGCTCCTGTTGGTCCTCGAGCTCCTGGCTCATCTACGCAAGACTGTGATCCTGCTGCAGTGCATACTGGAGCTAAGGGCTGCAGGCCCTCACCAGTACCTTGCTCCTCTTTCCTTGGTACGACCTCCCTTGGCTGGTCTTGGGCAAACCCAATAATACCCCCTTCCCCCGTCAAATCTAGTTTAAAGCCCTGTTAATAAGCCCTGATAATTTTTGGGCGAAAACCCTTCTCCCTTTTGCAGCGAGCCAGCCCCCATCTGCTCCCAGCAGGCCTGGTGCCGTGTAGGTCATTCCATTGTCAAAAAACCCAAAATTGTGGCGATGACACCAGCCACGGAGCCACATATTAACAGACTGAGCTCGTCTGTTCCTTTCAATGTCATTACCCACAACAGGAAGTAGAGATGAAAAAATAACCTGCGCTCCAGATCCCCTGAGTGTCTGTCCCAAGGCCCTGATATCTCTTTTGATGTTCCTTGCACTATAAGGAATTCCTTGCATTATAAGGAATTGCTCTTCATAGACATGGCTTTCCTTACATTGATGCAACTGCATCTGTGTTTTTGCAGATGACCTATGAATTGCCAGTCTTTTCCCTTAGCTGCAGACCCTGTTTATCTAGGGACATACTCCACTGGAAGGGGGCTCCGATTTTGTAAAGTCAGCGGGGCATTTAGTAAGGTTTAAACATACAGTAGTTCCTTCAGTCCCTGTCAGTGTTGGCAGATGCTGTTCTGTGGTGGCAGAATGGCTTTGCTGCTCTGCGTCCTCCCCAACACTCACACTGCCACATCCAGCCCTGGTTGCTTTTGATATAAGAACTTTCATCCACATTCTTCTCTCTTAGGCAGGACAAGAATAATATGGCCCTTAATTTATAGTAAGCATGGACACATTTAAAATAAATCCCTCAATTTGTCTTACAAATAACATTTAAGTGTTTTTGAATTGAAGAGATGTTTGAGAAACCAATTTCCCATCAGAGATGCTATTTGTTTCATTTTATGCAGTTCATTCATCTTAGTTGATTGGAGAAAAAATAAAAGCCAATCCCAGCTAGTGAGGATAAACCCTATCATAGTACTATGCTGCTGGAGATTTTGTAACAATTTTGATTTGGAGCCTACCTCCACACCCATTATTTACAATACATGTTACATCTTAATGTAAAAGTAATTTGGGGGTTAAATGCTGCGCAGAATCTCAAGAAGATAATTCTGAAGCAACTGGCATTTTTGTGTGCCTCATTTCAAACTTCTAAGTTTCTTTGGTCAGGGGGGATGGATTTCTAAAAAATGTATCAAATTGGACACTTGGGCCCCTAATCACTACAGGGAACTCGGCCTTTATGATTTATTTAAGAGAGAATTAGACATATACATATGTATAATGTTTATGTAAGGTGTACATATACATTTATTAAGTAGAAAGGCAACTAGCCTTATCCTCAAAAGCGAGCAATAACACAGGTTGCCATGTACCATGTAACCGTGGAGTTGTGTAGTTTTAGAAATAAAACTTGCGGTTGATGAATTCCTTCATCTTAAAGTCACAGAGAATGATAATCTTAAATATTGCTGACTTGCTTAAAATAATTGCAGCTGTTCTCTTCTGATTGATAGGCCCCTTTTCAGAAATCGTTCCTAAGATACTTCTTAACCCTCCATTTTGTGTTTCTAAGTAATAAGCAGGATGAAAACCATTCCCTCTTTTTTTTTTTTTCAAGCTCCTTCTCCACTTGTTTCATCCAGAAGAACGCAGGAGGACCTGCACAGTCCTCATTTATCCTGTCTTGCCATACAGAAAGGAAAAACATCCCTCGGCCAAATCCCATCTGCTATTCTTGTATCACTATTATCAGTGAAAGGAATAGGAAAGTCAAATGACTAATCTCTCTAGCTATTAGCAACTTCTGTATGTAAGTATCACTCTACATTTCTTTCCTCCAACCGTTCTGAGATAATTTCAGGCTACTTCAGGCTTTGGCTAATATGTCTTCCATTTTTACTGAAATTAGAATGAAAAAGATCATAGTCACTTTTTATAAGCATGCCTAAAAATGTTAGGAAAATCTTTCTAATAGAACAGACCTTACCAGCACCCTCAGGAAGATCCTGGCTGTCAAAATTAAAATCTTGGTGTTTGTTTTTGGCAAGAAGCTCAAGCACAGATTGGTATTGCTTGTGGTCACTGCAGCTACATGAAAAATACCACTGTACACCCAGCATACACAGCAACTCATTCAAGCTCCAGATGGCGTATTGATACATCCATGCGATGCTGCAGCCACATTGCCATCCATAACCACCCCTACACACCAGCATACCCTGTTTGAACCATGTGGATGGATTCTGAGGAACAAACTGTCAGGACCTGGGTGTTGAGAGAGAGTCTGGAGCTGCCGTGGTGCTTTCAGGAGGCTTTTCGCCCTCAGGAACCTCGGTCCCGCTAGTGTGGACCTTTGCCTTATCCGTGTTTTGCCCTCCAGATACATACCTGCAGCAAAGGGCAAGCATGGAGTCAGGGAGTGCTTGGCGGCTCGTTGGAGCACAACTCTTTGGCACGTGGGATCCAGCCCTCCTTGCCTGTCTTTTCAGAGGTGCCTTCCTCACTGCTCCTGGGCACAGAGCATGCCTGGGTAGGTGCAGGCTGTTGTGTTTTCCTTGGAGGGTGCTTTCGGTGAGAGGGATGCAAAGGCTGGACAATGCAGCCCAGATCCAAAGCAGAGCACATGGTGTTGGGCCTGGGGTCTGATTTCCTGCAGGACAAGTGTAGCTGGCAGAGCAGCATGAGGAGGGCTTTCCTCATTGCTCTTGTCTCTAAGGGGACACCAAGGCCCAGCTGAGCCCTTCCAAACCTCCCATCAAGACCCAGCCAGTGGTAGGGTGGGCCTATACAACCTGGGACAACTACGTGTCCTGAAGGGTACCCTTGGGATGTCCACTTGGAGAGGCACTGCCTTGCTGTCCTCTCTCGCTTGCCCTGCTTTGGGGCAGGCTTGCCCCCAGGGCTGCTTTGCAGTTCTGCGGAGGGCAGTTGGGTGCTCTCTGCTCTGCTCAGACCTCCCAGAGCTAAACCCAGGCATGGGAGGGGACAGGGATGGATCGGTCACCACAGAGCAGATTGCACTGCAGGGCTGAGGCTGAGAGCACCCTGGGGAGCAAGGGTGCAGACACCCGTGGGCAGGGAGGAGCATGCAGACTCATGCTGCTGTCTGTTCAGAGTGATTTGCTTTGCTTTCAGGGGGCTCTGAGAATAGCAATTAAAGCACCAGGCTTAATTTTGGAGTATCCAATTTGGATATTAACATTTATCTCCGCTCTCGCTCCTCTCTTTTCCTTCAGATCCAGTTCCGCTGCCTGCCTGCTGGCTGGGCGCCTGTTCCTTTCTTCTTACCATTACTATTTTATGGTTATTGTTAATGGGTTTTTTTTTAAAGCATTCCTTCTCTCCGTCGCTTCCAACCCACGCGGGTCGCCAGCAGCCCCTCCCCGCGGCTACGGTCCCCGGGGGTCGGGTGGGGGCCGGACCCACGGAGCCCCGGGCGCTCCCCGCGGAGCTGCGCGGAGTGGCCCCGCCGGCTGCGGCGGCGGCTCGGCTCCGGCACCGGTCCCGGTCCCGGTCCGGCAGCAGGTACCGGTGCCGCCCACGGCTCGGTGCCCGGGCACCGGTTCCCACTTCGCTCCCGCCGGGCGGCGGAGGCTGAGACCTGCTCCCTCCGGCGGCGGGGAGGGGTTGATCTCCCGTTGCCTGCACGATCTCTCCTCCTCCTCCTCTCCCCCCGTTTTCCTCACTCGCACAGCCTCCCCCCCAACCCTCCCCGAGCCTTAATTTTCCCCCTCCCCACCATTCTCCGCGTCTATATTTTATTATTATTAATCATTAAGCTGCGTTATTAGTTCACCTTCCTGTGCTTTCTCCACCTCCGGGAAAGCATTCTCGGGGCTTTTATATTGCAGAGGAATTTTTTTCTTTTTCTTTTTCTTTTTTTTTTTTTTCCAAATGTTTTTTTAGGGTGATGCTCTGAACACTTCCCCCTCCCCGCCCCGTATCTCCTACCCTGGCAGTATCGGAGAACAGACTGAAGAAGTTGAGCATGTCTGAGGTGGCTCAGCCTTGCAGGCAGAGAGGGGGGCAGTAGCTGCTCAGAGCAGCCCGGGTGCTTGAAGCAGGATTTGCTGGTATGTATGTGGATCTGTATTTTATGAGAGCTGTAAGTGTGAATTGTTTTCCGTGCGAGATGGGAGGGGAAAAGAAAAGAAAAAAAAATAAAAAATAAAATAATACCTGCGAGTTCATTAAATAAATACCTGCACAGCTGGAAACCCTGTCCGCGTGTGCTGGGGGGGGGGGGGGGAGACCCCC
>VUYV01000319.1:309257-490798 GCA_008711295.1 Anarhynchus alexandrinus
GGGTGGGGGGCTGCGGGAGCCCGCGGCCGCCGCCTCCTCTCTTCCCCCCTCCCTCTCCCCCCGGGAGCGCTGGGCACAAGGTGTTGAACGTCTCGGGGTTATTTTAAGCTTCAGCCCGTGCCCGCCACGCGTGGGGCTGCGCGCCCCCACGCCGAGAGAGAGGCGGGGGGGGAGNGGCAGTGGGCGGGGGGAGGCAATACAGAGCGGTGGGCTTCACCCCACAGCAGGAGGAGGAGGAGGAGGAGGAGGGATGGGGGTCGGCCCCCCAAGCCCTGTCGCCGGTCAGCCGTGGGGCCGAGGCGGTGGCGGGGGGCTCCCAGCCCTTGAGGTACCCGGAGCATCCTGCGGCGGGGGCGCGCCTCTGCCACCCCCCTCCCTCGCCTTGATCCTTCCAATGGCTCTTCCCCAGATTTCTGAGGGGGTTTCGTCGGGCTGTTGTTAAAAACCAGGAGCGGTTCCCTGCCGAGGGGGTTGAGAGCCACCTTTCCTGCCATATTCTGGCTGTGCTTCTATAAATATCCAAGGCTTCCCAGGGTTTATCCGCGCCTGGATCCTCCCTGCCAGAGCGCTCCCTCCCTCCCGCTCCCTCCGCAAGTGGGAGTAGAAAGTTTACCTGTGCGGAGAGGAGGGCGTGTGGGACCCTTCCTCCCATTTTCGGGAGGAATTTCTCAGGCCCCGCAGCTACTGGCTGATGCCGGATCCACCCGGGACCTCAGCACCTCCCGCCGTGAGGGATTGTAGCCCCCTCCCTCGGGTCTCATTTACCCGTGAAAGCCCCTAAAAGCACAGCCTCCCGGGGGGGATGGCAGCAGGGTCCGGGTGGGATGCAGCCCCACCCCTCAAGGAGCAGCGCAAGGGGAGAGGAGGGCAGATGCTGGGCGAGCCCGGCTCGGCCCCTGCCCTTCTGCCCCCTGCCCCGGATTTTGCCGGCAGATCGGAGGGAAGGGGGGAAAAATTGCCTCAGATGTCCAGTAAGGGCAGTAGCCCCCGGCAGCTGCCCACCCGGTGCCTGCCACAGTCACCAGCCCTGTCTGTGGGGCACCCAGCCCAAGCAGGTACCACATGCCCTGCCATGGCCCTTCCCAGCCCTGACCTGGGCCAGGTTTGGGCAGAGGTAGAGCAGGGTGGATGGGAGGTGGGGAGGGTGTCTTGCAGCTTTGATGCTCAGCCGTGTGGGCAGGGAGCATGGGCCCACATCCTCATCCCGCCTTTACTGCCCAGTCTCTCTCGCTGTTACCTTTACCTGGGATTTTTCCTCACCTTCCCTACCGGCTCCAGCATGGGCGAAAGGAGGTACCCTCTAATATTGCCCCCCACCAACAAGCACAGCCACCTCAGGCCTTGTAAGCAGTGCAGGTTGGTCAGCTGGTCCCCCTTGAGCTGCCCCTTGGGCAGGCAGGGAGGGCTCATGGGGTCCCAGTGCTGCCCCACTGCCCAAGATCTTGGGAAGCAGAGCAGGTGCATGGCACCCGGGGGTGTGGGGTGACCTGGTGTACCCCAACTGCAGCTCTGGGGAGAGCGGTGGTGCATGCGTGGGTGCAGGGTGCTCTGTAAGAGGGAAGGTGTGGGTATGTGGGTATTTTCAAGTGCTTACCCACAACGCCCCAAAGCACCAGCTCATGTCACCACCGCATTCCTGGCTTTCTGTGGTCCCCTACCACACCAGCTTGTCTCCCAGTCCTGGGCGGGGGTCTCAGAGGGTTGGGACAGGATGGACCAGGTTGAGGACGGAGTGGGGAAACAGCCTGAGGGTGTGAGACCTGCTTCAGTTTCCCCTTGGCTCTGTCTTTGGTACACAGAGGCAGATCTCAGCAGGGAAAAGGAAAGGAGCATGGTCAAAGCTGCTGCTCCTCTTCCCAGGGACCCTGGGCTCTGCTCTGGTGACACATAGGTACCACACCAACCCGGCTGAGCCTGCACCATTCCTGGTGTCTCTTGCTATCCCTTTGCCAGTGAGACCATAGCGGGGCAAAAGAAGGTGTCAGGAGCAGCCTCCAGCCATCCTGGGCTGCGCAGGGTTCTCAGGATACCTGCATTGATGGCTGAGTTTTGCATTGTTACCTGTGTGCGCAAGAGCACGAAGAGATCGTGGGGAGACAGAAAACACAAAGCAGGGGCAAAAATCCCAACCCTCCATCCCCATCTAATAATTTAGGTTTTGATTTGTTTTATTCTCATTTTGGATTATCAACTGCTCCTGTATAAAACTCGTATGAACCTATGAACCACCACTCTATCCCCAAACCCTTGCCTACAAGGGGAAAAGGTAGAAGCATTAATTTCTGTGTTTCATCTGCTGTTGGAGCTCAGCTGGGGATGTTTCTTGTGCTTGGTTTGGAAGAGGGTAGGTGGAACCCCAGCTCCGGTGCTGGAGCCATTCTGCGCTAGCACATGGAGCTGTGCTTGGATTCCCACCCTGGACTCATGTTGCCTGGGCTGGCACCGGGAATCGGTCTCTCTGCAGTACCATGTGGGAGGTCTGGATTTGGTTCCCAGTGCTGTTTTCTCATTTCCCCAAGCTGGCAGGGGATGGGAGTGCTGTACAGACAAGCACTGCTTGTCTCCGCAATGGGCTCCATTTCCTGCTCCCATCTTCTGCTCCTTAAGATGCTCAAAAGCTGCCTGCGAGATAGTCCAGACTGAGGGCTGGTCCCTAGAGGTTTAATCATCTTGGCCTTTAGGGAGGCGACAGCTCTACTCTGCCTGTACTCTTCAGCATGGCTTGGTGGGCAGCGGGGAAAGAGTTATCTTGCAGGTAGAGAATATGCAGAGTTTTTTTTTATTTTTTTTTCCTTTTCTTTGTATAAGCCACAAATTATCACAAAGATATGGATTAGTTAATAGGAGAGATCGACTAGATGATCTTTTTGAGAGAGATGGCTACATGTACTGTGATTGCCTAATCTGCAACGGGACGCTGGTAATATCCGCTCTGCCTGACATCGGGGCTCTAGGACTGCCTGACTCTTTCGCAATTCTGTGATTAGCCTTCTTTGAGATATATTTATACTTGATTGATAGAAAAGCAGGGAGTGGTTGGGAGAAACATGGCTGATAAGTTATCTGCTATTATCCTGATCTATCCTCCACCCACCCGTCCACAAGAATTCTTTAAACCACAGTGAATTAACTTATTCATTTCGTTGCTTCGCCGCAGTCAGACGGACTAGCTACTGCCCTGGGTGCCTCCTTGCATAAGATGAAATGGCAGTTTGAAGATCGCAGCACTGAAATATGTGGAAGGGGAACCAGAGGAAAATAAGATATCTAAAGTTAAGCATGGCCCTCCTGCTACTACTGCCTTGTCCCTTCTTCTGAGCCTTGGGTTTCTGCTTCAGCTAACTGTGTCATAGCGGGAACTAAAAAGACCATTTCTCCAGCCATGAAGGGGAATCCACCATCCCTCTGACTTACCCATCTTGCTTGTCTGTTCATCTGAAGACAGGAGAGGATGTTCCTGGTGGGTACGGACTGGCGCTTGCTCTGGAAAAATTAGCGGCATGGTGCTATCTGCCTGGGAACCAGGAGAGTGACCCAGCCAGGTTAAATGTCAAAGCTACCTTTCGTGTTGGAGAAAAAAAAATCCAAATGAACCCACCCTTTATAGTTCAAGAGCTCATGGCTTTCTTAAGCCGCAAACCACCAGCTCCCAGCTAGAATTATGCATCGGCACGTGAACTGGTGTGTGTAAAAGTCCACCAAGTGCATGGTGGTGATCTGTGCAAAGTAGGCAGCATACCTCCATGCACCTGAGGTCAAATGCAGAGAAAAAAAAATCCTCTCTATGCACTCAGAAACAAATGCATGGCAGTAGGCAGTGTGCAAACTGTGCTGTGATCAAGTCAAGTCAAACCATGGCTAATTTGGACCTCTCAAGGTGAGGCTGCTGTTTGTTTAGTGTTTTCTTAGAAGCAGGAGACAACGCTGGCTCTGGGCAGGAGGAGGGACTGGCTTCTCTTTCTTTAATTTTTATGCATACACTGAATGTGCTTAACATGAGCAGAATAAAAATATTGCTTTTTCTGTACTCAGGGCTGCCAAAAAAGGGGAGATGAAAAAAGTACGTGTTCTGAGACTCACTTTCAGCTGATGCTTCCTAATACAGAGGGTATTTGCAGACCGTAAAGTATGCTGCATGGCTCTCTTCCCTTTCTAACACAAGCAATCGAAGACCATGTTTCAGAGCCACTGATATAGATGGATTGATTAAGCATCTGGGGAAAAAGAGAAATTACGAATGAGAGTGTGGTTACTGGCTCAAAGTGCAAGGGATACTAAGCTGAGACCTCTGCAGCATTCACTCCCTATACCTCTAACCCCACCCACAAGGAAGGTTCAAAACTGAAGAGTCACTGGAAGTGGCTTAGGTAAAATGTTAGTTTGCCAGTTCCGAATACTGAAGGTGTTTCTGTATTCCCAGAGCACATACAGTGAGTGTCATTAATATTGGTGTGCATGGCTGTGCTGAAACATTTATCAGGAAGAAACACTTTTAGGGGAAAAATGGGAATTTGGTCTTCATGGTCTGTTTGGTGCCTTGTCCCGACTGATTGCTTATCCACCAAAACAGGTATGGGGCCACCAGTTTATCTGACCTGAATAGTCCATGGAACATTATTCTGTCACTCCCGCTCACCCATGGCATGCTAGGCAGGTAGGAGCTGACGTCCAGTTAACTCTTTATGTGACAAACTCATAAGTTACATCTCAAGGTAGCAGTCAGCCTACACTACTTTGTCTTTGTGTAGCTATCTAGTTGTGAAATGGGAACAATTCTTGCTTACTACACTTCTAGTCTGGATTTAAACCACTGATCAAGAAATGAATCACTCCAGCTATCACCATCCTCTACTGGACCTGCTGTCCAGCCCATGTGTGAGCTCCGCATGCAATCCTCATTTGTTCAAAATGGTGAAATGGTGTGTCTAACACCTATTTACAGATGTGGTTAAGCCCTGCTTAGATACCTGCATTTTGTCTGGGGGTTGCACTTCTGAGGAAGGACTGGGGAGAGTGTGGGGGAGTGAACAAAGACAATGATCACAGATCAGAGAAAACAAGACCTGTAAAGAAAGGTTGGGAGAGCCAGGCAAGCGCGGTCTGGAGAAAAGACAACTGTGGGTGGATACCTAACTGTCTGCAAATACATAAAAGAAAGACTGTTACAGAAAGAGGACAAGGGCCAATTATTCTCATTAGTCACTGAGGACAGATCAGGAAATAAATGAGTTTAAGATGAAGCAGAGAGAATACAGATTAAACATCAAATTAAATGTTTACTGCAATAATGGTTTAGTGACAGTAGAAGATGCTGATAAACGTGGCAGAATGGCTGTGACTGAAGATATTTAAAGCTAGATGTAGGTGCTGAACTATCAGGATTTTGTATCTAATAAAGTCTCTCTCCAGTGAACAATAGATCATGATATTTGCATGCCTAACCAAACTTTGGAAGAAAGATAATGAGGTAGATCTGTTCTGTGTGCAGGAGGGAAGGACTGACTGTCCTATTGGAGGAAACTCTCCCCCACCCCGAGTGGGTATGGCCCTGTGCTCCAAATCTCAAATGGTACCTGTAGGAGTTGACATGACGGTGTTGACTGGTGGCACAGCCTGAGCATATTGGGAGCTCCCCAAAGATGTCTGGTTTTCAAAACCTCTGGTACATTGTGACAGCACATCCAGTTCTGGGTGATGGCTGGAGCTTCAGTATAGAAATTTGTGCAGAAGACACTTACAAACCTGTCCCATGTGAATGATGCTTTAGCATTTGCAGGTGCAGTTCTTGAATCCTGGGATAAGTTGGGCCGTTCCAGATTGAGACCGTGTCCCTTTCATTAAGAAGCTTCCCCTGTCTGTGGCCATCGCTTTCAAGGTTTTACACTATCACTGCATCTGAAGAGCTAGTGTGCCAAAACCCGATACTGCAAGGGGAGGTGACATATATCATCGCACACTGAAAGATGTGAAAATACACGGCTTGCTATTTCATTATGTCATTCTTTTGTCTTGCAAGATGAGCTACAGTTTAAAAGCGCCTTCTGTTTACTCACCTTTGCTGCTGCCAGAAGATAGAATGGGAATTGGGGAGCCACGAGCATCATGGTTTCCAAGAATCATCGCTTCCCTAGCCAGCCTTCACAGTCGCACCTCTCTGTGCTCTGAGTTGGAGGAGCTGCCTGTGCGTGGTTGGGGTTTGGATGGGTGGCTCTGTTAACGGGTTTAGAGAGGGGCCTCCCTACTTTGAGTCGGTAGAGCTTCCCCTGCTGGTAGCTGAGAGGGCTGAAAGTGCCATTTTGAGACTGTGACTATGGCCACCAGTGGGAATGTGCTGTGTGGCCGAAAGCCCATGCCGGTTTATATGGTGTGCGTCAGTAGGATCAGGGACTGTGGTACAACCTTGCTGGTGAGTTACAGTATTTTTTAGCAGAGCAACAAGCGTGCAATCCTGACCTCTGGTGTTTTTTGTAAGAATTGGGAGCTTTCTATACAGGTGTCCAGACAAACTCAAACTCAAATGGAGGAAATTACATGTTAAGTTCTCTTTTTTGTTATACTTGGATTTAACATTTTTATTTCACCTCTTCTCCTAATCTCTTAGTTAGGGTTGCCATGCACTGTTGAGGAGCTAATATGCACCACTCTTTCACATGGATGTAGTTTCTTGCGTGCATGACCTCTGAAGAATTTGGAGGATTTTGCAAAGGGAAATAAATGTAAAACTTATTAAGTTCACTATTTCAAAACAGACTGGAAGGTGAGGTGGTTACTATGAGCCAGCTGAGACAGATAAGATTTGGTGTCATGAACCCACTGATAATTTAATAGCACAAATGCCATGTCCTACATCACAGCTAATTGCCTAATGAACAGAAAATTGTTTTCAGGTGATAGGCATCATAGCCTAATGATAGCTGAAGATAGCAGCGGCCGTGCATTGCTTCTGGCTGTGGGCCATGAACAGGACACAGGGGGATATGGGTAGGTGAGAAGTTGTAGTCTGCCATAAGAAGGGACTGTGATTTGCTTCTGTCACGTAGAGCTTCTGCTACTCCAGCATCCCCAGTTGGGAATGAGGTTCTGGAGATACACAGTGGATGTTTGGAATGTGAAAGGCAAAGGCCCTAAATTAATACGGCCTGGAAATGAGTTGCAGAAGATCTGCTAGGAGCCTAAAGCTGACCCTGATTCCGAGGGCAATCCTAAATCTTCACAGCATCTGGGGGCAGGTGGTTTTGAAGCCTGTGCGGTAAGAAGAATGGCTCGGCTGCTGCATGGAAAGGTGTAGGGATGCTGCTGGACACTCCAGGAGGAGGATGGAGAAAGGGTTGCTGCTGTGAATCTCTTTGTGCCAGGTAAAGCAGGATGTTAATTAATTGCACATGACTGGATTGCTGGGGAATTTCTGTCACAGGACTCTGCTGAGAAATGGATTTGCACTGAGAAGTGCATTGTGGCAGAGAAAATGCACAAAATGCACTAGCTCACAGCAACTTGCACATACACATACCCTTGTGTGGAAAGCAAGCAGGAGGGATCTGTGTGTCCCTGCACCCCTCTCTCTCTTCCTCTATAATTCTCTGTTATCACTGGCTGCTGTAGTCCATGGCCTAAGCATCTCAGGGGAGATTCCCTCGTGTCAGACGTGTTTCAGCACAGGCAAGCTGAAACATCAGAGGCTGACAATCCCCAAGGGAGAGTCTAATGAAAGCGACAGAATGACATAATCTGTTCTCACAGTCTCTCCTCTTCAGCTCTCCACATTTCTGGTGCAACTTGAAATTACTCTCTAATTTATTACTGAAAAGGTGAATATTATATATAATTAAAATTGTAAAGATGGTGTCCTGAAACATTGGAGGTCAAAGTATAAAAGCAGCTTGGATGTGGTCTGAGGTATCACGTATTTGAGTATTCTGGGAGGAAGCTTTTAAGACTCCATCTGGAAGTAACAAAGTGGTAAATGCCACAAAAGCATAAATGGAATCTCAGAAAAGACATCATTACATGATGGGGGGCCTGTACTCTAAACAGGAGGAGATGATAAAAACTAAGTCGCTTAGAAAAATAGGATAGCTGCCTTGAAAGATAGAGTAGCTCTTACAGAAAGCTCTCTTTGAATCCTTGGTTTGAAAGTTTGCAAACTTTCAAACCAGGGAATCGGAGAGAGCTGTAAGGATCCTGCTTTATCCACTTTTAATTTGCACCGTTCCAATGGGGAGTAAAGGGACTAAAAGGCTCTCTGAACTTCAGGGCTCTGAGAACTTTGCAGGAGCTGAGCGCTTGTGCCTCGGAGCTCTCTGAAGCAGAAGCTGGATGCCCACAGTGGGTATCTTGCATCAGCAACCCTTTCTGTGCAATAGATTTTTTTGCTGGAGAGAGGAATAACTTTCAGAAACCAGGAGATACACAATAGATGACTGTTGGTTAACAAGATACCTCGCCTTAATACTCTTATACTTTTTTTTGTTAGGACATTGAGGTGAAATCATGTTCCTTGTTCACAGCTTGTCGGAGAGACCCCTGACTTCAGCTTTTGATGTTAGAGGTGGTGATTAAGGTTTTTGACAGGAGAGGTTTGTAACAGAGTGAACATGGCAGGAAATGGGTTTACTGCCCCACAAAAAAAAAAAAAAGTATTAATTTCATAGATTTTGCTAGTTCTGCACTGAAATTAATTAGAGCATTTGATGTGTTCTCATGAAAAAGCAGAGAAAAGCCCAGAATAGCTAGCAGCCTGGTAAGCAGAAAAATAACTGGGTTCTGGGTGATGCATTCCTATTCTGCATACTTTGGAGTGGGGACTTGTCTCCGAGGCTGTCCTAGCCAACGTGAGGGGCCAGACTACTGGGTCCTCTGCAGTAATGCTTTCTCAGTTGGAGCTTTTCCAGTTGGAGCTGTTCTACTTTGTATAAATGCCTATTCATTGTGCTGGAGAGGGAGTGCTCTAACGACTGGGCTGTGGAGGTAGTTTGTTTCTTTGGCCCAATATAAAGTAATTACTTATATAAAGGGAAATGACTTCAGCATGAAAGAAATGGAGCAGCAGACTCCGTAGCCCAGAGGCTGTGGAGTCCTCTGAGATACAGGAGACACGGAAGCTAATTCTACCTCCAAATTAGGCAGTGCAGGTCTGTTCTTCTGCTTTGGATGCATTTGTATTTTCCAGTGACAACAAATTGTTTCATTTAGCATCCAGCTTCAGTACTGACTCCAGGTGGGAGAAAAAGTGACAGGAGGCGGTGAATTCCCAGGGAACAAAGACCTGATCCTCAAGCAAAAGCTCTTAACAAAGGATGAGGCATGAGAACAGCAGAGACTCTGTTACAGGAAACCAGAGTTATTGCTTCAATGAAAATTTTTATCATTTCCTATAATGTGCAGGTAGCTCTTTAAAGTTGTCTCCAGATCTTTAAAATCACTTGGGATTTTCTTTCCTGCAGTTTGTATCCCTCGGTATATCCCCTCTCGTTGTTCATTATTCATTTGCTTTTATAAGCTTGGTGAGATGTTTGACTTTTATATGGAAAGGGGAGTTTTTCCAGAAGCTAATGCTAGCTGTGGGAGACTTGTTTCCAGAGGATCTCCAGGGAGTCAGTGGAGAAAGAGGGGCTCCTTCAAAGGGCAGCATAGAGCAGGAGCCCAATGGATGTGCTCCAGCTTGCCCTCTGGAGAAGCTAATCCCTATTGACTACATAGGCGAGCTTCCTAAAGGCTTTTAAGTCTCTCTCTTGTTCTGTATGTATGCATGTTAAGGATGTACAGGGTTGGGGGCTGGAAAAGACAGGGGTTGTATTAAATTATCCCTCTTTTACCACCCAGTTTAGAAAACAGTTGCGATCCAGGAGGAATCCAAAGTCTCCTAATCCCTGGTCTTCTGTCTTGTATTTTTCCATTGCAAGAAAACTGGCTACCTGATATTCCATCTCTTTTTGAACGTGAAGGCCTGGAGATCCCTCAGTCTGGGTTGATGTAAGTGGTTCCCAAACATGATTTCAATTTGCAAGGAACAGCAATGACCATATAGCTCAGCCTAGCCATGATCTCTGGACTTCTCAAACCTTAATTTCAAGACAGAGAGTGGCAAGTTGGCACATGAGGTCCCTTGACATGACCAGGTATCATACGGCTGGTCCTTGGCACCCCACAGAGAACTGTCCCTCAGGATGCTGCAGGAAGACTAAGGACAGATGGCCAGGGCTGGCTTCTTCTGTAACCACTGTGTCCCAGGAGGGAGCTGGTGTAAGAATGACATTTAATTATATGTCTTTGTACATCTTTGCCTGCATGCGTTTAGAACCATTGCCCACTTCCACCAAGTTTCATAAGAAAATATTGCTTGCATGATGAAGCATAAAAATCAAAAAAACCCAGAAAATTAGAGAGAAGGTTTGCCCTGGCAGTCTAGCTGTGTCCTTTTAACTGCACAGGGTAATACAGAAATCCGTGTATCTTCTCTGACATGACAGTCTTCTGTGATATTGTAGTTCAGCAACTGTGGCAGGACAAATTGCGATGTGTACCTACACAAGGGCTGAGCTGCAGCCCAAGAGGCCAGATCTGCTGTCCCTTTGAAGTTGGGCAGAACATTGGTGTTGGCTGTGGTGAGGATTGGATCGACTTTGGACGTCTGCTCTGTGGTATGAGCCGCAAGGGCTTGCAATATTTCTTTGAATCAGCTTCATTTCAAAGTATTATTATTTATAAACTTGTTCACTTTTGTCATCTGAGAAACATCTTAAAGAGCTATTGAGGTACTGACTAGGTTGCTATTTTGATACCTGCAATGAATGCTGCATAAATCCTTGATGATAGCTGTATACAATGGGTGTGGGGTTTTTTTTGTCTTTGTATTTGATTTCCTTGTTTTTCAAGCATTAAATGATGCAATTTTAAGGATACCAATAGATTCATCAACACTTCTTTTGCTGTGTAAGTTTTCAGGTGTTTTCTTGATCACCTAATGTATTGCTTTTCCTGCAGTATAAAATAGCAATAAGTACAGAATCTGTTTGAAATTCAGTTTAGGGATCAGATTAAGTTGTGTTGAGTTTCCTCCCCCAAATCCTTGTGGACTATGCCTGGAGGAGAAAAATCAATGACTCTCTGGTAAGAACTGCTTAAAATGGCTGTATTTGGCTTAGTTGAAGTTTCCATTTGAACAGAATTTGAGACTTAAAGCAACTTAATGGTGTTTTCTCATAATCTGAATGAATTTGAAAGAGTAATACAAAATGCTGTTTTAAAAGTTGCAGGAAAAAACATGATGGAAAATCATAGAACTTGATTTTACTGTCAGAGATTCAGAGGGAGAGAAAAAAGAAAGAGTTAAAAACCTAAATTCACTTTAAAACTCCTAATTTCCTTTATTATAGGATGTCTAAATATTCAGTGAACTTAAAGGCGATGGCAGAAAGACAGTGTTTGGTCCAATGCTCCTCCAGATATGACAAATCTACATGTTCTTTAGGTGAAGCCTGCGGGTTTAGAGAAGTTTGTATTCAAAAGACTCAACTTGAACCTTGGCTTTACTGAAATGCCACATTTATTACACCAGCTAAAGAAATACAGAACTGGGATAAAAGCATCTGGAGATAGTCTGTTCAAAGAAAGATCAGCACAGCAATGTAAAGAGAAGGCAAATTTCACTTGGAAGCAACAGGTCAAGCTGTGCATCTTAATATAACTGGAAATGAAACATGATACATTCATACCGGTAAACAGAAGAATGTACTGGGTAACAACCATTCAACCTTGAGCATTGTTTGCAGTGCACTGAATGGATGTAGTTCCTTGGTGCAAAACTGGAGGGCTTGGAGACTATTTAATTGAGAATTGTCTCATTACTTGTTAGAGCAAGATGGTAGGAGCCACACTAAGGTTTTTCTTGGCCATAGTCACCTTCCAGTTGGCTGAAGCCAGGCTGACCACCTCCATCCTGGCTCAGCTGGTCTAGTATATGCTGATCAGCATTTGGCAGAAAGTGCTCATCCTTGGTCTGTGGCAGGAGATATGGTCAGGTGGTTTGGCCGGAGCTCCTCTTTGGATGTATGGATAGGTCTGGTCTTTCTTTTCAGGCTAAAAGCATCTTAAAATCTTGTAGCTTAGTCTCCTGCAAGGAGGACCCATGGGCTGTGAGTAAGTGCAAAGTGTAGAGGTGGGAGAGGTGTATGTGTGCATCTGTGCTGTCTTGTGTTTTCTGAACATCCAAAGGACGGGTACTCTGCAGTTTTGTACTTTATTTGGTCCATTTTGGTTTCCCCATGCTCAAACCGGTCCTGTTGCTTGTAGTGGGAATCTCTGTGGTGGTGCTAACGACTGTCATAAATCCAGCCAATTCACACACATTGAGGCTTTTCAAGTGACTTGAGTTGTGCTAAGCCTCTTCCCTTGCTTCTTGCTGTTGGCATGTGAGACTGGAAGGTCAAGCAGAAGACTTTCTCTTGCTGCTGGTGAGGAGGAATTGGGCTGACATGGGTCATGAGAATAGGTGGTGGCACGAGGGCAGATTTATACAGCTCGTTGGACTTTCACTGGCAGTAAATTGCATTCTGGTCCTGGGAAAGCCTGGACCATGAGGGACTGAGAGAGCTGGCTCATAAATTTACCCGCACTAGCAGTACATATGCATGGGAGAGGGTGGGAGGGAGTAGCCAGTGCTTTATTTTCCTCTGTTTTCTGGGGAGAGGGAAGCAGCCTGCTTGGTGTGGGTAGAGGTGCCCACCTTCATCTGGGGCCCAGAGCAGAGAGGAATCAGGCACAGTGGTAAGGAACCCTGACCCACTTCGTTTAGATGCTGCTGAGCCACAGCTGCCTTGTGGCTAGCATAAGGAGGACTGGGCTGAGCAGTGTGTCGTGTCAACCCCCGCCCCCTCCGCCCCCTCGAGCTGAACAACTGCAGAAGCAATGCATCAACAGAGCCTGGGGCTAGCTCTCCATCCACCCCCAACCCTGCAGCATCCCACCTCCCCTTACTCCTTCACCCCTTCCTCCAGGCTGGACAAACCTGCATGGACTTTATGCCATCACCCTCAGCGTGGGGTCAGGGAAGCCCTGTAGGTGCTGGGGGGGGGGGGGGTGGGGCAAAGCCACCCAGTCTTGGTGCCTTTGCACTGGTTTGGGAGCTGCTGGAGGCTTAGGGGTCTGTAGGGGAGCTGGGGGTGGCGGGCAGGAGGAGTTTTGGAGCAGATTTCAGAGGGACGAGGTTTGGAGGACGAGGAGGAGGAGGATTTTTTTCCCTTCTGCATCCTAAAAAAAAAAAAAAAATCTTCTTTGCACTCAGGTCCTTCTTCTGTGCTCAGGCAGCGTCCAGGGTGCTTTGCACCAATGCTATGTCTCACAGAAAGGCTTTGAAGAAGTCTCCCCCCCATGTTCCTCCTACGTTTGGGATGCAGGAGGAGGGGAGCCTGCCTTTGACACCACAGAAGAAGCCGAATCGCAGGCTATTAAGAACGTGCCATGTCCACTTTGAGGGTGCGTACGGAGAAAGGCAGTGTACAGAAATGTACCCCAGCAGTGGTACCTTTGGGTGATGCTTTATTGGCACCTGCCCAGTGCTCCCAGTTGTTCTCACAGGGCCTTGCACAGGTCTCTAGGGGCCACTGCTTTTTCTGCAAAGACGTGACACAGCGGCACAACGTTGGTACGCCACCAAAGCCAAACTGCAGTGTTTGAAAACCCTTTGGCAGTTTTCGGTGAGGGACTGATGCTGGGGACAGGCGTGTGAAAAATCCATGTTGTCTTGTGAATTTAGGAATGTGCCTTGACTTTACTCCGATGACAAAACCCGTGCCTTTTGCTTTGTGAGAGTATTTCCATTTGAAATCAAAGAGATTTGAGATATATAGCTGGCTAAGCAGTCATACCTCAGAATAGGATTTGGGGATTAGCAGAGTGGATAATAAATTGAATAGTAGGAGTTAAAATCAGACTGCGCTCGGAAAGAAAGCAGAGATGAGAGGTACACCCCTGGAAAGCAGTAATGCCAGAAACGACACTGGGGTTACACTGGTTAGCAAATGAGATGTGGGCTCGCAATACAATGCGGCAGCAAAGAAGCTGATGCGATTTCTGGATTGCATAAACAGAACTATCGTGTCTCAGAGCAAGGAAATGTTTTCTCCATGTTTCTAGTCATGTTTCCTCCATGTGCCTGGTCCAAGCATGACCTAGGCTGTTGAGTTCATTTCTGAAGAACTCGGTGCCCCAAAGATGGCAGCAAATTAGAACAAATTCAGTGGAGCAAGAAAGATGATTAAGATGCTGGAAGGATTGATCTAAGAGGGAAGATTAAAGTAACTAATTACATTTAGCTTGGCCAAATGACAATTAAAAGAGAGATGTGATGACTGCATTAAAGTGTGCACTTAAGAATGTAAACACAGAGGAGAGAGAGAGAGAGAAAGAGAACGAGGGATTGTTTAGTGCTGTTGGTTAGATGCCCGGTCTGCACTTCTAGGGGAGTTGTGTAGGAGCCTAACCAGAACGGAAGGAGAAGTAGCTGTAACCAAACAACAGCAGCAAAATGAACAAAAGGAACCGCTGAATAGACAGCACTGTTCCCACTGTGAAGTGTGGCAGTGGTGAAAGTGTCATTCCCAGGGAAGCGATGGCTGTCTGTGAACGAAAGTAGCCCTGGGAGCTTTGATACAAGGAGTGTACAAAATTCTACGGGAGAGGAGGCAAAGGATAAGGTGTTCCTGCAGGAGTCCTCCCCCTCTGATTTGCAGGACCCGATCATTTCTCCCCCATCCTTTTGGCTGTGATTGTGTAGTGTTACATCTGTGTCGGGGTGTAGTGTTTTTAAAAATATAGTTTGCAGGCTGGAGGGGAAGCAAGCAAGGGGATAGGGCTAGATGTCAAGAGGCACTAAGTCCTGTAAGAAATGCTAAGAGAGCCAGGCATGTTCAGTCTAGAGGAAAGATAACTGTGGGTGGAAACCTAACTGTCTGCAAATCTGTAAAGGACTGCTATAAAGAGAGAACAGGGGGAAATTATTCTCTTTAGTCACTAAGTGCAGATCTGGAAGAAACTGGGCCCTTAGCTGAAGCTGGGAAAAGTGGGATCAGTATGAAGGAGAAGCTGAAGTGCCAGGTGACGAAGAGGCTAGGAGAGGGTGGGGGAATTGCAATGAGTATAGATACCCAGGGGTGACATTAGACACTCACTTATCGGGGGGTGACACAGACATCAGAAAACCAATCTTATTTCAGCAAGTTTTCATAGGAATCCATAGTCTTTAAAAGGCTGTAGAGCTTCTAAATGAGCCAGTGCTGTGGTGCTTTTTCCTTGCAGGTTATTTGTTCTGGACATGTTTGTTAATGTTTCCATTTAATTATATTTTCTTCTTTGATTATGGATCTGTTTGACTGCTGCCTTTTGCAGTGGAGGGACTACGGATGAAATGCACACTTATAAAAAAAAATGCAAAGAGGAGCTAGTTCCAGCAGAGTGTGGATTAGCTAGGTGGTTTTTTTGCCCCTTAAGTGTGAATCTTCTTTGAGATATGAAATAGCTTAATTAGCTTTAAAAAAAAAAAAGTCTCTGTGCTGTCCTATATCTCCTCATTTTGACAGGCATGGGAAAACATCATGAAGCAAGGGCTCTTATCGCAGTGTTTCTCATCCAGTTGTATTCAAGAAATTCTGTACGTTTTTTTCATATAAAGTCCACTTTCAGATGCTAGGAGGATATTCCATACCTGGAAATGTTAATTTCCTGATCTGCTTTTAAGACTGAGTGCGTTTCCGAGTGAAATGAAGAGGTGAGGATAAGAAACAGAGCTATGAGCTGGTGCAGTATCTTGGCTGGTGGCTTCAGTCTCTCTGGGTGAATGACTCTGTTGAGCCCGATGTGAAGAGCATCCTAAATTTATTCTTTTACAAACAGCCCTCCAAACAGGTATCACAAAATAAATGCTTCAGCTTAGTATGTTATATGACAGCGACTGTGTCCCAGTGACACAGCTAGTTCCTGGGCGATTTTAAGAGGGAGTTCGAAGAGTGGCAGGAGCCCAGGATCAGAGAAACAGGTTCTTGCTGTAAACTCGGAATAACACCTTTTAAGGCAAAGGCTGATCCACTGCATTCAAGTGGGGCTGTGCTGTCCTGGGCTATGGAGAAGACTCGTCTTATGATAAAGACAGGAGGCAGGTCAGCAGGGTCCTATATCTGACTCTTCCATGCATTGGCTCTTATTCAGTTCTTATATCAACAGCTGCGGTCAATAAAGTCCCTTCCCTGCCCCAGCAGTTTGTTCCTGCAGCAGTTCAGTGGTCTGGCAAACCCACCTTCATTGCTGGTTGAGGATAACGTGTCAGGCTCTCAACTGGAGTGGCTGAAATGCAGGCACATGTCCCCTTCTGCCTTGCCAGCTACAAGCAGTATCTTCTCATGAGCATGGCAAGCTGGGGTTGGGCAAGTCTTAAATGGTAGCAGGGTTTTTCAGAGCCCATAAGCATGTCACTTGGCATACCTGTTCATCTGTGAGCTGGGATGATGGACATGCACACCATACAGCTGTATTCAAAAGTCACACTTTCTTTTGTGTTTGTGAGGTGCACTGAGACTTCTCAGCTGATGATGCCATAGAAAAATACTTATTCTTTACTTGGTCTTGACTTTCAGAGCTCTACCCTAGGCATTCTTCAGTAGTTTGGCACTTACTGAAAGAAATAAAGCAACAGCATCATACAGAGCAGAAAAGCACTTCACAAAGCATATTCTGATGAAGTCAGCTCCTTGAACAGCTGTGACAGGGACAGGGAAGCAGCCAGAAATGCAGAAAGGGGAATATGATGGAAGACTTATGCTGGTGAATACCAGTCTCTGATGAGTCCTGCAAGATCTATGCCTAGAGAAGATCTCGGTGCGAAGCCCTCATCCCAGGCTTCCAAGGCTCTGCAGCCAGTGTGAGATTTGCAGATGTCCTGCATGATATGGGGTTTTGGATACAGTAAATTCCCATGTTCTCTGTGAAACAAGTATGGGGCATGTTGCTTTTCCCTACAATTCTGTCATGACTTTCCAGTTCTTATGTATTTATTTATTCATTTTTGGAAGGCAGCTGCTGGGCTGACGCAGTTTGTGACTTGGTGCCAGTGCAGCGAGTTAACCGTGTGCCCTGGACCTATAGAGTCCTTAGGAAGAACTGCACTGCTGTTGCTGGTGTATCGGATGATGGTGAGGAACTTGGTCTGGAGCTCTCTACAGCAAAGCGGAATATTTCAACCTTTAAGTTAGCTTTGCAAAATTTAAAATGTTACATCATACCTAAATAAATAAATAACCCCCCCAAACGCCTTCATTCTAGAAATGAGTTGGTTTGAACAATATAAAATGTTTAAGAAGAAAGTCTGTTTCTTTCCCCAGAGTATCTCTGAGTGGCCAGGTTTGCCCCCGAGTCAGAATGTAGTTGTAGTTTAAAATTGCAAAGGCTTTGCCTGAACATAATCCATCTCCTTTACAAAGCTCCATAGAAGTGGCTGTTTGGGAGCACAGACTCAGCTCAGATGCTGGCTTAGGGACACCAGAGCTGACACGGACCGCAGCCGCTCTGAAGGTTGTGTGGATAGAGTCAGCAAAGTGGGAGCCTGCACTGGGTGTGCAAATGTATTGCACGTATACGCCCCAGCTAGCAGCCGGCTGTCCTGTTGTCCCCTCACTATGCTGCAGTACCAGCTAATGAGGTTTGGGCTGCATACCTGCATGTACCCAGCCAGCCCCCCTGTGCTCTCGTGTATATAGGACATTCTGACCTGCTTCATGCTCAACAGACGGTAGAAGCTGATTGCTGGAGGCAGCCCTTGGTCTGATCGCAGATTGGCTTCGGGGATTACATGCAGGGAAGTGTGGGCCATTAGAACTGCAGCCTCAATGTACCACCGTTCTCTGACTTCATAGTGCTTAAGAGGCATGAAATGCATTGTATGAGATCCTTGCAGCAGTGTGTTGTCATTTCTGAAGAAGACAGCGTATCCACCTTCCACTTGTCTCTAGCTTGCAGTGGGAGCCAAGGTACATAAGCTGTGTCCTTCCCGTAGCCTGTTTCTGCTGTTGTTAATATCCATTGACAACTTTTTTTTTTTCCCCCTGCACAATGCTGCAGGTTGGAAAGGCTGATGGCACCCCAGGTGAATCACTACATGTTGATGTATCTACTTTACCTGTTGCTCTGTGGAAGCATGAGATCCAGACACTAAGGTTTTAATGGCTCCCTGCCAATCAGATTAAATATTTAGCAGCAATAGGTTCTGGGCATCACATTCCTGACAGTGTATTTCATGCATCATTTGCTGTAAACGTTGAGTGATTTTTAGCTCCTGCTTGCAAAGTAACTCCCTCTCCACTCTCTCTCCCATCCTTATCTCCTCTTTTCACTGTCCCTCTCACTTTTCTCTTTTATTTTTGTCCTCACTCTCTCTGCTCTGCTGCTTCCTTCCCCTTAGCGTTTCCCCTCTTTCTCTGATCATTGTTCACCAGTGTGTGGTTGTGTATGTTGCACCTGGAATGGAGGTCAGCCTGTGATGGAGGAGTGGAGGCACTGACTGCATCTAACCGAGCATTCGTACCTCTTTGGAAGAGTACTCATAACTAGAGGAGGGTGCAGATTGATAGCCTCTCTGGGGAGTGGATGCCCCTTGACTTGGGGAAGCACCCTGAGGACAATGAAAGGGAAAGCATCCCTATCATCCCTCTTCATGATGCAGCTCATCTGCCCACAAGGGCTATCTGTCTTGCTCTTGGCACATACAACAGCTGCTCTGGGACTGTGATTATGGGGCAGCCTCTTTCCTTTTAGTCCCTTTCTGGCAGAAACCTTTTTATGAGAAGAGTGCATGGGCTCAGTCATCCAATTGAAAGCATGGTCACCATGGGATCCCCTCGTCCCACCAGTGGTGGGCTTGCAGCAGACTTCTGTGTCAGCTGTGCCCACACAACTGGCTGATACCCTCAGTGCTGGGATGAGGCCCATCAGAAACAAAAAGGCAATGAACATGGGGGAAAAAAAAAAAGGTGTATGTCTAGGCGAAGTTTCAATATGTCATGGTATTTTCTGTACTGGTGGAGGGTTGTCTCCTGGGACACAGCAAGCCGTGCAGAAGGGGCAAGGACCACCTTCTACTTCCTTCAGTGTGGTGCTGGACAACAGCAGGTTTGCCTTGTACGAAGTACACTTGTCTGGTAACCATCTGAGTTTTCAGGCATGATGTCTAAGGAGGTGGCCCTTTAGACGGGCTGTGTGAAACAAGAATGATCACTGACACCAGTGGTGGTTCTGGGCTGATACTGGGTTGGGGAGGGTAAAGTCTCCTGGGCTAGAGAGCTTCATAGGCAGGCTGGTGCACTGCATGTTTTATGCTGCAGAGCCTTCTCTAGAGCTTGCTTTTCTCCTTTCACCCATTGCTTGTAATGATTTGATGCTATTCGTTATAAGATGTGGTCATTATAAGCTGTGGTCAGATAGTTTGACACTTTGTTACCCTGCTTCCTTTACTGTTTGGTATGTGCATCTTTTCCTCTGCTCTTGCTCCAAGTGTGCTGCCTGCCTGAACATGTTGTTGCAGTCCCAGAGGAAGCTCATGGTTTTCACTGCTTCCATGTTCATTCACCCTGTGTGATTGCTGCTCTGCATTCCTGTTGTCTCATGTCTTGTACTCAGTCCCAACTGCTCCAGCAGTCCTGTACTACCAGTCCAGGAGATGTTAATTAGTGCCAGGGCCAGGTTTTCCAAGGGGGTTTTTCTCCCTGCTTTGACAAGTCCGAAGCCATCTGGTGAAACATCATCCTCTTCATTTCACATTTCTGTTGGCATGGGACATATCCTCTGTTCACACCACCACTGCTGTTGCACTAGTGTTGGCTTGAGGATGTGGGGGAGATGGGGCTGTCTCCTCATGGTGGCTGCCAAAGGGATGGTTGGGGAGGTGCATTGCATTGAAAGCTGGGATGTGTGTGCCTGTGCATGAGATTATTTTTGCTTATGAGAGAAGTGGGGACCCTTCGGGTGGAGGGGAGAGTCAGGTCACTGTGGCTAGAGAAGATGGCTCTTTTTTTTTGCTCTGCCACAACAGACACTGAAGTCTTTTTGGTTGGGAGTCTGTTGGGATGGGGTATGGCAGGCCAGATGGTTTGAAGCAGGTACTGGGACATTTGGGAAGCTGCTGCAGCAGAGATAAGGAGTGAAAGACACCTGTAAAATCTGTAAAGCATAATAACTAGTGATGAGCAAACCAGTCTGCTTAATTTCTTGGTTTATGTCTCTCTTTTTTTTTTTCTTTTTCTTTCTCCTCCCCTCCTCATTGCTCTGGGCCTCCCCAGTCCATTCCCCTGCATCTGGTGGCTTATTTCCCTACAGATGTCATCTTGGCAGTAACTCACACCTGAGCACCTCCCTTGGGGAATTTGTGCACTGCCTGAGTGCCTTTTCTTTTCCTAATGTCAGGGCACTTTATTATTTTTTTTGTATGTATACTTTTAGGCAATTGCTCTTTATAAATAAATTAAAATTTTAGCAGTGGGGGAAGCTGTAAGGCAGATGGATGTGGAGAGGACAGTCCCTTAGCCGCATGCCGGGCCAGCCTGGGTAAATGAATCAGCCAGAGGGGCTGCACAGCTTGCCCACCAACTCACCTCAGCTCCAGGGCCAGGAGCTCGGCTGTGGTCTGATATGTCCTCTGATCTCTTTAATTAGGAAAGGTGGAGTGATAAATGGGTATTGTTTTTAGTCTTGCTGAAGTATCCCTGGCCTCTGGATGGGGCAGTGACAGGGCTGTGCTAGGAACATGGTCAGGGAGATGGTTTAGGGTCCCTGAAGCTTTGCAGGCTCAGAAGATAAAGTACAAACAAGAAGAAGAGGATCCCAGAGCAACACTGGGGCAATGTAGTCAGGTGATAATGCATAGATGGCTTGTTTGTTCCAGCGTTTCTCTCTCTCTCCTGAGACAAATATCATGGGGAGCATGGCAAGAGGATGCTCTCTGGATGTGTGCTGTGTTTATAGATCATGAGCCCCCTCCCGTGGCATTCAGTGCCTCATAAAGGCGTTAACACCTGTGCAAAGTGGGCTTAAAATGCTGCCACATCAGATCAGAGGGGGCTTTACACCCCTCTGGCACAGGGGTAGTGGAAACACATACTGCAAAGGCCTCCGGGATCTGTATGGAACTTGGGCATCTTCACATATATAACAATTAATGAAGCTGCATGCAAAAATGCCTCCTGGCTTGGAAACGAGGTCCTGTCACAGTGTCATCCTGACAGGACACCAAAGCAGGAGCTGTGTCAGCAAGGCTTTGCAGGAAGCCAACATGGTGTCTAAGGACTGACTTATTTTTTAATTGAAACTGGTGACCATGTGGGGCTGTGGTTCAGCCCTGTGGCCTGGACCTGTCCTGGAGAAGTGTCAAACCTGTGATGAGAAGGAGGAACAAGGAAACTCCAAAGTGAATGTAGCCCCAGGAAGATCCAGGGGGATGAGCGGTGTGCTCGAGGCAAAGCTTGGAGAAGCAGTTCATACAGGCAACTTGGTTTGCTTTCTCTACTTAATTTTGGAGGCCAGGTGATATTTGCAGCATATAATCTTTGGCTGTTCCGGATGTCAATATTGGTACTGTCATATACAAACAAGGGTGAGACCTAGCTAAGACTGCAGCCTGTTGCTAACTGAATGCTTTAATGGGATGGTTATATCGTGCTATAACCTCAGGATTATATAAAAGCCCTTCAAAAAACAGGACTGGCATCTCGGAGCTACTCTAGTGCTTCAAGATGGGCAGTGTGAACACAGCCACGACACCACATCTATTAAACTTCCACCTCCTGGCTGAATGGCACCTCTGCCTCCACCCCAGAAAGAACTCTCAGGAGGGAGAGCAGCTCTGTGCCAGGGGCTGAGCCCTGGCATGGCAGCAAGGTTTGGGTTTCTATCTTGGAAGCTGATTTCCTACAAGGACCAGCCTGGATGTAAAAGGGATGCAACTTGAATGTTGTCTCCGTCTTTTTTTTCTTTCTTGGTGTTTTTGTTTGTTTGTTTGTTTTTCCAAGGCTGTTTCTGAGTTTTCCTGTTTTCAGAAATACAGGGATTTAGTGCCATTAGGTACTGGTGGTATTTCAGGTCTATCAGGAAAAGGGGTAACTGGCCATCCTGCAAAGGGCTCCTTCTCCCACCTGATTTCCTTGTTCAAAGAAATGCAGCCCTGCCTGTTGGTCCATGATGAGATGGACTATATATACACACACTAATTTTATATATATAAATAAACAGCAATAGTAAATACATACGTATTTATATGCAAATAAATATATATAATGTGTATATATATTAAAAAAATACATATACATACAGTCTTTATACTTAATTCTGGAGTGGGGACACACTTGTTTTTCAACATTGCTCTATGGCAGTGTAAGCCAGGAAATAATGGGAACTGGAAGAATTTGGGTTGGGGTAGACTACAACATCTTTTCTCTTGACTCCAGGACTACTCCAGTCTTTGCTGACTGTCTCTGTTCAACAAAAAAATCCCCCAAAGCAGACCAGTTGCTCTCTGTAAACTCATCAATGACAACAGATACCCCATGGCTGCCCACACCCCTCAAAACCCCTTGTGTTTCTCCGTAGGTCTCACTCAGGTGCTCAGCAGGCACAGTGCAGTGTAGTTTGTGAAGTCCAACAGAATCACAGGGCAACAGGCTGCAAGGACGTTTTCCAGGCAGGAAGACGTTCAGAGGTAGAAACTTAGTTTTAGTCTGAACTTAATGGCAAAATTCCCTCCCTCTCCCTGCAAATACTGGGAAACCACAAGTTCAGAGGAACCGGTAAAAGGGAACTGTGGTGAAACTCTCAAAGCTCTTAGTTTCTTCCCCTGGCTCCCACGGCTTGTAGGGTTTGCAGCTGTGGGGCACTCTCACTAATGGCTTGGCCCAAGGCCATGGGCCCTCAGAATCACATCTGAGGACTTCTCTATGAAACCCAGATTTTTGGCACCTCTGACACTGTAGTCCCAGCCACGACTCTCCGGGTCTTCAGGCTCCCTGCTATAAGACCAGGATTTTTTTTAGGAGGTAACCAGAGCTCCCAGGACTTTATGGCCATGCTATAGAAGCCTGGTGACTCTGGTCTGGCAGCCTTCCTCAGGTCTATTGAAATCCAGCGTCCGAGGGTCTCCACTGCTGAGACTTACGGCAAGGAGATCTCATATTTTGAGTTTCTGCAAGTGAAGACTTCGCATTTCCACTGTCCAAGAGCTGCTGGAACAAGATTCCTTGGATCCATGGCAGACACAGAGGGCAGATCTCTTGATGAAACAGGAGATTTCCAGGTCTGGATTAAAATTGCAGATGGATGGTGCCTGGTGGTCAGAAGAGTTGCACCTCCAGCCCAGACCCTGGAGGCTGGCTGCCCATTGCAGTTCTGCGTCACTCTCCAAAGCTCTGCATCGCTCCTGCTGTCCCTTGCCAGTAAGGAAGCTGCTGTGGAGTAGATGAAAATGTGTTGCAAGTTGAGATATTTTCATAAGAACAGGCTTAACAAACCAGCATTTGCTGACAACATGTTGTTTCATCAGAAACTACTGATCAGCAGTATTTTGCAGTTTGAGTCAATGTGGCAAAGTTGATATTGAATGTCAGGGATTTTGCTTGGAAACCAACAACTATTTATGGTATTACAGCAATTCCTTTCTCTCTGCTCCTAGCTAAACTAGGATTTATTGTCCTGAAGATCTTGGACATACAGGTTTTAATACACTCTCTTGGGATCCTGTGAGTAATGTTGAGTATGATCTCGCAAGAAGCCATTGCTGCCTTTGGCGAAGTGCAATGGAAAGCAATAATAATAATAATCTCAGCTCCTGTAGCCTTTATCGCTTGAGAGGCAAAAGTACTTTAAATACCATAAATAATTAAACCTAACTCTGTGAAGCGAGAAGATGCATCTCCATCTTTCTGATGAGGATTATAAGGCAAAGGGTGAGAAAGAAAACAATGGTGTTTACACTTTCAAAAAATGCTTATTGATTTTTAGATGGTGGTATAAGGGATTAGAACAAGACTTCACTTTTTGTGGTTAACTCCATCCGTGCTTTGTAAAACCAGATACCTACCAGTGTGAATACAAGTGAGCTAAGAGGTACCATGGATAGACCAAAAATATAACAGTGCTTAAAGTGAGGAATGGAATGACTGTGGGAGCCATGGAGGACAAAAAATAGATTAGAGATAAGTGATGGATGGAGCAAAGCTGAGAAGGATGGTAGATTATAGCATATGTTGTAGCTTGAAGGAAGTTTACAGTGAATATTGAAATTCTGGATTTTCTTGAAACCACCTTGTGCTTGTTAGAAACACCAAAACTGTAATGCAGACCTTATAATTTCAAGATCTCTGAGAATACATAAAGAATAGCTATAATATAATTCCGCAGGAACTTTGATAATCATGCCTATCTCACACATAAGTAAAAGTCATGACAGGAACTGCAGAACCAAAGGTTTGAGGAACAGCAGGCTGAGGCTGTTCTGCAATACAGCAGTTGAAACACAACCAAAACTCGCTCATTGTTTACAGTCTGAAGTGGGAACAAAGATGAAAAGCAGCACTCAACCTCCGTCAATTTGCCTCCAGGTAGCAAGTTCTTTAAATAGTTTTATTTCTAACAGTTCCAATGTGAAAATGTTTTCTCTGTTGAGCTCTTCTCCAAAGACAAGTCAGTCCCAGGACAAACAAATTGAAGACAAAAAAAATTATTTTAGAGCCGCCTTTCAGAAGGTCGGTCCCAGCGCCACCACAGAAATGTTACGTGTGCTTCCTTGGGCCCTGGTGTTACATGAACAGTTTAATGCATATCCAACTTAAAGTCACAGGACGCAGTTAAAAGTCACAGGACCTTATGTGACTGCCCATAGCGGCGCCCACCCCTTTGCCTGCACGCACCCTGCTACCTCCCGTCCCCCGCTACCGGGCGCCCCCCCGTGCTCCTTCCCTGCCGCGCCGGGGGTGGAGGAGGCCGCAGACGAGACCCGCGGAGTAGGCCGCTACCGCCCGGCGGTCACAAGCAGGTGCAGGCCCACCCCCGCTGCCCCGCTGCCGGGATGGCAGCCAGCAGGGTCCGAGGTGAGGTGAGGTGGGGAGGTGGTGCTGTGTGAAGATGGAGATGGTGGGCGGGAGTGGTGCTGCGTGAAGATGGCAACCTCTGCAGCGCCGGGAGGGAATGCCCGGGCCGGCCCGCTCCACTCTGCGCTGCCGGCTTGGGCTGGGCTGGGCACGCCAGGGAGGGTCTGTACTGGCGGACCTGCTGGGAAGCAGTTCTGAGGAGAAGGATCTGGGGGTCCTGGTAGATAGTAAATTATGAAAAGGCCAATGGAATCCTGGGCTGCATAGGGAAAAGTGTGGCCAGTAGGTCAAGGGAGGTCGTTCTCCCCCGCTGCTCTGCACTGGTGAGGCCACAACTGGAATACTGTGTCCAGTTTTGGGCTCCCCAGTTCAAGAGAGACAGGGAACTGCTGGAGAGAGTCCAGCATAGGGCAACTAAGATGACTGAGGGATTGGAGCATCTCCCTTATGAGGAAAGGCTGAGAGAGCTGGGACTCTAGCCTGGAGAAGAGAAGGCTGAGGGGAGACCTTATTATTGCTTATAAGTATCTAAAGGGTGGGTTGAAGGAGGATGGAGCCAGACTCTTCAGTGGTTCCCAGTGACAGGATGAGGGGCAATGGGCACAAGTTGGAACATAGGAAGTTCCGTTCAAATACACGGAAAGACTTCTTTATGGTTCGGGTGACAGAGCACGGGAACAGGCTGCCCAGGGAGGTTGTGGAGTCCCCTTCTCTGGAGATTTTCAAGACCCGCCTGGATGCAGTCCCGAGTAATGTGCTCTAGGCAGTCCTGCTTTAGCAGGGGAGTTGGACCTCTCTAGAGGTCCCTTCCAACTCTGAAAATTCCAAGATTCCGTCATTCTTTTACACTAAGCCCTTTTATGCTGTTTTAAAACTGTAAACTGACTTTAAAGCATAAGTAACTCACAGCTACACTGTATCCATAGTATTGATTTTTATTTCCTGGTAGGCTATTCTTTATTGTGACAATTGTCTAGTTTTGGTGGTTGTTCTTTCTTACTCTTGCTACTAATGCTTTTTTCCCCCCTGCTGCAAATGTAAACTATAGTGACTTTTGTGTAAATGAGATGGGGCCCAAGGGGGAAGCCAGTGAGGTGAGGTTTCCCTGAGGAAACCAGTGGTGGACCTGGGCTGGGAGGAGGCATGGGCTCTTAAGTCCTTGTATGCATTGGCCAGCACATGGAGGAATGAACAGCTAGGTGAGCTACGGGGAAAGGTGGCTGAAGCAGCCGGCATGAATGAATTTGAGAGGCTAGAAAAAACAGAGAGCAGAGGAAAAAATGCATGGAAATGGCATTCAGCTGAGCCAAATCTAATCTGTTTGCTTGCACTGGATTGGGCCTTCCCATCCCTGTCCCTGAAGCATCAACAGCCAGTGACTAGCCGTGGTCCAGATGTGGCTTTGCCTGTGTATGTTTCCGTCATTGGAACTCTATAAATATGATCAAGTGCTGAGCGGATGGAGAGGTCAGCGGCTGCTGGGCTGGGTCCCTCCAGCTGGGAAAGCTTTCTGGATGCTTTTGATTGAAGGTCTCAGTAAGACGAATCGGCCCTGACCTGTCATGCAATCGCAGGCTCAGCATGGTCTGGTGCGCAGCACTAATGTACTGTGAAAGCATATTGTATCCAGTGGCTTGATGGCTAGTGCCTTACTGGTCATTGAACTCAGGAAGAGAAAGATAGGGAAAGGGGAGAGTAAAGAGGGAAAGGAGAAGAAAAATGAGACCACCAAAATAATTTCCTGATTTGCAGTTGTCAATTCTCCCTTCATCCTGGCTTTAGGATTTATTGTAAGGATGAGGTTTTTCTAAAGGGAGGAGTGTTTTTTGGGATGCTTCTGGGTTGGGAGTGTATGACTCCAAACATCTTGAATGGCAGTCTTTTTGGTGTCACACATTTGGTTTCCCTTGTTACTTCTTCTAGGTAGATTTTGTTTTGTTTTTCTTTAAGTAGTGATAACAGGAACATAAAAGTCCTTTACTGAGGATCAGAGTGAGGAAAAGGGAAGGGACAGGCAATTACAAAGAAGAGGACTCACAACAAGTTTTTCTGGATACTCATCCATCCTTTCTAGTGGCCTGATCAGAGCCAGTTTTTGACCCCTCTTGGCTCCCATGGCTATGGCATGCCTTTTTGCCCATGCAAAAGGCACCTCTTGGTCCCTTTCACTTCCAGATTAATTCCCTGTCTCATTTCATGAGCAAGGCTGGTGTTCTCGCAGGGTTCCTTGGTGATTAAACCATTACTGAAACACTGCATACCAGTGGAAATCAAGAGGCCTTGAGGCTCCTGAGGGATACTGGCAGTTTGCAAACCGTGGTCCATCAGTGTCCATAGCACTGTGGCTTTGCCCTGGATCAGCTCATAGGATGCATCTTCCTCTCTCCACCCTGCTGCCTCTACTTAGCGGCTCCTTTGCCCTCCTCACTTCTTAGTGTTTCAGGCATCGAGCCTTCTACTCTGGCATTTCTGCTGTCTGTAACACCTTTATGAGGGCTTGATCAGGTCAAGTGGGAGCTCTGGTACCCTGCTTAGGGCTGTTCAAGATTTGCTATAGCAGTGCCGCAATGAGCAGAGGCAGTGCAGTAAGTTTCTCCTAGCTTGCCCTTGCTGCATGGGCTGCAAGACTGAAACATGCACCCATGAAGATCTTTCCTATGGGATGGGCATGTTTATGTTTTAAAGCTTTATCCTGTGTCATACATTATATCTGAGGAGACTGGCAGCAAACTGGATGGCTGTATCCAAAGTGCAGATGTAGTTTAAGGCTGTCTCTTTTTGGTTCAGATCCCCTTTTTGGGTTTCTCAGTAATGTACAAGAAGGAATCACCCAATTTCTGCCTAAAAAAAAAAGAAAAATCATGTTTTCTTTCCCACTTTTGGTGTGTTTTAAGAAATCTTTGTGATTTGGCTTTTACTGTGTTTACATCTGGCATCCAAAGAACTTAAGACTGTCTCTTGATGTGAGACTTCGAGTAACCCATGGGATTTCAGCACCGGTGTGGCGTTTGGCAGCTGCCTTCAGGAGACAGCGCAGTCTCCGCCTGCCTGCTCTGTGTTTTCCCTTTAAGGAAATGATGCAGGGAAAGAATAGGTACAGAGTGAGGTGCATGAGAGAGTCTGGGGAATGGGAAGGTCCTTCTACCCTTGGAAGTAAAAATTCTCATCAGTTTTTAGATTTTGAAATTCAATATAACAATCTGCCAATGCACAAAATGCAGAGTTGATTAAGGTTGAATAGAAAACCTCAAACTAATACAGCAAATAGTGAAAAATGCAGAGGATGTGCTTCTCCAAACCATCCAACTGAAGTTATATGTGTGTTTGTCATGGATATTAATGGATCGGAGGTATTTAAATCCCTAGCTTTTGGAAAATACAGTTTTTAAAGTCCTCATGTTATTAATGTGCTGGTGATTCCTGCTTGGAAATGAAACCTGAAAGTGGAGAATTAAGAAAGGAAGGAAAGGATTTCAGCATGGATTACCAAATTGTTCCAGTTTGATTTAATTTGCAAAACCGGTGTTGCTTTGGTGCAGCGTTCTGCTGCCTGTTAAACTTAGTCTTGCACTTCAGGAGGCAAAGCTGCTTTCAGGCACGCTGAAATCCCTTTGGAGGGGCCACATGCACACAGCGACACATCCCTTGCTTTGGATGATGTCCCTCTGAGCCTGGATCCCATTCTGAAATGGGGCAGATGACAGTCGGAAGTGGGAACCGGTGCATGTCTCATAAGCTTTGAAACCCTTGTTTCAAATGGAGCATGCACGGAGTGACAGCTGTGGCAACTGAACCCTCCAGGTGGTGAGGATATTTCGGTCCCTGGCAGGGAGGGCCTGTCTCATCCCTCTAAACTTGTCCAAGTGGGATGCTGGGGGGGGGTGTGTGTTAGATCCTGGCAGGGGAACGGTGGCTCCAGCCTGGCTCTGCAAGCGAGGCTCGCAGAGAGCGATGGCCATGCCAAGCCTCTATGCCCTGGCATTTAGAAGTTGGCACTGGGCAATGCCAGACTGACCTGCTGTCTTGCTTAATGGCTTTTGTGTGTGTGACACTGACTCCTGCAGCTCCGCACGTGTGTGCCAGCCTGGGTAAGCAGGTCAGACTCGCTTCTGCTCTCCCTTGCCCAGTCTTTACCTTCATCCTTCCTCACTCATCCTGCTGAGGACTGGAGGGGACTCAACTTACGAGGAGGGATGAAGACAGCTGAGCTGCTGCTGCAGCAGAAGGTGGTCCCAAGGGGTGATCAGATAACCATCTACAAGCGTTTTCTGGGTGGAAACGGTGAGTCGAGAGGGAGAAATTGTTTAGGCTGAATGAAGAAGATATTATTAAAGTAACAGGATAGTTGAGCTAAGGGAAAATTTAGGCTGAGTTTAGGGAAACGTTTCTAAATGTGAGCCTTGGAGCTGTCTCCTAGCAGTGGTAATCCTGTTGTTTGAGTCATTTCAGAGCAGGTAGTGTGCTAAAGCAGATGCTGTAGACAGCAGTCCTGAAGTGTCTGGAGGAAGGGCAAGACTATTAAGCAGAGGATTTTAATTTGTAATTTCCATGATTCACTTGGTGTTGGTCTCAACAGAAGCTTGCAGGCTGTGGCTGTATCAGCTATCACCCAAGATATGTAAAATATGTGGGTGGGAGGAAGTGGGAAGGACACTGGGAACTTACCCCTGGGCAAGCTTAAAATAATGAGACATAGTTCTTCATCTGTTGGGAATGATATGGGTCTAATTGATGATCAAAGCGTTCTTTGTACCGCTTTAAGTGTAGGGAGAAAATTGCTCTTCTTCGCATGGGGCAGAAAAAAGGGATGCACTTTTTCACCTTATCCTTGGATAGACCTGTTGGATGGACAGAGGCAAACCAGCCATCAGAGATGGGGAGGGATGAATATGTGATATATAGGATGAATATATCCACTCCTCCACTGCCCAAGTCAGGAAGGAGTTTGTACCGGGTTTAATAAAGAAAGAACAACTTGAAAGAAAATAAATAGAGACTAGAAGTTAACATATGTGCTACTTTCCATCCAGTGTCCATGGAAGGAAAGCTAACAGCAAGGTAATGAGAGAGCTCCAAGAGCTTTGAAGGTTTTGGTTTGGGGTGTGTGATGCATTCCCCAAAAGAAAAAGGCTGACCAGGGAGAAATAAGGGAAAAGAGGAAGCATTTTGTAAGTTAGATAAAAATGAGTCTGTGGGACACTACAGGCATGGACAAAGGTACATGGTGGAGAGGGAGTGGTTGTGAAGAGCTGAAAGAAGACCTGCCCAAAAGTCCTTGGAGAAATGTTTCTACCACTATCATAGAAACATTTATCTATCAGAATGAGAATATAAGTGATGTGCAAAGCTAGCTAAAATAAACAAAGCTCCACCAGTTTTCATCTAAAACTACTGAAATGCCCCTTGGTGGGGGGTGTTTACTCAGAGTCACCATAATGAACCATTTTGGTCCCGGGGCTGTATTGTTCTTGGATTCATCACTGTGCATGGCACTTTCCATTGTCTCTAGTCTCTGCCGTCTTCCTACTCTGAATGTATGGAGATTATCCTGCAGCATCATTCATTCTGTTTATCAGCACCTGAAGCGTGCAGGCGCTTCCAAGACACATCCATCGTGCCCCAGATCCATCCCCCTCTTCTTTGTCTCTGTTTACAAAATTCCTGGAACAACAGGGCTGTGAGCCAGAAGAAGATTTATGGGCACTTATGTCACCTACCTGGTAAGCAGTAATATGGGAACAGCAGCATAAGAGTTGTCAGTGTACAAATAGCCTGGGCTGGGGGTGTGGTAGGAAAATGGTTAAAGCAGTGTTAGAATATGAGAAATGCTTCTTCAGAGGTATGCAATATGCAGTGTGCCTGGATTGGGGAGATGGTAGTAACCATGAGAATGGGAGGTTGTCCTAAGCTGAAATTGGGTTGCCAAAAGTCAGGGAGTTGGAGACGCTTAGGTATAAATTATGGTATGATTTATAGCTTTAAGCCCCAGCTCTTAGGAGTAACAGTTTCTGGGGTTGCAATCAGTCCTGCCCCTTTCTTCATACGAGTCATCTTAGCTCCTGCAGTATACCTATAAGTCATGTGGTAGACAAAAAGATCAAATACACACCAGTCTTCTGCAGTGGGTAAACACAGAAATAGTATTCCTCTTTGGTCTGGACATATAGGTTATTTCTTTGCCAGACAGCCCAGTAGCATGTTTAGTGCAATGTTAACTTCCTTACACATTCTTCTAGTGCACTTGCTGTTCCCTGGTGGTGTGTTGGATACCAGGCACAAAGCACCTTCCAGCTTTGTAGAGTATCTCACAGGTGAGATGGATTTCTTCCTACCCCCAACTGGGGCCTGAAACACAAGGATTGCTTTTTGATTCATTGTCTTATACTGCTCAAACTGTCTGAGAAATTAAGCCAGTGTGAATTAAGATGCTGTCAGAGATGAGCAAATACTGAAGGGTATGGTAACACTGATGGCTAACACCGGGGCTGGCAGGACGTCTGTCTCTAGGTAGTAGTGGGACTGAGGGTGGTGGTGAGTCCTGGAATTGGGCTAGTGATCAGGGATGAGAGTAGGGCTGAGAATTAGCATTGCAGTTGGTGCAGATGCAAAATTAGCTGTTGAATTCAGATTCTGTGGCTTGAAGTCCTCTAACTGGTGCTGGGACCTCATCAGGGCTCCCACTGAGCAGAGCCCAGAAAGCACTGGGAGATGAACTTCCCCATGGCCCTCCAGGGAAGTACAGGAGAGGCAAGCTGGAGGTAGGTGATGATCTTCTTCCTCTAGTGTGGAGCCAATGTCCTGTGAAGTTCCCTTTGCTGGTGGCTAGTGCACGCTCTTTGGCCTGTCCCCAGCATCATCTTCCTCCTAGTTAGGAAAGCTGCTTTCAAGACAGCTTTTTCTCTGGGACTGCAGTATTACAGGACTTCCTTTCTTCTTGCTGTCTTGAGCTTGGAGATAGGGTTTTGGGGGCCTGCAAATACCCTCCCAAGGCACTATTGTGCAAGGCTGCCCAGCTGGCACAATTGCAGCAGAAAGAGGTACTGGGACCAGCACATGATGGAACTGCCCCCAGACTCCTGGGATCAGCCCATGTTCTGCCTCGGTTTCTTTATCTCACCTGAAGATTGCCGAGCTTTGCTGTACACTGCCTGAGTAGTACTTTATTTACAGTTAGCCTGGTTGAATGCACAGTGACCTATTTGTGTACTTTCTGTATTTTGAAATATTGTCCAGAAATATCTCTAAACGCTGAGCTGTATTTTGCCTGTACAGCCTAATAGTTTTCTATTAATACTTATCTTAGATCCGATCCACATAAAAATGCAGTGTCAAATAAGGTTCTCATGATATTTTTAAGCAATCTAACCTTTGGTCCTGGCCAAATTCCAATCTGAATAATTACTGTCTGACTACCTACATTCCTCTTGCATTTTCAGTTGGAGAAGTTAGCTTTCCCTTCCCATTTTAACAGCAATTGTGTAACATTGCTCTGCAGCACTAAGTAGATGCTGCATTCCTCTACAGTGGTGGATATGTTTTATTGGTAAGTAAAATGAGATTATAGAAGTATAATGGTTTTACAGGCATGTTTATACCTAAATATAGATATGTCTGTGAAACCACTTTGTCTAATGGCCCTGTCATATATTATTTTCCAGGGAGTGAGGGACGATATAATAGTGTGGAGTAATGTGTAAAGGATTTTACTTGCCAGACTGGAGTTTGGGATTTGCTAAATTGTTTTGGAGTGGCAAAATCACAGAAAAGACTCCAAACACTGTGTTGCCCTACACCACCACCAAGGGAAATACCTGCTCATGTAAAATACTTTGTAATAAAATACACTGGCACGTTTTTAAAATCATTCTTGACTGGTGAAATTAGACTCTAGCAATATTAAAGTTACTTGAAACAACTAAGGGCAAATGCCATGTTTTACAACTGCAGCTTTGTCAGGTGCTTGTGAATTTCTCTGTGTGTATTTGCAAATATTCACTGGAAACAAGAACACCACTCAGGAGGAGGTCCGCGTGCTGCCTCCAGTGCTTGCTGGATTGGGTACCTCAAACTTTTGCCTTTTAACAGTGTAGAAATAAAGGGATAAAAATTGCAGCTGGGTATGCAGAAACACATTTTCACAACAGTTCTGGGGTCGCCTTAATCTGATAATAAGTCTGTGCTGGTTCACCCTTGCCTCTCCTCTACCATCACACATTCTAAAGGGGCTTATAGTGAGCCAGACCAGAGGAAGAAAGAGAGGTGGGGTTGGTGCTGCAACATCTGTCCCTTTCTCAAACAGCTGGCACTTGCATATGAGCAGAAGTGTGGCTAGTGGCTACTGCTTGTGAACAGAAGTCACCCCCAAGGAGGGCAGGGAAGGCATTGTGAGCACCCCTGTTGCAGTCTTTGAGCAGCTCAGCTCTGTGCTGTGAACCTGCTGCCGCCTCGTGGGAGTGTGCTGGGGATGAACCGCAGAGGCCACCCCTCAGCTAAAGCGGTGCCACCAGCCCTGGGTTGGGTGTGATTTATTGGACTTCCCCTGCGTTACCACATTCCTGGGTGCCATCCTACCAGGGAGCCCAGCCTGGACCTGGTTCCTCCTTATTTCCTCAGAAGGACACTGGTCCCTGGCATGCAGACTGCCCGTGAAACACCTGAAACACATCGTGAGCATGACAGAGGTGTTACGTGTGAGCGAGAGGTGGAGAGAGAGGTGTCTTGGGTGGTACAACACAGGCTACCTAAGCACTGCTCTGCCTGAACCAGCTCATGGCTGAGGATCCAAGTTGGAGATGTCAGGTTGGCTGTGGAGGCACTGATGACCTCTTCTTTGCATTAGCCTCTTCCCAGCCCCAAATGGTCCCTGCATAACTGGCCAAAGCCTGAGGATCTGGCACTGTACAGGGAACTCCATCACATCGTGTTGAATGGAAAAATCTCCCTTGGGGGCACATCCCATGAGCTAGATGCCCAACAGATTGGCACCAAAGTGCTCTTCAGGATCTGGGTGCTTTTCTGCTGCTTGAATTTTCTGCTGCTAGAGATTTATTGGCTTTGATGTGGGTGAAGAGAAGGGAATGGGTTTCTTGGCCGTCATTTTTCCCAGTGGGAGAAGTCTGTGTTTGGGCGTGAAGGCAGACAGCTGCCACGATTGCCTGCATAGCTCTTGCGTCACTGCTATTCAAGCCCTGGATTGGAAGGTCCTGTAAAGTATTCCTGGTGGGAGAAGGGCTGGGAAAAACCTACACTCTGGTCCCTGGGCATCACAGCTAGCCATTGCCTAACCAAGTGTAATATACTGTGTGAGACTATGCAGAGGGATTGCAGGAGACATATTTTAAAGCGAACAAATATAGCATTAAAGTGAGTGAGCAAGAGTGTGAGAGACAGAGAGCGTATAGAGTGCATTAAAGTTAATAAAGCATTGCAGGAGTGGGGACTGCATTTCACTGTGAAGGAATCTAATTTAGTGACTCGTAATTGGAGGATAACAGTTCTGCCAGAATGAAGTTAGCTGTTCATTTTGCCAAACTCTCAAAGTCTCTTGGTTCTGCTTGTGAGCGTCTCTCAGAAAGTGGATCCGTCAGAGAGTTTAGAATTGATTGGTGCTTCACACCCGTAGTCCCTTTCAGCCTCCTAAGTGGATTTGGTTCCTCCGGTGCATATTTATTATCTATTTTATTATCTGCTTGTTTATCTGGTAATATCAATGCAGGATACGTTCTCTCTGCTTGGCATGGCAATGAGGGAGAAGGTGCGGAGCCTACATGTTCTCCTGGGCAGGGCAAGATGGGGCCCCTTGCACCCTTTCCTGAGGGCTGGCTGGTGCTAGGTAGGGCTGTTGGACAGACTTCTAGTTTACCCAAAGTCTTTCCAGCCTTGTTCGTGCTGCCGTGGCTTTCTGTTCATTTGATAGATCAAATCGTTCAGCAACGAACAGTATGGAAGGATCCAGTTTCTGGACCCCCAAGACCAGAGGTGTAGTGCAAAGCTGGTGTATTTTTTCCAAGTGTGCCTGGCTGCTGAGAACAGAGTTATGGGCGTGAATAGTTGAGCAGGACCTTTCGCACTGAGGGCAAGTCTTCTTTAGTTTGGAATGCCTGAAATCTCCTTGGGACAGCAGCATGGCCCTGGGTGGGCACACCGAGCATTGCCGTCAGGGCAGTGGGCAGACAGGGGGATGCTGCTCTATTTTTGTCCCCAGACCAGGGGGGGTTCTGATACTTACACTGCATAGGTGCTGCAAGGATTAATTTGTTAGTGCTTGTAAAATGCCTTGAGGATGAAAAGTGCTGTGGAAATGCGAACTATTATTAAAAGGAGACTGAATAAAGAAAGAGCTAGGAACAATCCTGCAGGGAATAGTCCCACTCAGGCAGGGGCTGGAGAGATGACCTCATCGGGTTTTTCCATTTTTACTGTTATGATTACAAAATAAAGTGGACATGTTGAGGGAAAAGATCAGAGTAACATCCTTGGCTGTAGTAGCTGAGGGTGAATCTTTGTAAGCTCTGTGGGTCTTTCTGCTTCTGGACAAAAATAGCTGTCATATGGGCTTGGATGGAATGTATTCCCCACAATGCACTGATCCAGTTTTGGCTCCAATCACCGGGAAATTTTGTGTTCGTGGCTTTTTAAAAAGAAATGAACCTTGTATGTGTGAAAGGCATATGGCTGACTGTACTACAGACTGGAGCTGCGTGTGTCCTGGTGATAGGAAGGTTGTATGCAATGGATACACACATACATATACATCCAGTGGCTTTGCCCATTTGTCCTCACTTTATTCTGGAAGGGACTATGTTGAGAAAGTAAAAGGGATCTGCCTGGTCCCTTCAGCCTCCCTGCCTCCAGCAGAAGGCCAGACTGATCAAAAGCACCAGTAATTCCTTTGTGTTGAGGGTGAGCACTTAGACATGGGCTTGACATAAGCAATTAGTTTCACAAAGACAGCCGATCAGCCATCAAAGGACAATTCTCTATCAATTTTGACTTGGGTCTCAGAGTGACATGGGACCTGAGAGATGACATGATCCCATCTTCTGCTGACAGCTGTTCTCTGAAGTGACTCCAAACTCTGAAGTAGAGGCTGGACTGGTCTGACCCCCCCGACTTTAGCAGAGCCCTGAATGTAGCCACAGTGCTGGGCATCAGGCAAGAAGAACTGGTGGGAGGAGGGCTAGTGGCTGAGGAAGATCAATGGATCTGCCTTGAAGGCTGAGTGCATGATTGACTTGCCAATTAATCACTTTCCCTTTCTCTTACTTTCCCCCTTTCCTTTTTTTTCCTTCCTCACTCAGGGAGTGTAAGAGCCGAAGATGAGGCCCAGGGTAGAGTGCTACTCTCCAAGGTTTTGGCTGGTGCTGGCAGTCCTCGCGACAACAGGGAGCGGGGCCCATGCCCAGAAAAGCCACCCGAGCATTGGCATTGCGGTCATCCTGGTGGGGACCTCGGACGAAGTGGCCATCAAAGATGCCCACGAGAAAGATGACTTCCACCACCTCTCAGTGGTGCCTCGGGTGGAGCTGGTGGCCATGAATGAGACAGATCCCAAGAGCATCATCACCCGCATCTGTGACCTCATGTCAGACCGGAAGATTCAAGGGGTAGTGTTCGCTGATGACACAGACCAGGAAGCCATTGCCCAGATTCTGGACTTCATCTCTGCCCAGACCCTCACTCCCATCCTGGGCATCCATGGAGGCTCCTCTATGATCATGGCAGATAAGGTAAATTTGAGCTTCCTTCTATCACAGACCTGCAGATCGAAACTTAAAACAGAAATATCTTATTCTGTGATCCTCAGGTGTAGTCTCATGGGGCCGAAGGGTTGGGGGATTAGAGAGTCTGAGATTCAAAGAGAGATTAAAAGAGCTAACTGTGTGTAGCACTGCTGAGAAGAGCCTATTAATCATGTGGAATTATCTGCAACAGAGAAAAACCGAGGAGGGAAAGGAGCAGGTAGAAGAGAGCTGAAAAAGAATCAGCCCTTTTCTTCTTCCTTAGGAATGGTATAGAGCCCCTGACAATTGTAATTTTTTTAAAAAAAGGTTTTATTTTTCCTTAGAAGAGCCAAGGATGGTAGCTTGGGTTTTTCCTGCATGCAGCTGGAGGACATTGTGGTATTTTCAGGGACATTTAATACAGCTCTTACATCTTAACTGGAAAATAATTGAATCTTTAATAAAGCCATCCTCTCTCAGAAGTGTTCATTAGCTCCTGAAGTTAAATGGATGTTAGCTTAAGCAACTAACCAGTCTGAACCAGTCCAGCTAAGTCTTTCTTTTTTTCCACCGCACTACTTTATTCCTTTATATCACTGACATTTCACTGTTTTCCCAGGCCCCAGCCGTCTTCTGGGGAATTACTACACAAACAATCCTTCCCACTGCTAGTTTTGAACAGGGCACGAGGGAGAGGGAGCAGCATCTCTGGCCAGCTGATAACTCTCAGCTTAGGGGAGCCTCCGTGGGATGCAGCTAGACCTGATACAAGTCTTTCCCCGGCAGGAACAGGGGACCCAGCAATTCACACCGGAGTGTGCATCTGGCCAGATGGGGTGGCTAACAGTGGCCCCTGGGCTGATGTGGGCCAGTGGGAATACCTGAGAGAAGTGGAGTGTCCTTTTCCCCTTAGTGCCAGACAGAGTCGGGGCCAAGCCCTTTATTGAGAAGACCCTCTTGACCACACTTTGTACATTGCAAAGAAGTAAACAGAGCCATAAGCTGACAGCCTTTTACAGATCAGTCTTAAGCGAATTTGAAACATTTAACTAGGCAGAATTGGGTCTAATGGAATGAAGGGGGAGAATTAAGCTGGCCACTGTGGCAGCTTCTCCTCTCAGAAAGAGATCTAGTGGGCTGAGAAATCCAGGTACTTTATGTTTTATTTACCTTGTAAATAAATATACCAGTTCAGGATATGGTAGGTGAGTAGATGGGAGTAAATTAATCACAAATTATTTTCTCACTCTTTGACCAACTGTTCAGTTGCCAAATAACATACAGTTAATATGCAGTGTTATTTTCTCGTATCAGCCTTTGAACTAAAGTAGTCACTGAATAAAACAATCACAGCCCTTTTTTTTCTCTCTCTGCTTGAATAGTTGCACATGTGCTAAAGTCATCCTGCCCCATTCCGCCCACAGTAAAGCTTTTGTCTTGGAGGATAGTCAGGCAACAATGCTGCATCTCTATGCTCTCCTGCCTGCTGCGTTGCATGGTTATCAATGCAACAGAGGTCTGAAGCATTACTTGAGTGCTGTGTTTCACACTTACGGTGGCATTTTACATCCTCTTTGAACACGCGTAAGTGTTACTGATGCCAGACCTCCTAAGCACTGGGAAAAGGTCCTTGTGACTTTGAACGTGGCAGGCCAAATTCTGATTTCAGATTCCCGCAGTGTAAATCCAGCACAGCCCCATTGCCTTTGGCAGGATTAGATCAGATTTACGCTGCTGTAATTCAAAGAGAAATTTGGCCTATTGAACTTTGCAAAGATTTTTCTTTCTACGTATCTCTAGTCTCTCCTTGGGAAGGCAGCATCTCCTGCGACTGCCCTGTGTACCCCACTGCCTCACTTCTAAGGAGCGTTCTGGCGGGCAGGCAGCCCACCGGGAGCTCAAAGGTGGAAGCCTTATGAATGGAGACCTCTGTTCTATTCAGCTCCCTTTTTTTTTGTAGTTTTGCAGACAGGAGAAGCAGGTTACGTAGAAAGATCTGCAGTTTTAGGAAAGGCCAAGATTTCTTTTAAACATAAATTGAAAAGGCTGACCTTTACAGCTTCTGATTCACAGGTATGTAATCTTTAATGGATAATATTTATTTGATGAATTGAATTAAAATATGGTGGAGAGTAAATACATTGATATTCTCTCTAAAAATACTGAAGTCAGCCTGGTAAGTCCTTGAACAATCTATTTTCCACAGAGGGTCTGGACAGAGGCTTTGCTTTTAGTGACTCTTAGTCATGTTCTTTGTGGATGAGTTGTGTGGCTGGGGTTTGATCCTGCAGGCATGGATTGCTTCTTTCAGCATCCCCTCAACGCCCACAGCAGTCAGCTGTGATTGAACTTGCTCAGCATTTCACAGGTTCAGACCTGCACTTACGGCTTCGTTATGCTCCCTGTGCGTTTGTGATCAGCAGCGCCAATGCAAACCTAAAGAACGCTGCAAACCACTAACAACTTGGTGTGACAGATAAGCCCCCTTCTCTGGAGGTTAATGCAAAAAAATCCTCCTCAGTCAAACCTTCCCCAGAGTAGAATGTGAAATTCTGTTTCACCTTCAATGAGGGTTTAATAAGTGTGTCTGGGAGGAAATTTGGGTCCATGTGTAAAAAGGGCTTTGTAATATATTGTGAAGCTGATAAATTGAGACACGAAAGGGCAGGCAAAAAAAAAAAGGAAAAAAAAGATTTCAAACCTGAATTTTCATTTCTCCTGTATATATAGACAGAAATATTGTATAATGTGCACCATAGGCTGGTTTCATCTCAGTTAATGTGCATCTGGAAGTTTGCTACCTGCTAGCTGGAGGTCTTGGTGTCGTAACAATCAGTGGGGAAGGAGACACCACCTGAGGACAATTCACCCCACCCACCTCAGGGTGCAGTGAGATGCTCGCAGGATAGTCCTGTGTCTCCCCACTGATTACTGACAAAGGCTGTACCCTGAGTTGCTCGTGATGCCTCAAGTTAACTGCCATGAATCCTGCCCTAGGTGTAACATAGCAGGTGGAGCTATGTTGCTGAAAGTGTAACATCTGGATTTCCTGATTGTTTTATTCAAACTCATGCTCTTTAATATTGCATTTGATTAGATTTTGAAGATAATGTTTACATCTTCTTGTTTTCCCTGTGTTTTACCTTTTTCCTCTGAAAAATAAGTATATAGGAATTTGCATATGTTTTTGCTGTTTCTCTCCTCTGTGCTCATGTCGCTAATCCCACCTGTTTAGCTGTTATAAAGTGTTACATTTAATCTCTGCCTAATTTGGCATCAGAAGAAAATGACCAGATGATCTGTGTGCACACTGCGATCTGGGTTCAGTTCCAGGAAAACGGTGAAGCACAGACACAAGATGTGCCTCACTCGAGCTCTGGAGAGGCCGCTTTGCTGAGGCAGAATCTTGTCATAGCCAGTTCAGTCCCTTTAGTCTCTGACGAACATGCCAGCAGTGACGCCAAACAGCATGAAGTGCAGCAGTCATTTTGTCAGGGCTGGGTGGCCTGGGAGTGATGGCTGAGGGGGTCCAATAGCCCCTGGGGTAGCTCCTCTCAGAGGAGCAAGCCCTGCAGCTGTAGGGCAGGGTAGAAGAGTGATTGCACTGCTTCAGCCCTACAAGGAAGCACCTGGTCCTTGTTTTGGTGCTGACACCTTGGAAAGGGGCTAGGACAATAGCATCATCTCTTCTGGACCTCTGATGAGAAAGGGAATAGCACAGATCGCTGACGATCTGTGTTTAATCTGGAATAAATGAGAGGGAGAGGAGAGAAATGTGCACCACCACCAATGCTAGGTTCTTGTGATCCAAGAACTTGTGGGAGTTCTCTGGTCTCTTCAGTTTGCCTGAAGTTGCTGCAGTGACCTTTGTTTTTATAGCTTTGTGTTGCCTGATCTTAAACATTAGTTTGCATTGTCCGGAGGACTGCAATGCACTCGTGACTGGTGAGCATATCTGCTCCCATTCCAGTGTTTAAAATAATTTCTCCTTTCCTCCCAGTTGTTTTGAAAACAGAAATTCAATCCTATCACAGTGTGGAAGTAGCTGATGGATGAGGATGCTCTGTGTTAGGAGACTGATGGTGGAAGGAAACCTTCAAGGCTGCAAACCAAACTTCAGTTTAGATAAAGCACACAAACCAATATCTTGTGTTTGCAGACCTGAGACTGGAAATCTGGGCTGGGCTTTTCTTCATTATATTTTCAATAGTACCTAAAATCACTTCTCCCCAGGACTAGAAGGTAAAAGAGCAATCACAGAAAAGGAAATAACAATAACAATGTACTTTTATAGGTACCTTAAGAGAAGAGTGAATGGATGTTCAGATTTAGGACACTTACTGTGTTGGAAAAGATTTAGCTTCTTGCCTAAAAAATGACCACACCATTTGGCTGACTGGTCTGTTTTGTAATGATAGACTATTTATTTTTTTAAAATAACAGAAAAAGTCAACTTGGTGATAACGAAAGCAGAAAAGGTAAGAGCAGAAAATGCCTTGGGTTCTCTTATAGCACAGCTGGTGACCATCATTTTTGGTGGAACTGTCCCTAGCTATTTGTCCACAGTCACATTATTTTGCCAAAGCTTCTTGTCCTGTGCAGCTTTATAGTAACACAATGGTGCACAGGCAGCACCGAGGAAAAATATTGGAAGAAGAGGATGATTATGTTTTCCCAGCTGAAAATCATTCTCCTCTATCTCTACATCCCTTGCTATTTTATCCAGGGCTTGCCTGTGCAGGGTAGCCATACTGATGAAAATTAAATGGTAGGAAAGAATGATCTATTAAATTGGTCTGTGCCTGTAATAAAATCTGGATACTAGCTGTGTGAAACTAACCTGAAATCTAAAATCTGTGATCCATTCTATGCCAGATTCTCCTTCCTTTTCTCACACAGCATAGAGCTGACTTTTCTGCTACTCCCTCCACTACCTTGCTCTTTTTTCCCTGTTCACGCCAAAGCTGCAATTCCTCCTCTGCCTTTCCATCCCCTCTTCATAAATCCCTGTCCCTTTTCTTTTTGTTTTCTGTAAGGGTTTCCAAGACATGTTGTCTCTCTCTGTCTTTCAATGCTGAAGGCTGCTGTGATCACTCTGTGCCTGGGCCGTGCTGCTGCAGCAATGATATTCTTTGGTATTTTGGTGGGGAGCAAGTCCAGGCTCGGACAATAGGTGTAAAGCACCAGGGAAGAAAACTGGCTGCCAGGAAGAGTGCAGCAAAGCGCTGCTGCGGGTACACGGAAGCCAAAACTAGTTGGATAAGCTGAGCACCTAGATACACACTGAAACCAGGACAAAGTCAAAGACACTGGGACAGTGCTGCTAAAAGCAGAACATCTGTAATTAAAAGGAAAGCACTTTCACTCTCAGGTTTCCAAAGGTTAAATAATAGAGATGCATGGGGAATGCAAACCTCATTTTTTGGATGTAAATTTGTTTTTTTTCCATTAGGGATAATATCTGAAATTTGTAGAGCCCTTGTGTGAAGGAAATTCAGTAAAAACAAAACTAAAAGAAAAATTTCCCTTTGAATGGATTATATGAACTGAAGTGAAATAAATTCCAAACAAAATGTTACGTAGAAGGGGTGGGGGGGGAGAGGACACATTTTGATCTCCAATGTTGAAAGAGTACAGTTCAATATTGTTAGAAGATTTCTATCCCTTCTTTCCCTCCAAAGCAAAATTATATGCAATTCATGTAATTTCACAAAGCATTTTCGTTTCTCTGAAACTGAATTTCATTATAGTAATAGCTGAAATGTTTCTTAGACTAATCTAGTGATTAGCAAATATGAGTTTGATTTTAAAAAATAAAAAATATCAGCAATTTCCTTTCAAGCTTTTAATAATTTTATTGAGGACATAATTAATACACGTCTGTTTTTTCGTACTCAGTTTCCTTTTGCTGCCAAATGAAAGCTCTGTGTAGCTCACAAATAATGAACTAAATATCATGTGTCCTCAAACTACAAGTCTGCTGCAAAAGTTGCGGGGGGAGAAGAAAGGTAGGTCACAGAGATACAGAGAATAAAAGCCGGTATTGTATGCCAATGTTGCTTTTCCCTTGAGTATACACATGTAATAACAGGCCAGGTGGGTTCGTAATTTATGTTTACATCTGTGTCTAATCTGTCCATATAAAATTACATTTTTTCATACAAAGAAAGAGAATATAGGTAGTGTATTTCTGTGGAGTTTAATTATCATCTGAGAATTTCCATAGAATTTTTTTTATTACTTTACAAATAAATTACAGCATTTAAAATCCCTCACATATTAAGAAACCTGGAAATGAACTTTTAAGAGCTTTAACCTCTCCCCAGGGCCATTAAATCCTTCAATGTTAACTCTCATTTTCTAAACAAGAGCTCAAGTACTTTCGTCAATATTATTTCAATGAAAAAAATGACTTTTCAAAGAAACATATTGTTTCTTTTATTAAATATCCCATTAAAATAGTCTGCTTTTTTAATTTTTAAGGTTTCCCTCTACTTTATCTCCCATTTGCTTGAGAGGAACTCCATTTCAAGGCCTTCACTTTTTTGGAGGTATTGTTTTCAAGAGTCACAAAAAAAATATGGAGCTTATTTTTGTTTTGTCACTTAAAAACAAACGAGAAATCCCCTTTTTTTAAAAAAAAAAATTACAGAAACATAACTTTCTCTGAAATAGCCTCATCGCTTTCCGCCCCCCTAATAATTTCTACTGCATGCACTTCATATCTGCCCTGAGCCTTGGAAGTCCAGAGCCTTGGACACCTGAAGCTTGAAGGCATCATCTGAGCGTGAGTGTCACAGGGTTGGGCAGGAGAAAACCTGGAGGGACACTGGTGAGGCTCACATCCTGCCGAGGTGCCGTGGGGTGCTCTGGGGCAGTGGCAGTGCTGGAGCAGGGGTAGGATGCTGAAGGGGAAGACAATTACACGGAAGCACGGATGCCTTCCCTAGGCAGAAGTTGTCCCAGACAACAAACACCGAGCAAAACTGGTCTGATTCCTTTACATCAGCCTTTTGTAGCTATTTATAAGCTGCTTTATTTTGGGTCATAGAATTCTTCTTCCAGGAGTACTGAGTGTAAGTTTTCTTCTGTTGTTATAGTGATGTTTTCTTTCGAGTGACGGAAGACCTTTCCTTGCCTAGCTCTGAACGCAACCCCTGCAACCTACCTGAGGGAAAGAGAAGCTGAATTAACCTCTTTCCTACTAATGCTTAAAGCAGAGTTGCCATTATCCACCTGGAAATAGAAGTATTGAAATATCTGTGAGGAAAATGTTGATTTCCACCCAGCTTGGACCTGGCAAGTAATGGGGCTTTTGTGAACAAGTTCTTTCTTGCTAGATTTCTAACCTTGATTTTCACACTGATAATATTTAGGTAGATCTCCAAATCTGCGAGCACTTACGTAAAGAAAATCTGTGAGCTTGATGCCATCTGACCTACAGTTATTTATAATCATTATTATAACCCCTTTCTTCAAAACAAAAAAACTCAACACAAAAGTATTAAATCAATTTGTGCCATCCCCAGCCGGACAAGGAGATTAGTTTCTTCATTCTGGAGCAGGCAGTCCTTTATTACAACCCCAAGCAGTTACTTGTCTCACAAAATCTAAATTAATTACACTCAAATTTGTCCCTACCCTAAACTGGCCTCGAAATGAAATTGAAAACACGGAGTGTGAAATTGCCCGATGCTACTGCTTTAGATCCGCGTGTCATTCCCCAGTAACTGTGGGACAGAGAGAAACAGTTCTTTCCAGGGAATCTCTTATTCTCTTTGCCTTTTATTTGCCTCATTAACCAAGTTTGGAGGGGATGGATTATGGAGGAAGTTAAGGGAATTACATATACACAGGCTGGAAAAAAAACCAGGGTACAGAAAAAGATATAATTGTAGTCTGTGACTCTGTTAAGGGTCTGGAGGAACTGATATATGAGGAAAGACTGAAATAGGTATATGTGTGTATTGCAGATTGGCTGAATAATGAGTCAGGGTATGATTTATATACGCAGTGAATAGAGGTAGACTAAGATTAGAGAAAATAATACTTCGTGTAGCTGCCAGAAGTAGAAGTAGGAGCGACAGGATAAAGTTGAGAAAAGATATTAAATGATATATTATGATATGTCAAATGATAATATTAAATGATATATATGTGTATCAAGGAAAAAAGTTCAGACACTGAGTTTTATTAGGATGTGCTCTAGTCTCCTTAGGGGAGAGTGTGGAAACCATGTTGCTTTAGCTCATTTTCAAGCAGGACTGAGATAAGCGCTGGACAATGTCTTACATAGCTAGAGTGGAGGAGAAAGAGGGTGAACAAGATGAGAGACAGAAAAACTTCTCCTGAATCTAGAACTGGGGAGGGGGAGAAAGAGAAAAAAAAAAAAAGAGTAAGTTCTGACATCAACTGAAAAAAACCCACCAAACCCTAAAGGCTCTCTTGGGGCAATTTTTCTCTGTGCTTTGGCAATAGCTTGTAGCTGTGTATCTATGAGGTTCCTGATAATAACAATAAATGTATGTTTCAGAGGAAGGTGGGGGGGAGAAGAAATGAAGGACATGGAGAGTGTAAAGGTGGGCAGGAAAAAAGCAAAAAAGGTACGCACACGCAGTGAGGAGAGCTGTTCTAAAGGGTGCCGGCATTATCAAACTAGTCTAGTAGACCTGAGTCCTCACTGCATCTCTGCTATAAAACATGACTTTAAGACAGTTGCTCAACTTCTGTATACAGCAATTTGCCCTTTGCAAGAAGACCGTAACAATGTTTTTGTAAAGTACTTTGAGCTCTACAAAAGGCAAAGGCTACCTAATTGCTAGGGAGCAATTAATGGATTTTTCTAGCTGAAGTAAATACAATGCTTGATATGAAAATCTGGACTCCAGGAGGAGAAGCTGTAACCCCCATTAGAGGTGGTTGAATAGCTGCGGCGTGCAGGAGAGCTTATTGTATGCAGGGCTGATAGTACTGTCTATTGTAAGCTTGCCCAGCGTTCTCCATTATAAAATCCTCTTGGGGGTTTCCTGTAACTTTGCCAGACTATGACTGTTTGAGCAAAGTTTCCTATGCCAGGTGTATGCCTCAAGCTGATTGATTTATTTCGCTATTTATTTGGAAAATGAAACAGCTCTCTCTGAAAAAGTGGTACAGGAAAATACGTGATTTACCCGTGTTGCAAGTGCTGGCACGTTTTTCTCCAAAGGTTCTGCCTGACCACCACATGTCCTCAGAGCAAAGGCAGAGGTCTGGAAGGGGTGTCTTGCAGGGGAGGACTTTTAACCAGAAATGTGCTTTTGCTACCACTGCATAGATTGCCCCAAGTTTGGCCTTGTTATAAGCATGAGAAGCTGTGTATGTGCAGCAGAGTGTTTTTAGATGTTCGCCACATATCTTGAAAAAATCTTGTCCTTGCAAACTGTGCTTCAAAACTCTACCTGGATCTGAGGGCTGCACAGGCCATGCTGGGGCTGGAGATCTCCTGTGGGGTCCTGGTGGGATTCAGCCAGGAGGAATACACTGTGCAGCAGGGGAATCTGGGCTGGAACGTGACGGTGAACATCACACGCAGGGTGTGATGAGGAGCCAGTGCAGAGGGAGGGGATCTGGAAGAGATCCTGAAACGAGGAGGTGGGCAGCGGAGCTGGAAAAGGTTGGGAAGCAGGAGATGGAGAACAGGAAAAGGCAGAGAGGGGGAGAGGAAAGAGGAGGAGGTGTGCCTGCCCAGGTGATGCTGTCTGGCTTGCCATGGGAGCAAGAGCTGGGGAGCAGGGGGGTGGCAGAACTGCTGAGCAAACGAGATGTGGGGTGTGAAATGGGAAAGCCGGTCAGGTGGTAACTGGGTGAGGAGGGCAGGCAGGGGCTGAGGCAGGAATCGGGCAGCAATGCTTTCCCTGTAAGCATTGCCTCCCCCTCCACTCGGACAGAAATATTCCTTACCCACTCTCCACTGAGCCACAAAGGGAGCCAGAAATGGCTCCCTGGCGGGAGGATGGGGGCACTGGCATCAGTGCTCCCCCCTGGGGGAAGGCCAGTGGGTCTCCCAAAGCATGCCTGGGGCTGGCTCGGCTGTCCCCCCGCCCTTAGCCAGCACATCCTGTGCTGGGGCCTCAGACCTGGTGGGGAGAGGGAAAAGCTCCTGGGAGGGGGTGGAGAGCCCCCTGCAGCCTCCACCAGTTGCCTGGCTCAGGGCCAGCATGGCCACCGCCAAGCCTCTGTGCTGGAGTGGACAGACAGGAGCCATTAGGAGGATGCTCTGTGGTGGAGATGCCGGTTCCTCGAGGTGTGTACTCGTGCAGTGCAGCACTTTGTCCTGGCTCCCGCTTGGGCGCTTGCTTGGCTGCTCGCTTTCTGCGGAGGCAGAGCTGTGTCCTTACCCCCCTCCCCAGCTTGCGGCACCGGTACGGAGGTGTGGGGTGAAGAGCCACATGGCGTGGCCCTGCCATGGGGCTGGGCAGCCTGTCCACCTGGCTGCCAGCCTTGCTGGGTCTCAAACTCTGCTCCACGCCTGCCCCCCTTCCCTTCTTCTCCTCTCCCTTCTCCCGATTCCCTTCTGCTCACCCTCTCCTGTCTGTCACTCTACCCATTTCTTAATTATTGTTTGCACTGTGTTTTGAAAATGCAGTGTGCTGTATAAGTGTTAAGTGTTTTTATTATTATTATTATTATTTCTCCTTTTTCATTTGCATCCCTCACCCTCTCTTCTCTTGCTATTGTGGCTTCCAGAGAGAACATGTGGGCTTACATTATTTATAGCTATGTGAGAGTAATTACAGAAATGATTTAATTACTCAGTTAATACCGTTCTCCATATCACCAGCTTGACAAGCTGGTGATCCTCTCACCGCAGCCGAACATTCAGTCTACCGCTGTCTATACCACGTCATGGATGAGCGGGTAGGGGGAGGCAAAGCTTGGGGAAGGGTTTTTGACTGCCTCACCCGTCGCTGGTTACTCCCCCTGGGATAAGGGATGAGGCTGCTGAGCCCACCGGGACCCGGCCAGGGGCAATGTGTGGTGTCACCTCAACTGGGACAGAGCTGCTGGTGAGGATGTGTGTGGTCAGTGAGGGTTTGTGGCTCCTGGCTGATGGCGGGGTTCCCTCTGACAGAAACCTACTTGAGCTGAAGTCTCAGTGTTTGGTGTGCTGCGGTAGCCAGCTCTTCACATTCATCAAAGGCCAGAGATCTGGGAGGGTTTTATTATCTTCACTTCTATTTAAGCCTAGCAAGTCATAGGGTTCACACAGCCTGCATGGGGCTGAGTGCGAGGTAAAATTACTGTTGCCAGAAATATTCTTCCTTGAAAGTGGCCACATGTAGCTCTGACCGTCTTGAACTAAATGAGTTTTCCTTCTGAAGCGGATGGCCTCCTCTTGCTGAGACTCCCCTCATTGGAAATACAGTGTTTCCATCACTTCCATTTCACGAACGCTTGTGGGGAGCAGGGAATCTGCTGTTGCTGGTGCAGTATGGAAGGAGGTTGAGGGAGGAGAGTATGCACTCTCCCTCAGGGGATGCACTGAGCCGATGGTTACCAATACCTTTCAGTTATCTACTAGAGACAGCTAAAAAAAAAACCCTACGAACCACCTAGTGAGCTTAGCGGAAATGTAAGGAAGACAATCCTCTTCTGAATGTACTGTAGATAAAAAGGAGGGGGTCAATGGATTCTTAACAAAGGAGACAGTCGCTAGGGAAGTGGAGAGAGAGGCTCTTGTTGGATACTGGCACAATTGTTGGATAACGGTGTACGGAGACAGCATCTCTCACAAGTGTCTGCCTTCCGTGCCTCCAAGTTGCCTGGCTCCATTTGGGCTCCTTCACGGCCCGGGCTGTGGGCCAGGCTCAGCCTGTTCCTCGGCGTGGCAGGGCTGAGTGGGCGGTGGGAGGGTTGGGAACAGGTGGCATCAGGGCTGGTAGAGTGGAGCGCCTTTTCCACGCGGTGCTGCCTGCCAAGCTGCCAGGCGCAGGACACCTGGTATCTGAATGGGCTCTGCCCACCTCCCAGGAAATGGTGGCGATCAAAGAAGTAGGCTAAAGTGTTTTGAGTGTGAACAGTGATTATAGGTGCCTTTTTGGTTTTTTTGACATCCAACATGAGACAGGTTAAGGCAGCCCAGATCTGAAAAAATGCTGGGCATCTCCACCTTCTGAAAATTTGTCCTTTCATGTTGTATCTCTGAATAGACACCCAGAGTCCTTCACTGCTTTTGCAAATACACACTAGAGGCTTTTTTCTCTTTTTTTTTTTTTCCCCCAACATGAAAATGAATTTTATGACCTGACATTGGAACAGCTTGTTGGGAAGACAGAGTGAGTGGAAGGGCGCTGGAACAAGTAATTTTGCCAGCTCCCAAATGAATGAATCCTGTTTTCAGTGGATTCACATCTCATGGTTAATTGATTCTTTAACTGAATTATAGCCTAAGACTGTAATGTGAGCTCAGGCCTTAGTAGACACCAGAGAGTCTACAGAGGAGAGACCTTGAGCTGGGTGAGGAGATTTCAGAAGAGCTGAACTCGTCTTTCCCCAGTGGTTAGGACTGGGGGCATTAAAAGGGTCTCATTTCTCCACCCACCACCCTGTTGCAACTAGAATACGTACAGTCCAAATAAGTGGGTGTGCCCATAGCTGCTTCAATTTTTCAAGAGCTGGCTACGCCTCCTGCTTACCATAATCCCATTTCCCCCAGGTCTCCTATTGCTTTTCTCCCAGTTTCCACTGTGTCTTTTATACCTGCTGTCTAGGCAAAAGAGAGATGTACCATGGTGCCCCTGGGGTTCTGTGTGTAGGGGCTGCCCACTACAGGCATGCTGCCAGGTCAGGATGAAGTTTATTTGATTGCCTACTGAGCCTTTGCCTGTGAGTGGGTGAATCATACACACTGCTGTGGGGCCAGACAAAGGCTTTGGGACTGCACGCAATTGAGGGCTGTATTTTGTACAGCACTGTAAGAATTTAATTCTCCTTGAGTCCTCTGCCCCTTTGTCAAATCAGGTGGAAATTGGCCAGCAGGTTCAAGAGTTACTGGGAAGCCTGACTCACACACGCGCACACACACACACATTAGGTTTGCAAGAGCCTTGTTTCCTAAAGAAAGCAAGCTAAAAATGCACACAGAAGGTGGGCAAAGCCCTGTGTCGGAGTGTCTCGGGAGCTGAGATTTCTGCACAAGTGACCCGTGCACAATACGTCCCAAACACGCTTGCAGCGTGCTTGCCCTCTCTGACACATGCTCCCGTGGTGACTCACTCTGATTCACCCCAGCGTGGTCCTGCTCTGTGATTTGCACAGATGAGCGTGTAATGCGAGTGGCGCTGTCTCTCGGGGTTGGATGTTTGGTTCACACTTGTGCTCGGCACACATGTGTGCGCTCTGTGACTCACGCTGCTGCACCGTGGTGGCTTGGATCGCAGCAGCAAATGAGACATAGTCATGAACAGGCACTTGCTCAGTGTCGCGTGCTCCTATCAGTTAGCTTTTGAAGAAGAACATGGCGCAAGGCTTGGAGATTTTAATATTTCGACCAAAACCCAGACCTCTTGAGAAAAGAAATTAGCCTGATGACAGCAGCAGTAATTGGATTATTCCGTTGGTATCCTCTGTGGAAGAGGAGGGCACGTGCCTTTAACTATATTCTCAATGCAGAGACTTAAAAAATGCTCTTAAAATATGAATTGCACCTTGGTTTTCTTCATAACTGACAAGCAGACATCTGTTTTCTGCCCCACTTTTTTCTGCTTTTGGACTGGCTGAGCTTTCTGTCTAGCCTTATTCTTAGCCTTGTGGCTACAGCAAACTGTGGTGGCTTGGGTTCCTCAAGTGGCACTGAAGGAGATCAGGGCATACTCTAACCAGCGGGTGCCTTGGGTGGGCTGAGGGGGAGTCAGCCTGAAGGTGAAAATAAGGGAGTATGTATCCCTTGATCTAGAGGAGGGGGTGTGTTGAAAGAGCTGAATCCCTGGGAAAGGGAGAGACAGGAAGGTCCGAAAGGTGTAATGAGATGAAATGCGGGGCAGGGAAGTGCTCAGCACACTTTGGACATGTCTCTGAGCAGCGAGTCCTCCTTGGCTCTGTGGGCTAATCTCCTGCAGTTGCAGTCTGAACACTGAAATAATTTATAATGGGACTGACACAGTTTTGGAATATGTGCGTGCCTGAAGGAGACAGCACTGCTGAGGTGGAAGGAGATAGGGAGGAACTGGACAGAGGATGAACCAGCCAGCCTCCTCTTTCTGCTGGTTTTGGTAATCTGACAGACTCCCCAAACTCATGTGGCCTCCCTCTCTTTTGTTTTAAAAGTCTCTGATTATCTTTTGGTAAACTTTTTCTTATTTGGAATCTGCCAGGTGAATTTTGCTGGGCTTTGGGCACATCCAAATGCTTGATACAGCCATTACCTGGCCAGAGACGTAATTTTGTTTGCTAGTCAGTTGGTTCCTTAATTTAGATTTAATAAGTCACTTTGTGCTCCATTAATTAAGCCTTCATGCAAAATGTTTAATGCCAAAGTGTGCTCGCCTGCAGATGGTGGAACAACTTCATTTAGGGAATGGCTGGAGACTTCACCGGCCTCTGCTGTGCTGTTCCTCGTGCCCATGGTCCATTGTCCCCCAATGAGCCATGCTGCCGTTAACTTTCGCTGTCTCCATGTCCTGGCGTGGGGCCACGTGGCTCATCTTCACCAGGGCTTGTCCCAGCCGTTCTCTCTGTCTGATTCCTCTGCCCTTGCCTGAGCTCCCTTGGAAGACTTTATGCGCACACGCGGATTTTAAGTTTCATCTGCTTAATTGTTATAAACTGAAACTGTGGCTGGCAGCTTTCTCACCAGAGGCAAAATGGGCTGGCAAAAACATGCTGTGATGCTGACCACTGGGAGGAGAAATGGAGTTTGTGAGTGGTATTTGTCTCCTGCTGTGCTTAAGGCCACATTTCTGTCTGACAGTGTCGCTCACTGGTCACTGTACTGGTCCAGCAGTGTGTTGCTCTATGTCTTGAGACGTGCCTGCAATAATACTCCGTAATATACAATACAAGCTGTGGGGAAGCATTTTGTGCTTCCTGAGTGCCAGTAACCAGCCAGCAGCTCCTGCCGTGCTGCTGCTATAAAATACACAAATCTCTCAAATCATACATTGAAGGCTTTTTTTGTTTGGTAGTAGAGGACTGAGTTTAGTTTTTCCATTTTCCCCTCTCCTGGTCTATTTTAGAGTGCAATACTAGGAAAAGGATTTTCTCGCTTGGCATGTTTGGGTTTCTGTGGCCAGGGAGAAGTGGTTTTGTATCGGAACGGGTAACAGCATGTAGAAGATGTGTGGCTGCATCTCTACATAACCATGCCTGTGCAGAAGCATGTCCTGTCCTCCACACTGCATGCATCCCTGCTATTAAGGAAGCCTTTTGGCCAAACGTTTTGCTGCCGTTTGATGAATAAGTTGGATAGGGAAATGAGCTGACAAGAGTAGGTTAGACACTTACAAGGTGACAAGGATCTTGTTGTGACAATCAATTTATCTCTTTGCACTTAAGAATCTGTAGGGGATGGTCCTCTGGGAACTCATCTCCTGGGATTTGTTCCTTCAGTTACAAGGAGGGAACCTCCAGAGGATAGTTGTATTCTGATATTCCTTCCTTGCCGCTCACCTGGCCTTATTATTCTTCCTACTGGTCCGCCTCCATGTGCTAGCACCCTCTGAGGGGTAGCACCTGCAGAATGGGTGGGACTTCTTGTGGGGGCTGAGAAAAGGTGGCAGAACTGTGCCAGGAGTAAGGAAAGGATGAGGAGACCTGCTGAATGGGGGTGTTCGTCAAAAGGCAGCAGTGCAGAGGAAGGGCTTAGGGTACCCCAAGAGTGAGGGTGGAAGAAGGCGAGGATGTAGGAAGAGGAGGTTTGACATGATGTTCAGAGTAATTCATAGACTAAAGCAGGCAGAAGATGCAGGAATGCATCTTCTTCTGTCAGCCAGCAATACGTGCATTATGTGACTTCTAGTGAGCGTATCTCTCCCGCTGCTCCTCTTGCCTACCCCATGGCCAGATGTGCTCAGCTCTCTTGCAAACATCCCGTATGTGCCTTCTCCAGGCCACGGACCAGAGGCTGGAGCTGCTAGTGGTTACTGCCACCCTGTATTGCATTGCTACCTCCTTGGTGACATGTACTGCCATCCTGCACTGTCCCCATGTGGTTTGCCATGCCTTCCCAGTTTCTTCCTTGTCCTGGGAGGTCTTTGTAGGGGGCTTTAAAGAAAGGAGCAGGGGCTCCAGTTGCCTTTTCTCTCCCTGTTGCCTAGGAGGCAGGATCTGGCCCCAGTGCTGGCGAGCACCAGGCTGGGGAGGGAAGGCAGTGCAGTGAGGAAGGAGTGACTCATTCTCCAGAAATGAAGCAAATGCACAAAAATGTGTCTGCACCTAAAGATGGGGGGAAAAATACAACTTAAGACTCAAAAGGTTCACTTCAGTTGCCCAAGTAGCCCCAGAGGAAAAATCTTTGTTGCCAAATACTTTCCTTTCCACAGCCCCACTTTTTTTTTCCCCCCCCTTAGTATTTTCCTTTAATGGTTGAATCGTTTAACACCATATACAAAGTCGGATCTGGCGATACTCTGGGGCGATTCTGGGTTGCCATGGCAATGAGGCCTGTCTCTCCAAATTAGGACATTTTTCCTGCTGCCTTTTCTATGCGAGGCTTTCTCTCATCTCTTTCTCTCTTACTCTGCCTTGATGTCTGAAGTGCTGAGCGCTGCCTCCTCTCTCGCACGCTCCCTGAAAGGGATCAGACTTTGCCCGTCTGAATTAATTCCTCTGAAGCCCGTGCCAGCTTGGCGTGTGCTGGCTCTGTGAGGACCAACTTTGCGCTCCTCAATGAACCTGCTGCAGGATGAGGGCGAGGAGGGGTAGGAGAGGTGTAAAGGTGGTGAGCTTAGCAGGGGATGGCAGTGTGTGACCGTGGCGTGCTTATTCCCTGCTCGGTACACCATTGCCTCATCTCTGCTCAGCTGCAACCGGGACTGTCTGGAGCTGTGTGCTGGGGTGAAAGCTGTTTAGTTTAGAATATATCTTAGGACTAGAAAAGCTAGTGGAATAAACCTGGGGTGAACATAAATGTGCTGGCATGGACAAATGTGTTGGACAGCCTTGGCTCTCCAAGGTCCCATCCTCTATGGGCCAGGCACCTGCAGCGAGACCGTAGGAGTCATCTGTCTCTTGGGGCGTCGTGCTGCTGGGCCTTGTTCCTGGACATGCTGAGCTGTGCCTGGTATGTGTCAGTGTGCTGAAGCAGACAAGTGGCTTTACACCACTTCTGCACCTGTATATTCCCCTTGCTGGCTTGGGATTTGGCGTGTGAGACCCACCTCAGTTTATTCTGGCTGCTGACACACTCCCAGGGCCCCTGTGGCAGCTGGGATTAGTCTGACACAGAAATGCCCCCAGCCAAACTGTCTTCCCTGGGCTATGCCTCCAACCCGAGGGAGCAGGAAGAGAAAGGAGTTGGCATAGGCAGCACTAGAAACTCGCAGAAATGGAGGCATGCCCGAAGTGGGCAGGTCCTGGTGGCTGAGTAATGTCACGGGCTGGGAGCAGATCTGCTGTCTCAGCGGAGTGTAATCATGACAGTGTGAGGTGATGCGTGGCAGAGCAGCACAGTCCAGCGTTTCCTACCCATCGGGGCAGAAATGAAAAAGTGATGTGATGAGGCTTCCTTCCTCATTCGTCCCCTGGCCAAATGGGTTACTACCCCAAGACCAGTTTTTAACCTTGTGGTATATTTTTGGACTTCCGTGTATAGCAAAGGGCAGAAAATCAGGGGAGGGCAAAAATAATGGACTGTGAATATTTGGAGTGGAGATGAAGGTGTAAATTTTGGTTGAGAAGATGATTGGCCTCAAAGCCTGTTCTGTCCTGGCCATGGTACGGCATTGGTGCTTTTCAAAAAAGATGCTCTGGAGCTGGGGCTGTGAAGTGAAGAGCATAGCAGAGTGATGTGTCATGGCTGAAGTCCTTGGGCTCAGTCCCAGGTGCTCTGTACCTTTGACTGGTGTGGGATGGCCGTAATGTCCTGCTGGACTGATGGGGTGATCAGGCACGCTCTTTTTCTCCAGGAAGCCAAAAGTCTTGATTCTGTTTAATGATGCAGCATTTAAATAAAAAGAGATGGGTAGACTTGTAAATTGGTTTGACCCATAGTGGTAGGGAATTTGCTATATTCTCCCAGCAGACTTAAAGTTGTCCAGTAAATGTTAATTTAGAAACTGTTTTGTAATGATGTGTGAAGTGGCTTAGAACAAAAGCTGATTTAGCCCAGTATTCTGCATCCAACAGCAACTGATAGAGGATCAATTAGAGATACTTCTTCAGAATATTCTCCAAGCATCCTGTGAGTTATGGCTTGGAACTTTCTAAGCTAGTCAGTGTATCTTTGTATTTAGTAGCGCTGGATGGGTTTTTCTTCCATATACTTACCCACATGCAAATTCTTGGCATTTACGAACCCATGCACATTTTTAGCATCCGAGAGACAAGGAGTTTCACCACTTAACTGCTCATGGGGTGAAGAAGTTCTTCTTTGTTGGAAACTTGCCACTTGGCATTCTCGTTTGATATCACCTCATTCTTTTACTGGAAAAAAGTAGCTAACCATTATTCCCTCTTCACCTTCTCTATCCAACCCCTGAGCTTAGAAGTCCTTACCATATTCCTCCCTAGCTGTCACTTTTCTGCAGGAGAAATGTCATTTATTTAGTTGATTCTCAGGAAGACCTTTCCAGTTGTGTCATCCATTCTTACACCTTTTTTGCCTCTTCTGCATCCCTTTGGGGAACGAATTCAACAGAGACTCTCCAGTGGAAACACAGAAGATCTGTAGACTGTGGATATTGCTTGCAGGTGTAACTGAGCTGGCCCTGACACAGATACAACGCACCCTGTGCTGTCCCGAGGGATTTTCGGCTCTGTCCTCTGAGATGTGGGTAGGGGGTGTAGGTGCCCATCACTATTTGAAGGGCAGTTACAAAGATGGTGGAGCCAAAAAATTCTTGGTAGTGCCAGACAGTGTAGTGAAAAGCCACGGTAGCTCACTGGACATCAGGAAAAATTTTTTCAGTAAGAGGGTAGTGCAGTGCAGGAACAAGGGCCCCGAGGTCAGCCATAGATAACTGATCGGATCTGGTGTTGTTGATGGTCTCGTTGCGAGGGGATCCTTTAAGGCCCCATCCTGCCAGCGTTTCTGTGATACTATGAAGTGGCATTAAGATGGCCCAGAAGTGATACGTGAGTCTGAGGTGCAGAAACTTTCTAGAATTGCTCTTATGGTACAAAAAGCCTTTGTGACTTTTTTTTCCCTGCAATTTCAGTTTATATTGGCATTGATCTAGTAGGTTTTTGTACCATTGCTGTGACTCTCTAGCAAGCACACTGCAAGCTTTTGGGCTGTGATGCTGAGCAGGGAGGGGTTTAGCACTCTCTGACCCAGGAGCGGATCCTGTATCCGTCCCTGGGAAGCTGCAATGTGCCGAATAGCTGCTGTAGAAGTGCCCCGATGTTACCGTCAGCATCCTGTCTGTGGCACGGCACCGCTGCCTGCCCAGCTGCATGGGGACGCTTGAGCAGGCCCCCGCTAGCAGAGAGCAAGACATGGGACACGGCTTGGAGCGAGCTTGGTTTGCTGAGCAGAGCAGCAGCTGGGTCTCAGGGGGGGGATGGAGCAGAGGTCTTGTAGAAACAACTGACGCCTGAATCATTGCATGCCTGGGAGAGGGAAAAGACAATTAAAACAACAATTAAAAAGAACAGACCAAAGCTCCTAAGACTTCCTGTAATTGCAACAGATGTATTTGAAGCTTCCTCAGGTGATGAGCAGGTTTTGGTGGTGTAAGCTGGAAAGATGGCTGAAAACTTAGACGTGCTGGGATGTGGAGGCAGGATGCTTCCCAAATACCGATTCTGCTTCCTAAACTATCAGTACTTTCTTCTTCTAGTTGTTCCTGAGATACCCTGAAATTTGTCTTTCTTGTAATGCTGTTATTTCAGGTGCTTGCTTCTCTGGTGCCCTGTCTGGAATGCAGAGATAGCCTCAGCAGTTGGAACGTGCAAGATTTAAAGGCTGAATTTCTAGTCACCTTGTTTTATGTCTGCCCTAACCCTAACTGTTTCTGGCCCCAGCGTCTTCATTGTTGTGCTGCTCTTGTATCTTTGACTTAGAGAATATTAAGAATGAAAATGAATGGGGAACAGGAAAAAGTGTCTACACTTAACAAAATAGCAGTGGGGGGTGTGTGTGTCTGGGAGAGGTTATTGTAGAAATAATTTGTTCTGAAAGGGTATGGGGCTTGCAGAATGGAGGGGATTTCAAAGGCTTTGTTTAACATTAATAATGCTAAATTATACATGTAAATGCCATTATCAAAGGCTTCTGGGTATTTCAGTGAAAATAATTAGAAGGAAAACTTTGGGGCAACTTGTGTAAATCAAACCAAGAGAATAAGCTGATGGCAAGAATGAATAATTATTCCCTTGCCTCCTGCTGCATCCCTGCCTTAATTTCTACTGCATCCTTTCCCCTGGTCTACAACAAACAAACAGCCCCAGAACAAAACAAAAGCAGTCAGTGCTCTGAGCATCATCTGGAAAGAGGGAAGTGAAGTTCTCTCTCTGAGCGTCTGAGAGAATTGAGGGAGAACTAAGGGAAAAGCAACATGAAGAAACTCTCAGGCCTCCCTAGAAGTGCAAAGAATTTAAATCGGTGCTTGTAAAATGCAATGATGAATAAGACAGGTAGGTAAAATTCTTGCATGTAATACCCAAGTACTTGAAGTTTTTGCCAGAGGGGAACATTTTCACCCCCATGCTTTCCTTGAGAAACAATTCCCTTTAAATTGGATTGAAAAATGCAAGATGACTCTTTATGTGCGGATTACTGTTACAGGATGACTGCCAAAACAGTCAACTACAGTGAACAAAATAGGAAATATAATTATTGCTGCAATTTCAGATCACAGAGAAAGAATTGTAGCCGCCTCTAGGAAAAACAGAGATGTAGCGTTTGAAGGAAACAAAATTTTAATTTTCCCAGCCATGGAGTCCCACAGGAGACAGCTCGTGGGGATGAGGAGAGCTTTCAAAAAAAGATGAATTTGAGACTGCAATCCAATATGCGTGTGCAATATCCACAGAAAATGTACAGGGACGGCACACTTGGATTCTGCATGCTGATATAATGCGTGTGTCTCCAGCTCCTCGGCAGATCCTTATGAACTCCAGTGAGGCTCTTCACAGGCATGGCAGAAACCGCTATGCAGTCAGCAGCGGGATCAGAGCCCAAAGCAGTTAAATGCTGCTAACCGAAAATGGGGAGGGAACCAGAGCCTTTGAGTGGAGATGAAGGGAAAGAATGAAAATTAAGGGTCCACTTATGAGTTCCTCTTGCAAAAGTTCGTGCTGATCATTTGTCATTTTAACTGGGATAGGCATTTTAAGGGGCGTATTCAATTTTGTTCTTTCTTTGGGGATAGGCACTTAAAGTATCTGGAGATTATAGAATGTGAATAGCGTATGAGTATATGCTTAGCATACTGGTGTATACAAAACGTTTCTAAATGTATAGTAGAGCTGCCTGAAAAGTTTTTCAGTGGAACAATTTTCTGCTGGAAAATGTTGATTCTACAGTATTGAAAAGTCCCCTGGGAACGTGTCAGGCCTGTCACAAATGTGGATGGAAATGAGGCAGGTTGGTTGGTCTGCAGAGAGGCTGTGCGGCTCTTCCAGATCCCTCACCTGCCAGCTGAGTAGATGACAGGCTAAAAAAACATAATCTTTTTGTCGTGTCCCGAAATGGAGTTTTTCAGGTATTTCTCTTTTGTAAATTACATCAAATATTTGACTTCTTGTACATAATGGGAGAACTTTTTGCCCTTCGACTACAAACAAAACAGCAATTCTGTTTTCTTGCCAACTCAAGAAGTGCAGCACAATTACCCACATGTGCCCCTTCAGACAAAATCCACTGCTGGAATGTCCCTTAAGCTGCTCTGGTGCCTTTCTCACCAGCAAAAAACCAAGACATGCAGGGCCCATCGCTATTGAAACTCTCTTGATCCTGGTAGACTGCAGCCTTTTTGGCCTCATGCCCCCCCCCCCATCACTACCCGGTGCACAGATGCTTCCCCATCCCAAGGATATAGAATCATAGAATCATAGAATTGCTGAGGTTGGAAGGGACCTTTAAGATCATCAAGTCCAACCATTAACCTACCCTGACAGAACCACTTCTAAACCTGTCCCTAAGTACCACATCTACCCTTTTTTTAAACACCTCCAGGGATGGTGAATCCACCACCTCCCTGGGCAGCCTATTCCAATGTTTAATAACCCTTTCAGTGAAAAAATGTTTCCTAATATCCAATCTAAACCTCCCTTGACACAACTTGAACCCATTTTCTCTCATTCTATCACTTGTCACCAGGGAGAAGCGGTCAGCCCCCACCTCTCTACAACCTCCTTTCAAGTAGTTGTAGAGAGCGATAAGGTCTCCCCTCAGCCTCCTCTTCTCCAGGCTAAACAACCCCAGTTCCCTCAGTCGTTCCTCATAAGATTTGTCCTCCAGACCCCTCACCAGCTTTGTAGCCCTTCTCTGAACACGCTGCAACACCTCAATGTCCTTCTTGTAGTGAGGGGCGCAAAACTGAACGCAGTACTCGAGGTGGGGCCTCATCAGTGCCGAGTACAGGATGATCACTTCCCTAGTCCTGCTCACCACACTATTCCTGATACAGGCTAGGATGCTGTTGGCCTTCTTAGCCACCTAGGCACACTGCTGGCTCATATTCAGCTGGCTGTCCACCAACACCCCCAGGTCCTTTCCTGCCAGGAAGCTTTTGAGCCACTCTGCCCCAATCCTGTAGCGCTGCATGGGGTTGTTGTGACCCATGTGCAGGACCTGGCACTTGGCCTTGTTGAACCTCATACCATTGGCCTTGGCCCATCGGTCCAGCCTGTCCAGATCCCTCTGCAGAGCCATCCTACCCTCGAGCATATCAACACGCCTGCCTAGCTTAGTGTCATCTGCAAACTTACTGAGGGTGCATTCGATCCCCTCATCCAGGTCATTGATAAAGATATTAAAGACAACTGGCCCCAGCACTGAGCCCTGGGGGACACCACTTGTGACTGGACACCAACTGGATTTAACTCCATTCACCACCACTCTCTGGGCACGGCCATCCAGCCAGTTTTTTACCCAGCAAAGAGTACACCTGTCCAGGCTATGAGCAGCCAGTTTCTCCAGGAGAATGCTGTGGGAAACGGTGTCAAAAGCTTTGCAAAAATCCAGGTAGATAACATCCACAGCTTTTCCCTCATCTACTAAGTGGGTCACCTTATCATAGAAGGAGATCAGGTTTGTCAGGCATGACCTGCCTTTCACAAACCCATGCTGACTGGGCCTGATCACCCTGTTCTTCTGCATGTGCCGTGTAATGGCACTGAGGATGATCTGTTCCATGACCTTCCCAGGCACCGAGGTCAGACTGACTGGCCTGTAGTTCCCTGGATCCTCCTTCTGGCCCTTCTTGTGGATGGGTGTTACATTTGCCAGCCTCCAGTCATCTGGGACCTCCCTGGTTATTCAGGACTGCTCATAAATGATGCAAAGTGGCCTGGTGGGCACTTCCGCCAGCTCCTTCAGTACCCTTGGGTGGATCCCATCCGGCCCCCTAGGTTTGTGCACCTCCAGGTGCTGAAGCAGGTCCCTCACCATTTCCCTGTGGATTACAGGGGCTTCATTCTGCTCCCCATCCCTGTCTTCTAGCTCAGGGGTCTGGATACTCAGGGAACAACTCGTCCTACTGCTGAAGACTGAGGCAAAGACGGCATTAAGTACCTCAGCCTTTTTCTCATCCTTGGCCACTATGTTACTGGCCTCATCTACTAGAGGACAGAGATTATCCGTAGTCCTCTTTTTATTGCTAATATATTTATAGAAACTTTTTTTGTTGTCCTTGACAACAGAAGCCAGGTTTAGTTCTAGCTGGGCTTTGGCCCTCCTGATTTTTTCCCTACATAGCCTCACTACCTCTTTGTAGTCCTCTTGAGTGGCCTGCCCTTCCTTCCAAAGGTCATAAATCCTCTTTTTTTCCCTAAGTTGCAACCCTAGCTCCCTGTTCAGCCAGGAAGGTCTTTTTCCCTGACAGCTTGTCTTTTGACACATGGGCACATATTTAGATGCAGGGTATAGGGTGGGATGGGGCAAAGGGGAAGAGTGGCCTACGTACAGAGAGTATGGGGGGGTGGAGGAGAATGGCGGAAAAATACTATGTATGGTTCCCCTGGGGCTTCTTTCTCTGCTGCAAGTCCCCACTTTGGTCTGAGGACCCTTATCTCTTCTTCTGAGGGGCAGTGGTGGCCTGTGGGGCTTGTAGTGAGGAGAGAGGGGAGGAGATGTGGCAGAGGGGCAGATGTTAAGTGCAGTATGATACAACCTGTGACAGATATCGGGGAGACAGAGGCTGTGTTTGCTAGGACCAGCGAGGGGACGTTGAGCTGAAGCTGTCAGAGATCTGGGGAAGGCAGATGGGGTGGGGGGGCGGGCAGTATGGGCAGAGAAAGAAGAGATTTACATTCTGAGGACATGCGCACAGTATGTTGGAGAGGGGCCGTGCTCAGTGCTGACATCTTGTGTAACATCTTATTCTGTTGCATACAGTGGGAGCTTGTGTGGGTCCAAGATGTCATGTCTGCATACTTGTGTCTGCAAATACATCTTTCGGAGAGCCCAGATAAAAAAAACGACATGCTGCTTCCTGGGCCTAATATTTCTAAACCACACCTATGAAAGAGTTATATCCTTTTCCCATATAGGTCTGTGTTCTTCTCTCCAAGTCCTGATGAGTGGCATGGCGGGTAGGAGAGGTGCTTTGCTTGGACTCTGTATGGTGATTGTCCAGGGTGCTTATAATTTTACTTTCTGCAATTGGACTTATCTGCAATTTGACGCACTGTGTGACTGTGAGCAGGGTGACTTTTACAGACTTTCTTGGTCATCCCACAAAGTAATGTCAATCCAAACTACGTTGCTATGGATAATATCCAGGGAATATGGGGGTGCAGAAATAACAGCTCTGTGAGGGGCATGGCTTATAAAATAACTGAGCCAGACATGCCTGTTAAAGGGAGTCCATTCTGCAGCTGTGCATGGGTGACTGAATCTGCTTCCAAAGTTTGTAATGAGGATGGCCAATCACTCACCAATAGCATCTACTTGTGTTTCTGCATGACCAGAAGCCCTTGGAAAATGAAGTGATCACCAGGCCTTTCCAAGAAAGTCTCAGCCATCACCAGAAATGTATTCTGAAATAGGTCATTCATGGGCAAATCCTGCACATAAGGGTAATGTTGATTTGTAATTTGTGCTTCATTTTGAGTGGCTTTTGACTAGTCATTTCTGAGCTGCCTGAGCAAGCCCTTGCACAGAGGACATGTTCTCCAGGGCTTCTGGGGACATGCAACTTTAAGATGCTTTGGCAGGAGCCAGCTGTAGCCAGCTGTTGTGTTACAGGGATGCTCCCCTTACTCCTGTGGAGCAGCCTGTGAATGGATGCTGAAGGAAGCTGGCTTCTTGGCTCTGCGCAACTGCTGGAAAGCACATGGCACCAGGAGTAAAATGAGCTAAGAAAACATGCTGAGTAGAAGAACAGAGCAGACCAAAGCCTTGCCAGAGCTGAGACTCTCTGGAAATGCAGGTGATACAAGGGAACATTTGCATGGTAACTGACCCAAAACCAGCAAGCAAAATGAAAAGTGTGGGTGGCTGGGAGCATGGGCTGTTCTCAGGGGATTTCAGCCATATGAGGTTTCATTTGGAACAGGAGCAGACAAACAGAGCGGTCCTGCAGTCAGTGCAAATTCAATCTGTGGTTTTGAACCAGAGTATTAAAATGAAGACAGAAAACTCGAGAGAGCTTGTGAAAGTGAAAAGGATGAAGACCCGGTCTGGCAATTCTGAGAGGTTAAACCGGTCCCTGATGTAAGACTGGATGATGGTAGGAGGGTACAAATTCAGAAAGGGTGACCTGAGAGAGGTTGAACTTGATGATCTTAAAGGTCTCTTCCAATCATAACGATTCTATGATTCTATGACAACACAAGCACAAGGCTTTCCATGGTAAACCTCAGAAGAGTACTCAGAATTTCTTGAGGGGAGGAATCTGTGGGTCCAGAGAGAGCCTGGATTTGGTGAGGAACCTGATATGCTGCAAAAGGAGAAATCTGCAAAAAGCGTTTGGCCACCTTCCTGCTTCAAAGTCAGCGTCCACCAAGAATGACACAGGGAACTACTGATTTTGCAGCAAACAGCAATAACCAACACGGTGCCGACATTTGAGAAAAGGGTGTAAAAACTGCAGTGCTGTGCTTCACTTTGCAAATGCATTCCCAATATAGTTAAAGAAGATGCCAACATCATAATTAAAACTGGGCAGCTCTTTGTAGCTGCAAAGGACAGTTTTGCAATAGCAGATGATTTTGTTATCAACGTCAAAGCGAGTGGGATACTTCTTGAAGTGAAATTGCATAGGAGTATGTTAGTCTGATGCCAGAAAAAAAATGGCATTAGCCTTGAAAGAAAAACTAATGGAAGGAAGTGATTAAGTAGGGAAATTCAGGAGGCAAGGGGGTGAGTTGGTCTTTTGCAGGGAAGTGGCTGAATTAAAAGTATGGCTAAAAGCCCAACAAACTTGAGAAGGAATGATTTGTAATACTATCATTATAAGGTTCAAAATCAGCTAAGCCGAGGTGTCCTCAAGGTACCATTTGAGGATATTTTGCTGGGGTGAGGGAAGCTGCCTGGCTATAGGGTAGAGTGGTAGCAGCCAAGTCAGCCCATGATTCATGACCCTAGAAAATTCCCTTTTGGTCCTAAGTGGAGATTAGAGTAAATCAAAGAGTTTATTCCTCTGGAAATCATTGGGTGATGAAGTGTGTAAAGCTGGACACATAGGATCTAAAAGAGTAAATAAATGTTTAAAAATAGATCAGTTCCTCCTACTGTGAGGGGAGGAATTCTGATACTGAGGGCATGAACATTTAGATAGTGGAGATTTTGAGCTGCGTTAAAACTCCGTAAAGCTATTATCAGATGATCTGAGAAGCTTTGTGAGGAACCAGTACCAATGTAGTGTAAATGACATACTTTGAAGATTTGTTAATGCAGGTAAATCACAGTGTTGCCAATACTGCCCCACAGACAAGGAAAAAGTACCACGATCTTTGTAAGAAAAATAAGTGCCTCATTTAGTTTCAGTAGCCCTGGTCTTCACAGCACTTCTGTGCAAAGATGTCCTGTGAATACGAGATGAGAGAATGAAGATTATATGAAGGTAATTTAGGGATTTAAAAGGAACTTGAGAGGGGCCAAAGAGGTTTTATCCTGAGCTCAGAAGAGCAGTGATGTTGAAGAGGCTGTCAAAGCTTTTCACACACATACCAAAAATGTAGGCCATGTCAAGTGAAAGAGTTAGTGGTACAAGGAAAACAGGCCCCTTGCAGGAAAGTAGCCACTGATCTTTTCTTGCTGCCTCAAAAAAACCCAAAACAAAACCAACACAAAAATAAAACAATTCAGTATGTACTTGTCCTAAGCTATTATTCTCACTTTCTCGAGTTAACCTTATTAGAAGACACTCCAGCTAAGTAGGTGATCATGCATACCAAATTTGTTTTTCCAGGCATGGTACACCTGACTTAGTAACATCTGACTATAGGCCAGTTTAGTGGGCATGAATTTTAAGTAGTTTGCATGGATTTTGACATGTAACTGCTAGTTTTCTTCATCCATCATTTAACAGATGGGTCGAAAACCTCATTAAAATAATAAAGAACAGAGTGACAGGGATGGGGGTTATAGCTTCATCTGTATTAAGCTCTTTTAAATCACAGCATGGCATCAGCAGAGTGCAAGTTGCCTCCTGCAGACTTTCTGTTGAACACAAAACTGGAGTCCAGAACTGGGGTCAAAGTCACTTGGGATTTGTAGTTAGCTATATGAAGGGGCAAGTAAGGCAAACCAAAAAGCTCAAAGCTTTTGGGGTCTGAGAAGCTTCCTTTCTTCATGAAATGATATTATGCATATACACACTGGAGAAGAAAAGCTAGAGGTGGGCCTGGCAACACAGGAAAATGCTCTGGTGTTGCAGGAGACTGTCAGGTCAGGTGGATGCATATGATGGAAGACAGGTGATCTTCTTCATGCTCTGTAAGGGAATGCAATGAATCAGTCATTTTGCTCAGCAAGGCTTCAGATGAGTTACCGCCACAATGGTGAGAGAGATGTGGCCCTGGTCATGACGTGACTGATAGACTCAACACTGCTCTGCACATGGAGAAGAGCTGGTTCATGTGACAGCACAGGTCACCTCGGAGAGTAACACAATGTGCTTGTCTGAGTAGACAGTGGACAGGCTATAAAAATGCAAAATTTGGTATTATGTTGATATTTGTTGATTGCTGTTATTCTGACACTTGCTTGGGAAAGGAAGATGTGAGGGTCTGTGCCCTTGATGGACTCAGACCTAAGCCAGTTAGAACCACTCCCTCTCCCATCCAGGGGCTCATTTTGCTCCATGCATGTCAGATGAGAGCTGCCATTTTTGACAGTACATAAAGCAGCTCTGTATCATTGCTGTGGGTGATTTCCAACCCACCTGGAACAAAATTTTCTGGCCTATCCTGGTAACACAATACCCTTTTCCATAATCATACCAAAAACCAGGGTGTTTACCTCAAGACCCATGGTGGAGGGTCATAAGAAGAAACTTTTGCTTTTTGCTCCCTGTCAGTTAGGTCTTGACTCCCACTTGCTTCTCTGGTGCTGTCCCTCTGAAATTTAGACCTTCATTTTCCTGTCCCATTCCTGGGATAAAGGGTCTAAGCACTACTACAGCTCAAGCTCCTCATGATGACCAAGGCTGTTATGGACTGACCTATCAAGCTTGCTGGGTGGACCTGTGGCCTCCAGCCAGTGGAGATGGCTTGCTAATGCTCATAGGCTGTATCTTTTTGAGGTGTTAAAATGCCAGCTCCATGCGCATTGTGTGTGCGCTTCCCCAAGCAGTCAGCAGATGCATGGAGGAAATAATACAGATCGTGCATACACCCGTTGTCTGACTTCTCCCTCCATTTTATGGAGTCCTTGCCATGAGTTTTTTTAGTATGAGCCATGGGATGGGAAGCAAAGAAAAAACCAAAACCAGAAGAGAAGATTAAGGGGAGCCTGTTCTACATTCTAACAGTTGATTAAATCATTCACTTTTGGAAGCTGGTGTTCCAGGCAGACAAAGGAAGATAAAAGGACCCATTGCATGAGATTATTGGGTTTCCACCTTAATATATTATCAGGCAAAATTTTACTTGTGCAATTTCAAGTTGAGGAATTTAACTGTAGGTTTTTCTACTGTTATGTATGGAACGGGGGGGAAGGAAGTATGCTATTAGTATTTTTCTTCAAAGGACACTTTTACACATTATGATCCAGGGAGGAGCCAAACAGGGTCCTGCTTTTCCTATCTACCGCACCCTTTAATCATCCCAGACATAGAAGGAGTTCTGGGGGCTTGTAGTGTGGAGGTGGGTGCTCGGGAGGAGCAGAGAGATGTTTCAGCCTCAGAGGGGCCTGAAGGCACAGATTCGCAGAGTGCGGTTTCCATGGCAGTGCTATGGAAACCAGGTTCTGCCGCTCACTGCTGCTCAGGGTGGAATTTCAATGCTTCACGCAGCCCTGGTACCCAACAAACAGCAAACCCACAAGCAAAACTGCACCAAACCTGTAAATGCCTCATCAGAGCATGGTTTCTCATTCAGTCTGTATGCCCTACCTGCCACCCCAGGGGAGGAAAGAACAAGCAAGCCCAAATCAACTAAAATTAGAGCTTGTTACACACCTGTGTCCCCACCTCCATCTGGGCCCCTCAGAATAGTTTTGGAGGTTCAGATAAGTTTGATCAGCTGTAGGATCTTTGATCTGCTGTTATGTGGGCTGCTGAATGCAGTCTGGGAGCTGAGTGGTTGTACTGCAAAGAGTGGGGATGCAGAGGGCTAAGGAAAACCCAAAGCAAGAAGAGGTCTCTCCTGCTCTTGGCTCATCTGCATGACCTTCTCTGAATCACTTGGGCTCCCCATGCCTCAGTTTCCACATCTGTAGAACAGAGATGATAATGATACCTCCTCATAGGCTGGGCAAGTTTCACTTCACCCGTGAGTGCAAGCAAGTACTTGGAGGATCTGGGCTACTGTGAAACTTATTTAGTTAATGTTTGGAAAGTAGTTTGAGGCCCTCTGATGAAAGTGGTTAGAAAACTGCCAAATTTTGCCAGCTTCCAGATCAACAGCCTATAAAAAGTTGAATTTAAATCTTATACAGGCCTCACCCACATGTTGCCTCTGATCTGTATTTCTCCTGCAGGATGGAACACTGGCACTGTGATGCGGTAGCACACAGAGACTGGAATAGTCATTTTAGTAGCAATACTGGAGCATTAGACCTGCAGTGCCGAAAACCATCCCTTGCATAGGAAGGAAAAGGAAGATAGCATAAAGGTTGATATTTGATTTTACAGCCTTTCAGTGCTGGCTGACTTTGACCAGTGTAGCTTGAAACCCAGCAATTGGTTTTAGTCTACTTAAAATTTGCCAGTGATTTGCCTGGGATGCTGGTGAATATGTCCCTATGCCAGTAACCATGTCCAAGCACCCTTTGGCTTTGGGGGCCACGGTCAGAAGAAGCCATAGGAGGCAACCTTCTACTCCCCCTTCTGTACCAGCAGCACCAGTTTTGGGCTCCGAAGCTCCTGGATGGCACCTCCTAGGGGAATGTGGGCTCTGAAATTCCCTGGGTACTGCGAGAGCATCCCTGGGGCATCCCACCACCCTCTCCGAGCTCTCCCTTTGGCCATCCCAGCAAGTACAGGACACCACATTGGGTCAGTGAGTGCAGTCCACGCCTACGGTGAGGCACAGGTTTCTGAGTGTGTGCCCTATGGAGTGGAAAAGCACATAGCTGCCTGTGACGGCACGGATGTGCAAAGTCACAGCCGTGCAGTTTATGATGCTGCGCAGAGCTGGAGAGGAAGCGGGGAGGGAAGCGCAGGTGCTGAAGGCCCCACATGCAGATCCTCTGGTCCACTGGTCGCCTTTGGGAGTACTCCCCATCCGGCTGGGTTTTCTTAGTGCTCAGAGAGAGCCAGGCAGTGAGGACGTAGCACCTCATAACCTTTGAGGGCTGTCAGGATGACAGTAATAATAAGCGATAACTTGCTGCAAGAGCTGTCAGGCTTATAAATACCAAGCCTATGACAGTAACAAGAGGATGGGCCTTAGTCATATGTTGGGGGGAGGATCTCAGACAACCCTTGGGGGGCCCTGGCTTTGTTGTCAGAGCAGCACCCGCTTGCTTGCCAGGGATGTGGGCAAAGCTGGGGCCATCTCTTATCCTGAGAGCAGCCTTCCCTTGGGAATCAGCTGCCCCTGTCCCCCTGCGGAGGAATTGCCTTCTGCTTAATAAACGTCTGCTTGTAATATTCTGAAACAAGGAGGCTAATCAAAGGCCCCGTTCTGTGGAACAGGGATGCTAAGTGACAAGATTAATTTCAGTAATCAAGCAGCTTAATTTGGACATTTTTTTCCCCCTCTTCTCTGTTGCTGATGGAAATTGAGGCAAATCTCATTCTGGAGAGACACTCCTTCCCTGCCTGGTAGCATCACTTTCCATTACTGAAAATGGTTGTGTAGGGACCGGAGGATGGGGAAGAAAGAAAAGAGGAGTAGGAAAGGGTCACAAAGGACAGTATCAGAGAAGGTGTGTGGACTGCTATGACTGATGTTTCTTGAGCATCTTTCCTCTGGAAAGCTACCAAAGTGTTTTATAGACTGCATTGCAAAGGCTGCAGTCAGCACTGAAATGCAGTCATCTTGGCTGGATTGCAGCAAGTCTTTGAAAGGACATGGAAATTTGACTAGGAGAGAGCAGGCAGGCAGGAGGCTGTGATACCACCAAAGGGAAATCATTAGATGAGAGCCTCTGTGATGGGGTGGGACTTATTTGAAACACACCTGTGGCTGAAAGGTCTCACTCCTGCAATTAAGAATGAATTAGCTTTCATCCTTCAGTGATGTGGAGCGCTGAGGGCTCCTGTCCTCAGTTCAGCTCAGCCAGAGCTGGTACCTCCAGCATCGCCTCCTGCAGCACTGGGACCTGGCTCTCCTCCACCTGCCCAGCCACCACTGCTGCCACCTCCCCTGCCCTAGGGCCACCCACAGGACCTCACCAGACATGATGACACTGAACTCTGATGTCACAGCGAGCTGATAATGTTTGTCGGTGAGCACCTAGGGGGCCTCAGCCCATCTTGTCCCTTCCCTGGTGGTAGAGGCAGCTGGTGAGAGAATTGGGAAAAAACCCAGAAAATGTGATTTATAGTGAGGCAGGAAGAGCTGGATCCCTGCTTTTGTCGTGTAAGGAAACCCTTCTTCTTTCGTCGCAATTTAGACAGGGGACCAGATTCCCAAGGCATATAGCAAAGCTTAGGGCTGGGTAAAGTCCTGGGGGGCTGTTTGCTTGGGGGTAGTTTTGTGCTGGCCTAAGGGTGAGGTGTGTGTGTGGGTAGGCTGGAGAGGACAGTCTAATAATAGCTATTTACTCATTCAAACGCCTTTGATCTGAGGAAGCCTGGACAGGCACCCAGTGGCGTGTGACAGAGCCCTCGGGAGAGACCAGAGTGGGTTTAAGGGAATGACGTCCTTGCCCGAGGCAGTGAGGCTTCAGGTCTGGCAGCTTTCCACACTGGCCTCTCCAATCCCCCCGCCATCATCGTGCTTCTCCAGTGCTGACACCTCTCTCATACGTCCCCCCTCTCCCTTTCACTCCCCGCGGGGGGCATCTTTAACTTGACTGCACTCCCTGCCATCTTCTGGCAATCAATTTTTCAGAGACAATCCGTGACGTTCCTGACCCCCCCTCCTTTCCCTCTCCTCCTTCCCCTCTTTCTCTCCCTCCCGCTGACTTGTTATTATGTACTGCAGCTGCCCGGAGGATTTTAAATAGACCCATAATCGCACAGCAGCTCCTCTTGGAAGTTTAAATATAACCTCCTTGTTAATCTCACGTGTGGCAGCAGCACAGCACCTGGGGAAGGGAGGAATGGACAAGCACTAACCCGTGGCTTTACATGAGGGCCAGGAGGGCTCAGGATTTTCTCTTTAGTGAATTTATCAGGAAATTGCCTTGTTTCTTTTAACCAGAATAGCTCCGAGGCTGGTGCAAGGTGCCAAACTGATGATTTTTGCAGCACAAAATCCTTGTCTTAGTTGCCATCCCAGGTACAGCATGAGGGAAGGCTGCCCTGCAGCTGCCCTCCTATTTCCCCTGGTTTGGGGCAGTTTCTTACCCCTGCTCCAGGAAAGCTTCCCTGGGAGGCAGTGGGCAGCTCAGACCTCCTCCACCCTTTCCCTTCCTGCAATAGGGTAGCAGTTGTGCATGTCGCGCCAAAGGAGGTGTTTCGGAGACATCAATAGGGAGCTAAGCAAAGATCCCGCAGATTACATCCGAAATTATTTTGTGGTAATGGGCTGATTTCTATCTTATTTCTAGCTCTTCAAATAACTAATTTACCCCTCACACTGGAGTATGGTTTGCTGAACATAATAGTTCGGTGACACTACAGAAGAGATCACAATTAATTATAGATATTCCCAAAGGACCTGTTCCAAAAGGGCAAATCTAGTGCTCACTAGCCCATTAAATATGGTGAGACACTTCCAAACAATAACGGTTGCCTGTTACTTTAGGCTAATAGGATCCCTGTTCTTCCTGTGTCCTGAATGTATCCATCCTCTTGTACAGAAGGACGAGGGATGTGCATGAGGGATCACATCCTAACTAGTTCTTGTGCTGCGGTTTGTTGGAGAGAGGATTGAGCTGGCTGTTCAGGGACCTGGGTTTTATTTCCTCCATTCTTCCGATCTGGTACATAACTGGGAAGGTTGGTACACACTGTCACCAGGAAGGTTGTTTCTCTACTTTAGTTTCTTCCTCTGTAAAAAAACAAACAAACAAAAAAAGAGACACTGTCATTTAATTTATTTTGATCAGTGCTATAGAAAACCTAAGTATTATCTGAGTACCCAGAACAAAAAATAGTACTATTGATGCTAAGTTATCCATCCATTTTAATAATCCAGCCATAGTAATTGCTAGAGCTGGGGGACTAATTCACAACACATAATTTATTCAGTGAATTTAGCTTCTTTTTCTGCTCATGGAATATCAATTGTGTGGATCATAATTTCCTCAAATTTATTTGAATTTATTCAGTGAACTTCTTGGAAAATATTTACTCTATGGATTGATACAGGCTGCATTACTTAATTATGGTTGGTCAGAGAGATCTATTTGGTATTGTTTCTATTCCCTTGTTGAATGAGCACACGAGCACTTCTGGCTTGAATACATGCATATGAACACAGAAGATGTACACTTCTGCAAGTTTTTGCACATTTCCATACATGAATACGCAGGTAAAACTCCTATACAGGCGCATTGACAGCAACCAAACACAGACAAGCCAGGTCTAAGCAATTTTGCATAAAAAATGTGAATGAATATTTTTAAAGGGCCTAAATTACCAGGACAAAAGTCTAATTTTACAGCAAAGTAACCTGGTCCTCAGTAAATGGCATCTTGAATGGCAATAATGGTGTGTTGAATCAGACCTAATAATTTAGCTCTTTGCCTCTTTCTGCTGCTCAGCACAATGTTTTTCTGTAGTAATATAGTCCCCAGCTTGGATATATATTGTATGAAGACTGTTTTTTTTTTTAATCTGGCTGTATTCGTGACACTTACTGTAAATGTGCTCATGTCCTGCAATGGGTGGTGCTTATCTGAATGGGAGACTCAATTGCTTCCATTAGTTGCCCATTTCTAACATGTCTCCCTCGCTCCCACCTCTCACATCAGAAATGAGATGAAGTGCAGCGTGGCTAATCTGAAACTTTCTAAACCACAGCATTTTAAATGTTTCCAAATGTCTGGCTCTGGGTTATGGTGTAGGAGTGTGAGGGATCATGTTCATGAGGACATTCGTGCACACTTGGGAGCAGCGTGATCAACGCAGAGTGGAATAGGGAACATGCAGGAAGAACTGGGCAGTCTTGAGGACTATGGAATAGAAAAAGAGTGAAATGTACCTGTGTGAAGTCCAGGGACATGCAGATAGACACGTCTACAGCACCTGGTTTGGAGCCATGTGGTGGAACCCAGACTAGCTCTGAAGGACTCGAGCAGCAGAAACTGCTGGTCTGGGTGACTTTGCACAGTCTGCTGGCCTATATGGGAATGTTCTTTGTTACTCCTACTAATTGATCTTAAAAACAATGGGATTATCAGTTGGAAGCAAATGAAAAAGAGAAAAAGTGGGAGTATTATTTACTGATGTGATGACTGAGCCTTCGATATGAGACATCAGGATAAAAGGCAATTATGTTCCTAAGTGCCAGGCAGGATATTCCCTGCCAAGGCGGGGAAGTATCAGTATCATTGTAAAAGGCTCTACTGTAATTTCCTCTGTGTATAATTCTGCATATAATTCCAGTTATCCCAATTAAAGCAAAAAGGAGTCAGAAAAGTATCTGGTTGGTAAAGAGAAGGGAGAATGTGTTTTACAAGAGGAGACTAAGACAGTGTAGCTTATCCAGCCTGGCAAAACACAGGCTGAGAGAATATAAAAGGCTGCCCTCCATTAAAACAAGAGTGAGCGGAAAATACCCTGGCAGTAGGAGAGCTCTTCAAGGTAAAGAGCAACCGGGAAGGAACTGGCCAGGAATGGGCTTCAGCAGAAAGTCATTAGTACAGTGAGGTTCTTCCCCAGCTTCCAAACCGCCCAGGGAAAGCAAGAAACCTAACCCTTCTTCAGTGAGAGAGTGATAGGTTCCTGAAAAGACTGATACAGAGAGGCTGTCTAGGAGGCCAGGGCTGGGACATCCCTTCCAGACTGCTGTTCCTTAATTACATCAAACCTCATGTAGGCACTCTGTTCTTCAGAATTAAATGGACCTTAATTCAGTTTAGTTCAATTTTCTTCTAAGGGTTGCTCTAATTTGGAAGAACTGTGTCCATTCAAGGCTAATGTGATTTAATGAATTCATGCTAAACTCACAACTTTAGTTAATTTGGATTAATTTTCCCAATCGCTTCTCAGCAGACAACCCTTAAGATATGTAGTAGAAGTGGCCAAGAAATCATGAGCACTTCAGTCCTGCCTGTGATTCAGCTCTAAGATGGCAAGTAGCTTTTCTGACTGCAGGAGGCCTGAAGAAACATCTGGCCATGCCTAACGTGCTTCTCCATGCTCCCTGGAGAGGCGCTGAGAAGGGTGCGAGCTCCCAGACCCGGTATCTCGTCTGTCCTGTTGTGTTTCACCTCCCTACTGCAGGGGCTGAGTGGAGCAGTGGAACACCCCAGGCTTATCCTTGTTTGGAAGGAGTATTAGTATGGACCCTTGGGAAGGTGGGCTGCATGGGACAACCTGTCCCGAAAGATGGAGTTGGCTTTGGTTGTGAGTGGTGTTTGGCAGTAGATCCAGGGGAGCGCTGGCTGCTTGGACGTGTGCTAAGGAGCTACCTGTGCATAGGAAAAAAAAAATCTTCTTTTAATTCCCTGAACCGCACTCCGTTGATTATCATTGCCAGCTTTCAGGAGAGAAAGCATCTTTCTCTGTAGAGCTGTTCTAAGGGGCTTACAGCTCGACTGCGATAGGTGGTGGTATTTTTGTTACTGCTATTAGTTGGTGCATCCTTATTTGCCTGTTTCTGGATGGCACATCACAAATGGGAAATCTGCGAGCCCTAATCTGCCGGGCTTTGGGAAGTGCGTAAGGGGTCACTGCCAGCAGCTCCTGGCAGCGGCCGGGAGCAGCAGGAGGATTTAGCGGTGCAGAGCGCGGCCGCCACAGCCACCACCGAGCGGGAAGGGACTGTGCTGCTGCAGCTCTGCACGTTGCCATGGAAACAAAGCTGGATTCTTAATCAGGATGCGCATGTTATGTGGACATGAACCCACCGTCTGCTGTCCTTTTGGCCTCACCTCCTGCTGCCCCAGTCCCGGCCAGTCATGGCCGCCCCATGCCCAGCAGGTGGGAGGGGAGCCAATGCGGAAAGACCCTGTGGGGCTGAGGGGTGCAGGAGGAGGGTCCAAGGTGGGCCCGACAGAAAAGGTTTAAGATGTTCCCTGGGTCCTATGGAATGGAGAACAACCTCTGGTGAGGCAGTGAGGGCAAAGGGAGCACGAGGAGCAGGCAGCAAGGGTAAGTCTCCTATGGCAGCTGTGGTGGGAAGCACCCTGAGATACTGGGGTGCCCAGGTACTGCAGGAAGAGAGTGAGTCTCGGGGAGGTCATAGCTGCATGGCACAGTTTGTAGACCTTTAGGTAGCACCCAGCAGGCTAGCTTCAGGGGTGGTACAATTGTGCCATCACAAATTCAGCTCAGGGACTATACTGAAACCATGCTTCAGCTTCAGGAGTCCAAGCTAATACTTCTTCAAGGTGGTATTGTGCCTTGTGAGCTTGCTAGGTTGTCCAGGTTCGCTTTGGCATCTCTGACATGGGGCTGTGCCATTACACAATCCAGTCATGGTTTTGAGAGGCCTGGAGATGTGAGGAGGCTGTTGTTGGGAAGTTGAAGCAATCATACAGTGTGCTTAAAATAAGCTTATGCAGATATGGGTGAGCGGAGAGATCTCATCTATCATATTACCTCTGCATTGAGTACATCAGCTGAGAAGAAAAATGTGCTAAATGAAAATCCTTTCAGCTGTAATACCTAGCTCATTCAATACCTGGAGGGCAGCACTTCAGGGAAAACCTAGAAGCTGTAGCAAAAGCTCTTTGCACTTCAAGAGGCAGTAATCTCCCTTCTGAGTCCATAAAGACTGCAAGATGCTGTTAAACTCTGAGGAGGTGTTTTGGTGCAAGCTGTAGGATGGGAGGTGCTGCCCACTTACAGTCCTGAAAAATCCCCTACCAAGACTCACCAGGAACGGGACCAGTTTATGTCTACTGTCCACATCCCAGCAGGAGGGATTATGACCAGCCTGCTTAAAGTCCTTCAGCTGCTTCCGTCTGAAATGGTGTTCATCTTTAGACTGTAAACCGTTGTGCAGCATCACTGTATATTGTTGAAATGTTGCTGTCAGTGTGCCCAGAGGACTGAGGGCTTCCTTCGTCGAAGTACAAGATGCACAATTGACCTTGTGTAAGGAAGTAAACTGCCCTGTTTAGAGGAGTCCTGAGATGGGTTGAGTCCAAGGCTGGGAGGGTTTATATGAATAATCTCTGCTGAAACAGACATGCTTGTGCTTATGGAGTGAAGTGAAAATCTTCTGGAGACCCAACAATCTGCTTGTTGCATAGCAATGAAATAGGGGAATTATCAATGGGCTGTGCAATGTCCCCCACAGCAGACAGCTGAAGGGGACTCATGGCCCTCAGAAAGCTCCCTGTAAAAAATGGTATTTAGGATCCTCAGCCCTTTATGTATGAATGGAGTATGCACATTTTAGACATGTAAATATGTAATTATATTGCATACTTTTCCTTCCTTGGATATCCTAGTGCTACATTATAAAGAGAGATTCCATGGGAAGGAAGGCCAGTGAGGGATATCTGTAAAGGCCGTGTTTTCCCACTGATGAATAGAGAGGTTGTATCCATAGCTTACTGCTGAATGCATAAGGAGCCTGACCACTTCCACCTGGAGAGTATGGTGTGACTTTGAAGTTAGCGGGATTAGCCTGATGAGTGAAAGGAGAAAGAGACTTACTATCAGCTCTTAGAAATTACTGGATAACATAACAAGAGCAGCTGGACACCAAATGAGCTGTAGAGCACTGGATTGATATTTCCAATGCAGTGGGCTTCATTCACCAAGCATGCCCACTCTGCAAGGCTGCATGCCTTGAAGAGCACTGATGCCAAGATGATGAACATACATAGTTCTTAAACTCTGTTTCTTCTACTCTTAGCACAGAGAAGAGGAGAATGTCCTCTGAGATAAAGTGTGCACAGTGACTGCTGCAGGCTCCTACGCAGTGCAGATGGATGCATAGTGTAGGAACGTACACATCCTGCACGCATTGAGATAATGAAAAGGTCGAGCTTCTTAAACTAGCCACCAAACTTGAAGGAAAGGTTTTTCAGCTCAGTACTTCTCAGGCGGCAGATAATCAGAGGTTTTGCATGAAAAGGAGAAAAGGCACTTCTTCCTACTAGCAAAAAAAAGTATCCTGAAGCTAGATGACCAAAGTGATGACTTTGTCTCAGCTTCCAGAATTACTTAGCTGCTCCCTGAAATAAACCTTGCTGTGGCTATTCCCTTCCCACAAGTATTGCTGCTTCTAACCTGCCTAAAGGAATGACAGTTTTGGTTGTTTTTTTTTTTTTTGAACCCAGATCATCTTGGTGTATATTAATTAGATGACTATGTGCCTCCATGAAAGATGAGTCCTGAAGGACTATACTTTGTCAGGAAGAATAAAGTCTGTTAAAACTATGTCTCCGATGCTTTCACCCACAGTTTGAAGGCATGCAAGCTCTCTTCCTCTGGGCTGTGACCAGGGCTGTGTAGTGAAGCAGCCTGATGAATCCTTGGCTTTTCTCTGAGAGCACTAACCAGAGGCTTAATTAGCTCTGAACGCATGTGTGGTGATGTAGATACTAATCTTCAGTAAGGCTGGACTGCACCATCACCTCATTTCATAGGGATCATTGTCAGATGCTAATCCACTTCAGGTGCTGCCAGCATGAGTTAGAGTGGAACTGGCATATTGGAGATGCGGCAGTTTGCCTGTCTTGAGCCATCCTGCATGTGTGTGTGTATATATATAAATATATATACACACCTGCATGCACTGAAGAACCTGGAGGCAGCTGTGTATAGGAAGACAAGAAATGATGAGACAGAGTGATACAAAGTGGAAGGGAAAGACAAAACATCACAGCCAACAGCTCTTCCCTTGCAGGAGGTGCAGTCCTGGACATGGCTTTTTCTTTCACCTCTCATATTCTTATTTGTTCATCTTTTGTCACGGGCCCTGGCCAGGCAATGTTTGGACTGAATAGCTCGTTTCTCCCCGGCTTGCTGTAGCTCCTGCTGATGCTTCTATCTACTTCCCACTCCCCCATTGTGCCTGAGTATGTGGTTAAGAAAGACGACAGACAACAGGAGATGCAAGAAAACAAGATGCATCGGCTTTGCCTTTGAGTCAGTCAAAGAGCTATTTCTATACCTTACACACCTCACCCTGGCTTTTATTCTTTCAGATGCTTTTGTTACTCTTTACTATTAATGGCCAGCAGAAGCAAATTCTTTTACTGCTCCATCAATCCCTTTCTCTGCTGTGCCGATCCTCGACAGAAATCTCAGTGCCTCATGTGCGTGTGTGATCTTGAAAAAGATATGGCAGTTCAGTCCCAGCTTTGTGTTTTGTTTAAAAAAGTACAAAGCCTAATATAGATATAAAAATTTGAATTCAAGTACAAAAAGAGCATCTTATTTATTATGCTGCTGCTTTTAAGTTATGTCAAGGGCATATTGAATATATAGATGGCACCTTCTATTAATGTGCAGGTAAGTATAGAAAAAACAGTGAATTCAATTATGTGTGCTCCAGCACAAAGTTAAGCTGACTAGAAATGGGCTCGTTGACTTTCATCACCCAAGCAAAAAGAAGTACAGAACTGAAACCCATAGCACCCTTATTCCAAAGTCAGATGGACTGATTCCCTCTCCCAAATCCTCTTCATCAAACCCTGAGGAGTGTAAATGTTCATGTGCCTAGATCATGGAGATGGGTATAATGGTCCTTACAGCACCAGTCACTGTAGCAACCATAAATGTGAAGTGTTTCAGGAACCATGGGGAAGATTGCAAACTCTAGCTCTGCAAGTCTCCTATGGTCCAGTCTTTTACCAAGAACAACTTCCAGTTCATTGGAGTTCAGAAATGGCTTTTCCTTGAATAGGAGGTTTGACACAATTTCTGCCTCAGTCTTATAGCAGCAAGGGGTATGGCAAATGGCTGTTAATCATCAGGGCAAAGAAAAGGAACTAAAGAGCTATGATCCCAATACGAAGTAATAGGAAGCAATAATTCAGCAGGTGTGAATTTGGCAGAACATCCTGCAAATGTTTGGATGGGCATGTGTGTGTGTGTGTGACTTCGTACATTTGTGGTTTTGTCTGTAAAGCTATAGGAAACCTCCTATTGAGTTTCTGAGACTTAATAGCTGGGAGCTCAAGAAGAACATTTGAGGAGGGAGCTTCTTTCCTTTCTAATATCTGTGTAAATAACTCCATGTGCTTTATTGGTCTCAAAGTCTCCACAGTGGGGAAGAGGAGAATCAATAATCGTTTAAAACTTTGTGAATCAATTAGATGAGCAAGACAGGCATGACAGTAGCTTCCCGACAGAAGCACTGCTCCCTGGTTGATTAGGAAGGAGAGTTGGGTAGAGAGGAGGTAGGTGCTGCCATGCTTTCATCCATCCTGGAGCACAAGAGGTAACTAGCTATGGCCAAAGCCAGCTCTGATGGGGATCAGGCCTTCAAGCATGACAAATGAGGCTGCATATTGAAATCCTTATTGCTTATTCCAGCCAAGGACTCTTGTAACACAGTGATACAGTCGCTTTCCAAAGCAGGGGCTGCATCCAGAGTCCAGGTCCAATGATTCAGGAATTCACCTCTGGTTCTTCTTAGGCTTAGACAGTCCCCAGCCGGATCTGAAACCAGAAGGAGTATCACCATGGCAGTGCAGGCCAGGATTTGAACTAGTTCACTCTCCTGACATGGCAGCTCTACTGGACCTGACCTGGAGTTTCCACACAGTGGTAATGCATGGATGCCTTAGGGCTAGCTCATGATTTCTGTGCCTTTGGTTGCGTGGTGCAGACATACACATGATGTGCTAATGATGCAGCTGCTTGCCAGCAGCGTGTCCAAACAAAAGTGGACCAGGGTACTGTTTCTTCATTTTATGCCTGGGCTCTTCTATACTACCATGGCAGCACAAGGAAGGTGGTAAGATCCCTCTTAAAACGCACCACACAGAGCTGCCTTCTCGCCTGGTGCACAGTGAGGGTTCGACGTTGTTCCTGTCCCAGCCCATGCTGTAAAACACAGGTTAGAGTGAGCTGGGGTGAGTCAGGTTTGGGAGAGCTCAGGGCAGGGAGGAGGTGTACTCTGAGCAAGCAGCACCTCCTTTCTAAAGTGGTAGGATCTGACTTGGAGGGCACAGTGAAGGGTGGCATGGAACCTCATGCTCTCAGAAAGCTGTGAGTATGAAATGGCTGAATGCTTACTCCCAGGGTCAGGAGGAGAAAAGATGGGATCACTACTTTCTGAGCTTTAGGGCCGCCTCATGGCAGGAAGCCAATCACCTGGGCTAACCGAATAAGTTTGTGGGACTCAATCCACAGGTAAGAGTGGTGCATGAACGCAAGGAAGCAAAGACAGCAGCACGTATGCTCCGCACCTTCCTCTCACACCACAGAGCAAAACAGCGCCAAGGAGCATTGAAGCAGTCAGGAACCAGCCCTGGAGAAGGAGGCCTGGGTGGGCAGGATGAGGGGAAATCTTGACTCCTGCCTGCCTCTAGTTGCCTCACACAAGACGTCTAGACAGGTGGTCCATCACCCCCCCTCCTCTTCCGGAGCATCTCCTCAGTCCCAGCAGGCTGCCAGAGGATGAGTCCCTCACTGGGGTTAGGGTAGTGATGCCCAGCCTTGGCCATTGTAGCCCCGACACCAGGAGGGAGCGATGCGGGATGCCCCCAGCTCCATAAGGAGCTTACGGCTGCGGCTGCATTACATGTGTGTGGTTGCCAGGGAAACTCCGCTGCCAAACTGGGACCAGAGTGGTGGGGGCCAGACCTTTTTTTTTCTCTATTTTTCCTTTTTTTGGGGGGGTGGAGGGGAGGGACACGACGACGACTCAGAGCATCAATTGTGACCCGTTTAGGGAAGAGGCAGCCAGGTATGGGGCAGTGGGAAACCTGGAGCCTGTTTAATCTAGTCAGATCTCACCTCTTGGTTTTGTCCCTTTGCTAAAGAGCCCTCCTATTTTAAGTGTGGGTTTGTTTGTTTTTAAAGTTTTTTCTTTTGAGTAAGAGAATTGCCTATTTACTGCTAGGCAGAATGGATGAGGTTGAAGCCCTTTACTGCTCCTTGCCTTAAGGAAAGTGGAGGGCACATCTACAGAGGCTTTGCCTTCAGCTGCTCGCTCGCTTGTGCTCTGAGGCAAGCCAGCTCTGATCCAAAGGGTATGTAAGCCATATCAATGCGTCGAAAATGACCTAAACTGGTTAGTAAGGCCAGCCTCTAAAAACAGATTAAGTCCTGGCACAATATTACCTTAAATTGACTACTTTGCTTCAGCTGTGGTCCGGCCAGCTCAGAGCATAGGCACAGCCAACTTTGCTCCGTCCATAAAGGTTGAGTGGAGCTTGGCATCATCGGGATTGCGGGTGCCTTGTATTGGGATCCAGAGCAACTAACAGCCTTGCCTGCAGAAGGTTAGTGCTTAAAATAGCAATGCAGAATTTGAGAGAAAGGGGGTGTCACTACTTCATAAGACAGACGGGGAATGGAGAGCCTCTCAGACACACTCTGACCTGTCCACAGCTGGGTCAGAGTGAGAGATCTTCAGCTCCTGAGAGGCTCAGAGGGCATTGGATGCAATGCTGAACTTCCAGGGCTTATCTAAATAGACTCTGTGAGCCTTTGGAGGTTCAGCTCATAATAACGTTTACTCATAATAAGAGACCAAAGGCATACTTGATGAAATGGAAGAGCAGTTAATTTAGAAATGATAAAAAGAAATAGTATTTCACCCTGGATAGTTGATTTGAGAAATGTATTCGATGACATCTTGCCAAATACTGTGACTGGACTTTTTTAAGAGTGCTGGGTAGTTTTATGGCTGCTATTGATTAATATGGCTATACCAACGACATCCCATTCAGCTTACAGTCAAAATTCGGTCCTTAGTCTGGAGGGTAAGACAGCCAGAAAAGAAGCCCCAAGCAAACATCATGATGTAATTGGATGGATGAGTAATGGGGCAGTCTGACTTTCCTCTATCTGTGTTGGGCTGGCAATGTCAGGCTATTAAGCCAACCTAGTGGGCTTGTCTGAGCTGGGACAGGGGAGCTAGGTCTGGGCTGTCCAGATTGCCAGCATGGTATAACATGGCACCTGGTGGGCAGAATCTATCCAGAGTGACCAGTGGTTTAATCCATCCACATAAGCTCATCAAAGAAGGAAACACACACATACGGAGGTGAAAATGGAAATGCATCAAGCCTGGTGTGAAAACTGTTTATCCTGGCAGCTTGCTAACTGCCATTTCCCCTCTGTGGAAAAGTGTGATCCATATGTGATGCTCTGAGGAGCTGGTATGGCATACCATCATATACTAGCCTGCTTTGACCAGTCATTGTGTATAAAATTCACAAATGCTGCACCCTCTCCTTAGCCAAACAACTTTTGAGGTTTTTCTCTGAACTGTATGCGTCAGACAATGGCCCTCGTATGTCTGACTTTCATCTTTTTTGTTAACTGCATGTGGTATGGAGCGAAACAATCCCAAGATCAAGAATCTAGGGTATCTTGTGTTTCCCCTGTTGCAAAATGTTTGAACGAATGATTTCTGTAGACCCTTAAGTGGGATGTGGAAATCACTTAGCTGTTTTCGGCCCCTGAGTCATCTTTAATCAGAGACATTTTTATTGCAACTCTCAGGAACTCCTTGGTGCTGGAGCACTTACACAGTTGCCCCTGGGCTAGGGCTCTGCAGCAGATCTATTTCCACTGCTACAGAGAGATTAATGTCCAAGCCATGACTGGGATCTGCATATATGATGATACTTATGTGTGTAGTTAATGTCCCTATACTCGTGAATCTTGGTGCATTTGTTACCGTTTACCAGGGTAATAAAATTGAGCTATACTAGCAACTCTAGATTCTTTATCGCAATTATTCTCAGTAGCCATCAGGGATTGTGGCTTTCAGAGAAGGCCTAGGGAGTCAACAACCATTCTCCTAATTGCCACAGGCCTTTCTTGGCCACTTGTATGCCCTGCCTAGCAGGGACCAGAAGGACAGCAACACGCTGTCCTGTAAGAGAGGGTTCTTATAGCCCTCCACCGATTTATAACAGTATGTCCTGCCTGCCTTTCCATCAGTGGGGACACTGAACTGGGTCTCTCCCTTTCACTCTTCCACCAATTTCTGTACTCACTTCTCTGTAACCATCATCTCTGAGCTATGTATTCTTCTGTCAAATAGGGCCAGTGTGTTCAGTAGTTATTATGAGAACAAGGGAGGGAACTGATAAATGATACCGTTGTGTAAGCCATGTTTCTGCATCTAATGAATTTGAACTTCCCACTGATGGCACGTTCCCAGGGCATCTTGGAGGATTTTCACCAAGAACAATCCACTCATCAGTGAATCAGAGCACCGGGAAAGGATTGCAGGAGGTCATCTTCTCCATCTGCTGTGCAAGCCAAAATCAGTAATAGGCCAGAGAACCTGTTCCAGTCAGACAGGAAAGTTTTGAAATCCTACTAAATAGTATCAACTAGGCAGAGAGTCATTAAGAAATGACAGTCCAACGTGCTCCAACCTTACTTTGAGTAGGTTTTGCTGTGAATATGTGTATTTGTGGAAATGTGAGCGTGTATGTGTGTGAGAGACACAGAGATACTGTTCCAGACGCCAATCCCATGACATTGTGCTAGGGCTGTAGTGTCACCGTGTTCCCATAGTCCCTACTGCAAGCACTCAAGGAAAGGACTCGCACAGGATGATACAGCATGTAACATTAAAAACAGAGTTCTATTGTATTGAGTTGTTGAAAACTAAATAAAAAAATTAAATGTGGGGAGAAAAAGCAAACAGGCAGAAGATCCTGACTGCAGACTAGCCTGAGGCAGTGATGCATTTGTGGTAAGAATAAACAGGAGTAAATGAACACTTAAGCAACAAAGATCCTGGTTTCCTGTCAGATCTGTTATAACAAACGAGACTCAGAAATATAGAAAATTTAATTATAAGACTTTGAACTGTTGTGGCATTTTCCATCACAAACAATAAAACTCCCAGTGAATCAGGTATCCCACCAGGACTGTGACAAATAGGTACACAGTGGTGTCTCAATTTTGAAGAAAAGAAATACATAGGTAGGGAAATTAAGGTCTGTGTTTTCCCAGAAGTTATTTGGTGCTTGCTCACTCCTTTTTTGCCCCCACAAAATGTGAGGTATGCAGGGCTGAAGTCTAAACAAGAGGCGGCTCTGTGTGATTTGTCTGTAGGTCACAGAGGAATTTTGCAAATCAAGACTGCACTAAAGACACACTATCATCTTTTCTTCTAGATCAGGAAAATGAGAAGAGGGCTTTAGAAAGTGATAGTGGCCTGAGTCGTTAGGATCTTATAGGATCCCCTTTGTAAACTGGAAAGGAAGGGAAGGGCAGACCCTAGTTGTTAAATTATGGCTGCACAGGAAGCTTAATAAAGCAGCAAATGGGGTTAGATATACTGATGTTCCGAAAAGCGTAACAAAACGGGGCTACTCCCAGAGCAACACCAGTTGTATTTCTTCTGCACCTGTGTGCAGCCTAGGGCATTTTCCAAAAATGTGGTTTATTTCTCCAAATCAAAAAAGCAAACACATGCTCTTGACTTGCTCCTCACTCAAATTCCTTGTGCATAACTTGACACACCTGGCCCTCATGGGGTCTGTCACTAGAACTGGAGCTAAAGGAACTTGCCACCAGTACCAAAAATCTATGCATGGCCCAGCCACCAGAGCATGGCGCATAGAACGAGATTACATTCATATGGGCTGCACAGAGGAAATGTCACATGCTCATCTCACTCCCCAAGTCAGCAGTTACCCTATGGCTCCATGGAAGGCTCTCTAGTTCCTCAAGATGACTGGCCCACTGCAACCATTTCTGGGGATCTTGCATTCCTCTGCTTTAGGGATGTTCTCGAGTCTGCCCCGTGCCAAGAAGCAGTTTTGTTCTGGATAGTAAGATGTTGTTAGTGAGACAGTAATTGCTTTTGCTTGCCTGGGGAATCCAGAGAGGCTGTTAGGAAGGAACTTGTGAGAAAAGCACCCTGGGGACCTCTCTTGCCACATCTGAGGTAAATGGTTCATTAAATGGCAGTGATTGATTTCAAATGGTGCAGCTGCAGGAGGGCTCCTCAGAGAGTCACCTGCAGCTTTGCCAAGGACTTGCATCTCTGGTGAGGTGTGGGTTAGACCTGGCCTTTGTGCAATATCTGCATGGACCTTCCCCTGAGGTACAGAGGGCATCAGGCAACTGAGAAGTGGTGGCAATAATACTTCATTGCTCTCTAAACCTTGTGCCACCTCCGCAAATCCTCATCCATCCACCTAGGAACACATCAGCCACCAGTCTCCAAGAGAAGGCTTCACGGTGAGTGCTTTTGCACCTTCACCATGTGCAATCCAGCCTCCTTATCTGAGGACTTAAACGTGCAGGAGGAGGAGGCAATACTTGTTCCAGCAGTGGTAAACTCAGAGCAGATTTTCTGTGGGAAGCCATCTGTCAGGTGGGGAGTGGTGCTGTGTCAATTGATTGGCTCCACCTCCAGCTCAGCTCTTCAAACCACAGATCCTTGACCTTGCAGTGTGACAGTGGGGGAGTACTAGGATCTCTGGAGGCATTGAGAGCCTGTAATGGAGCTTCTACTCTTTCAGACTGGGTGAGGGACACCCTGCAGCGTCTTGCTGTCTGTTTGCAGCAGTTAGCTACGGAAAGCCTGAGCTTGCAGGTGAAAGGGCTGTAGGAGAAAGACAAGCTTTTTCCTGTAGCTGGGGGGTTGTGTTTCACCTGGATGATATGCAATATAAGGGACTTCTGCTTCAAACTCAACCTATCCCAAATTTAAATGTGTCTCCCAGTGGCAATGTAGAACCATGTTCTGGCTCTTCCAAGGTGAAAAAGGGAAGTGGAGAGTGTGAAAATTCTGCAGGAGAAAAATAGGAGCTTGTAGTGTTCTGTAAAAACCTTTAATGTCTGGAGGGATAAAATATTACTTTTTGGTCTTAAATTGTAGCAAAGCAGTAATGATTCTAGGGGGTATATGCGTGTAAAAATGGTAAAACCCCCTTAGATATATCTCCTAATTTAAAGGCTTTCACAGTAATACCACAGTGAGGTCAAATTCCTGCTCTGATAGCCCTGTGGTTCTCTGTCAGTTCAGCTCCTTCTCTTTTTCCCTGACTTTCCATCAGGTGTGGTCAAGAATAAGGACAGGAAGGAAATTGTGACTCTCAGGCATTTTACTTGGTTTGCTTTTTGTCCTCCAGAAGGCACTCACTGAGATTCCCATCCAGCTCTATCAGCAATTCTCCTGATTTATTATGAGAGGGACACTTTCTTCTACGCTGTTGTCTGTCCTTCCTTGCTCGCCCCTCTCTTTTCCGATTGCTGAGTTGGTTGGGGAATGAAGAACATTTGGCTAGCCCAAGTATTGGGGTGATCAAGTGCCAACAGACATCCTGGCAAGCCAAAAGCTGGACTGGCTTGCACCTCCTTAATGCTCTCATTTTGAATAGAGGTTGCCTCTTCTTGCTGCTTCTATAATAAAAATGCAAGCAGTTTCTCAAGAGCAATTATTACATGCACAGCCAAGTGGTCTGTGCTGTTTGATTTAAGGAGGGGTGCTTACATTTCTCAGTGGAGGGGAATTGTTTAGCTGGGTTGTGATAAAGCTATCTGTTTGGTGTATTGATTTTTGATGCTCTGGTACACTCTGGTTAGCGAGGAGCTCTGAATTTTCTCCCCAAGTCTTTGAGGCTGAATATCCTTCAACAGTCGGGCTGTGCACTCATGTAGAGTGAACTGCCAGCGGGCACCTTAGCTGGAGCATCTGACCCTGTTTAAAATCACGGGGAGGGCAGTACCTCCCGTACTATCACACCTACTAACTCCTCTGTGTGTGTGTGTGTGTGTATGCAGCCTTGTTATACTATTGGATTTACCATATCCCATCCCCTATTTGTCACTGAGGAAAGCATCCAGTATTTTTTCAGACAATACTTCGAGATGCTGTGTGTCAAACATTCCTGTAATTCAATAGCCAGGTCCTTCAGATCTTAGACTCTCTGTGAGAAGCTGTGGAAATTTGCAGTCAATTCAGAGGTTCTTATGCATAAGTATAGAAAAGCTTTTGTTAAATTTAATATAAAAATAAATACTAGTCATCGGTGTAGCTGTCTTGCCGTTTCATGTTGCAGTAAGGGTGAGTCTTTGCACTCTAGCATTTAGTTTGCTACAAGTGGCTTTCAAAGGCATGGTGCAATGAAGGGTATTGGAGATGATTATTCGGGCTTTCTTCAAACTCTGGCAGGTGCCATGACAGTCGTTTAGTCTTTCCTTTGCCTTTCCTGATTTTCTCCATAAGCTTCAAAGGTAAAAAGTATCTTTTTACTGGAAGAGTAAGTTCTTTTCCTGAGCACAGTTACGGGAGAAGGGGGTGAAGTCCAGTCATAGAAAGTATGACCCGTTTCCACAGATTGAGAAGCTCAGTTGCTGCTCCTGGTTTTTTAACTTGTCTCCAATTTGTTGCTGCCTTCTTTTCCTTTTTCTTTTTGTGTACATTTATTTTTCCAGTGAGCAAAGAGCAGCCTTAAGAGTACTTTCACAAGTGGGTGGTGAGCTGTGTGAGGGAAGTGAATAGACTTTAATCACCAAACCTCATAGGAGAGGCATGAGGATCTGGGAGCAAGGACTCTTTCGTACAGGATGTGACCCATAGGGAGTTCAGGAAAGAAAAACAAACAGCTTAAGGCTGGATGCAGGATCAGAGCTCTTTTTTTTTTTTTTTCTGGAGTTGCTGAGCTATGGCATATTATGGCAACAGAGAATACGGTTATAGGTAATCAAAATCATGACTAAAGAAGGGATGGATCGATGGATGGATGATTAACTGGCATCCCTGCTGAAAAACAGCTTTACCTGCCAGGCTGTAGGAGAGTGAATTTGGTAGAGCGGTGTTCTAAATGTGAATATCTTGAGCTAATGTCTTGAGACATTTGCACAATGAGTTTCCCCAGGTCTAAAACTCCTGACTGCCTCCTTTTGTATCTCTGGATCAGCTCTTCTGGCTTACTGAAAGAAGGCGGGGCTGCTATATCATTCCTAAAATTGGTGATTGGATTTGGAGAAATTTCTTATTGTAATAGGAATATCTGCAGAGAGATATAATTTAATTCTGCCTTTTTTTTTTTGTTTGCTTGTGATCTAATCCTACTCTACAGAAGTCAGTGGGAGTTTGCAGTTGATTTTAAAAGACAGAAGATAATCCATAAGAGAGCATATTGGCAAATGCTTTTTCCATTCCTTTCCATCATGAATTGGGCAAAAGCAGGCATTTGGATTTTACTGGTTCTGTCACAAATTGAAAGCCTGGTGTCTTTTGAAATCCCAGGGCAAGAAAGGCTTACACTATGCCATGGGAGAGCTGAGATCTGTACAAAACTCCATTGGAGTCTTGGAGGTCATAAAATGATACAAGTTCTGATTCTTGCAAAGATGAACTTGATATGGTAGAAGGGTATGAAAGCAATACCAAGAGAAATATTGAGGTGACATTTCTCTAAAACATGGTATAAACAAAACCTGTGATAGTTTAGAATTTTATTTTTTTCCATTTTAGTATGTTTATATTGTTCTGAGACTGAGCCTTCACAGTTGGAGCACTCTGTGCTACTGCTTGCTTTGAGTGGAGCTTGCAGTGAAAGTTCTCAGAGCTATTTGTGTCCAATGATTTTGCCTACTCTAGTTGTACTTGAGTCTGGATGCTCAAACTAGAATGACTGTCCCAAACTAAATCAATACCAAAGCTGCTGTGTATCCTGTTTATACTACATATAATGTTATGATAATCCCAGGATTAAAGCTCTTAATTTCTGCAGCCATGGACTTTTTTGTACATACTGTCTTTTTCTGTTCTCACTTGTGTACCACTTGTTCCCTGTCTGTTAGAATCATGCCTAACATTTGAAACCTTTAAGTAATTTCGGCAACCTGCCTTTAAAAATAAAGTAAGGACAGCTGGCCATAAAAAGGCTTTTACTTCCTTCCCACTTGCTTCACTTAAATTTTAATTTTTTAAAACTTAAAAATGCTTAAGATCTGTCCAAGACATGAAGTGTCTGACTGCATGCCTCCCCCTCCATGCTCAATGGGTTGACTAGGAATGCTGTTTATTTCCTTTGACCTATTCTTGTTTTCTTTTTCTCTCTCTTCCTCTCTTTGCCTTCATATTCTAGGATGAGTCATCCATGTTCTTCCAGTTTGGCCCATCAATAGAACAGCAAGCTTCTGTCATGCTCAACATCATGGAAGAATATGACTGGTACATCTTCTCCATTGTCACTACTTACTTTCCTGGTTACCAGGACTTTGTGAACAAGATCCGCAGTACCATTGAGCACAGCTTTGTGGGTTGGGAACTGGAGGAGGTCCTCCTGTTGGACATGTCCCTGGACGATGGGGACTCAAAGATCCAGAACCAGCTCAAGAAGCTTCAAAGCCCTGTTATCCTCCTCTACTGCACAAAGGAAGAGGCCACCTACATTTTTGAGGTGGCCAACTCTGTGGGTCTGACAGGCTATGGTTACACGTGGATCGTGCCCAGCCTGGTGGCAGGGGATACAGACACAGTGCCATCCGAGTTCCCCACCGGGCTCATCTCTGTCTCATATGATGAATGGGACTACGGTCTTCCTGCCAGAGTGAGGGATGGAATAGCCATAATCACCACGGCTGCTTCTGATATGCTGTCTGAACACAGCTTCATCCCTGAGCCCAAGAGCAGCTGCTACAACACCCAGGAGAAAAGGATATACCAGTCCAACATGCTCAACAGGTAAGGGAATGGGCTGGGCCAGCCTAACAAAAAAGGGGTCAGAGAGGACCTTTGAGACCAGAATAATTCTGGTACGGTATGTGGTGCTTCGGGTCAGTAGGCGGGGTTGGCCACAACCTGGGCAAGGGGAGGCATGCTGATGGTGGGACTCATGTTGCTGTGCATCATGAGTGCCAGTACTGTCACCCCCGTAGAAAGCCTCCATACAACACAGGGGGCAAGCCAGCATGAAGAAAAGGAACAATGAAGACACAGTGCAAAAATTGGAGTGTGCCCCTCAATGCACAAGATTTTGCTTTTATAACTGCGCTGAACTTCTTGGTGTGTCTTTGCATGAACGGGTCTGTAACTCTGTAATTAGGTACCTCCATCAGAACAGCAAGTTTTTCTAGATGGAAAAGGGCATTTAAAAACAGGGCAAACCTATTCGAATAAGCATCTTCTTTTGATCCAGATTTAGATTTTCTTAAGAAACAGTGCTAAGATGCCTGTTTAAGGTCATAAAGAAAGCCTGTGGTGGAACAACCTCTAGAAGAGCACTCTGATTACTAGATCTTCCTTTTTGTCCCAGCTGGATTTTTAGTGTGTCGCTAAGCAGCCCAGGTAATTAGACATGGGATCTGCAATTAGCCAGATGCCCCCTGACCTACTCAGCTGTCGTTCTCCAATGTTTTATATATAAAATCCTTAGGCAAGTTGGTCTCTTTGTGGTAGGACAAGGGGAATCCAAGCAGTAGCCATCAGGAGAGGTGGCCGCGCAGAACTTAGCATCTCTGTTCATTTGTCATGATGAATCATGGAACAGTGTAAAATGTGATGGATGTGTTTTGTGACCCCTCACTGTCAACTGTCCTAGGCAGGTAGAGGGACTGGTGGACAAGAAAGCAGATTTTGCTTTGCCTGAGAGCTGGGGACCGAAAGAAAAGTCTATTCTTTGACCCATTATATTATCCGTAATGCTATCATCTATTTGTTCTTTGTCTGTATGATCTACTGGCATATTATCAGGTCTTATTGCCTTTACTTCTTATTCCCCATATTGGCTTTTTGCTGTCTGTGAACCACCAAAGTGGTTTGGAACCACCAAAGGTGCCCAAAGCTTTTATCAGTTTCCTTCCTAGCTAGGCTTAGGGGTAAGGGGCGTTTTCTGCTGCTCTATTGATTCATCCCTGGAATGATTAAGCAGGGAAAATGTATTTAATATATATAAAGTTACCAGAAGTAGCATCAAGGCAGGCTGTTGTTCTGCCTTTCCAAATGAATAGGGATTTTTGGGGGGAGCTGTATTGTCTCTTTTCAGCAGTTACCTAGAAAACAAAATGTTGTCCCCTGCTATTTGATGCAGTGTTCTGCAGAGACCTTCTGCTAATTAGTTCTGTTGACACTGTATTAGCCTGTGCATAACATCCCACCCATATAGCTACACTGCTTTGAGAACCCAATAAAATCTGTCTCTGTAGCACTTCTTTGCATTGTATAGAAGTCGCCAGCTCAGACCGTCTCTAGATACGACAGTACAGTTGTGAAGTGTAGATATGCCCTGAAGCCTGGGCACCCCACATGAAAGCAGTTCTTGTCACTTTTGAAGATATTAGCTTTCCTCTCACCTTCATGGCCCAAATCATGCTGTTCCTTCTCCCTTGTCTGCTTTGGGTACTGCATTCACAGGAATGACTTACAGATACATGTAGATATACCCAGTTTAGTTTGGATACTGCCATCAGTCTCGCTGAGAAGCAGAGTCAATTAGTCCATGTCAAGCTCCGTTCTGCCACCGCCTAGATTGCTGCAGGCACCTGAGGTAGCTCAGAAATAATTACACTGTGTTGCGGTTGCTTCTGTGACCACAGTGCAAATATTCGCTTTGCCTTGCACGGCGCTGGCCTGTGCTCTGCCGGTCTGGGGGTTCTGCTCCTCACAAACATTTCCACCCTCTCTGTACTTCCAAGTGAGATGGTTAAAAAGTTTTACTTCAGTGAGTTCGGTGCTTAGTTTTCTGTTTAAGTGAAATTACTTTCAGGCACCTTTAGATGTAAAAAAGCTAGTGGTGTCCGAAATAAGCCATTGGTTTTACAAATCCAAAGGTTCAATAGAAGTGTGATAGCTTCAAGCTCAGCCTCACAGCCTGGAGTCTGGGCAGGAGGAAAGGCAGAGGAGACGGACAAGATGTGGAAAGAAGCAGACAAGGAGATATGAGTTCACCTCACTGAACCAAAACCCACAGAGATTAATGGCTGTAATCTGTGTTCATACCTTCAAGTCCCTTTGAACTCGCTGGAATTTACTATGTGCTAAGCTTTAAACCTCTCCTGATATACTTTGTCTATCTCAGGTCTTTAAATCTCTCCTGAAATGCTTTGTCTATCTGGGGCATTACAGATTCTGCAGTCCTGGCTGCTTCATACCTTCCCTGACCCCTTCCACCTACTAAGATCCCACAGCACTTGTGCATTGAGCGCACCAGGCAGCAGCAATACCTGCATGTCTGGTACATGGTCTAGCTCACTTTGGACTGGACTGAAGGTTCTGGAAAACTAATTTTAGTCTTGCCCTGGACCCGGCAATACTATATTCAGCCATCTGTAACTTACAGCTCCCCCTCCGCATGCCTACACAGAATAGAGAAATGTATGTACGTGGGCTTGATGTCTGGGGAGACTGCAAAGTGTATGTGACCTCAGATAATACATCACCATGTAGCTGGTGTTTCAGAAGCTCTTGAAGCTAATCCAAAGTGGCCCAATTTGCTTCAAGCCCATAGCTGGGAGGCAGTGCGATAAAGGAATTTTCCTGTTTTATTCTTCAGAGTGACACATCCAACTAAAAAAATGTGTAATTTAGTTCAGCTGGGGCACATTATACACTAAGGCTGTGAATTAGTCATTTCTCAAGATCTGCCTTTGAACTCTGACCATTTCTTGCTTCTTTTTTCTCTTTCTGAAAGTGCAGTGGTTCTGAATGCAGCTAAAATCAAATGATCCTGCTCAATGTGGTCTCAATTGGTGGTTGATCTGGGTGTATAATGGAGTAAGGAGGAAATGAATTGAATGTTGCTCAGATTTAGAACGAAAGCTCAGTTTCTCCGTGCCTTTCGCCCTTCTTACGCTGACACTTGTTCGTTTTTGCAAGACCTTGTGCAAACAAAGTTTTGTTTGAAGTATGGCTGCAAGCACAAAAAGAAACAAGACGGACTTTTATCTAAATGCCATTTCTTGCCAATGTAGGTGTTTGGTCTGCATCTTGTATTAATAATGGTCTCATAGCAACTGTTTCTTGTCTGTCTTGAAACCGGTTCTCCTTTGTGCTAGACTGGAACGGCAGAAGTATGATCACGACCATTGAATATTGCAGATTTTGTCCTAGAAATGAGCCTACTGGTGAGATAACTCCACTAACTAGTAGGAAAATGATACTTTGAGAAAGATTTGTTCTACAGGATTGTTAGTTTTCTTTTTGAATGATTCTCGAGGAAGTTTTCCTCTAGTGAGGGAGGGATTTATCTCAATTTATTCTGATAATAGGCTTAGGTGATCATTTGGAGTCCAAATATCCAAATGCTGTTTTCCAGTTCAATTACACTCTTTAATTCTTTGTTTTGTTTGTAATAATTACCTGTTCGTTTATTCCTTCGTTGTCCTGGAAACAAATCTGGTTTGAATATTCCAGTCTACCAAGTTTATAGTTATCTCAAGGGCCAGTGTTCTCCTGGGCACCCAGCAAACCACTGCGGTCTCTGCTCTCTTCTACCAGACAGGAATATTACAAAGGTTGGGATGGAGTTTCTAACAGAGTTTTCCTCTTGAGAGATGGTCAAAGTTCTTCCCTCTTGGTCCTTCCAAGGAGAGATGCTAACCTTCTAGGCATTCTGCAAAGCTCATCTATTCTCCTTTCACGTGGCTGCTGAGGAGTGGGCAGAGGTGGATGTGTTTATAGGCAGCCTTCTGCTTATTTCGTTATTTTAATTGATGGGACAGATTTCCTTGAGCTCAGGATTGGTGCTTCTCATTATATTTTAGAAATGGGAAGAAATAACTAAATGACAGGAGCATTCTTGGGAGTGGAATTCAGGGATGAGTCATGAGAAAAGAATATGATTTCTGGCACATATTTGAAGAATAGAAGTTCAGCCGTTTTGTATGGATATTCACAGTCGTTGGTCTACATAAGCTGTGTTTTTATTATAGCCTTCAATGAGACCTGGGTTCTTCCTACTGGTTGTCATGGCTGCTTGTGAATGCTGGGCCATAACTACTAGTTTGTTGTTGTAGAGTTACTAATGAGTTCTCTACTGATTGGCTTTAATAGTCTCTCATTTAACACCAGGCTGCACACACCAGATTTCATTTTAATAAAAAGTGCAGTGAAGCATTTGCTTTGGAATGAAAATACAAATGTGGAATTATACCGCCTTTGCAAAGAAATACATTAAGAGGGGAACAAAGGTAGGTTCAATTCTGCACCTCAGTTTCCTCAAATATGAAAACAGCTGGCAAGCTAGCTCGGTGCATTGTTTGGACATGATACTTCCACTCTGGGGGAAATACTAACTTTCATCTGGAGCTTTCCATGCCAACCAGTTAAGAAATGCAAAAGAGGACTTGATGAATGGTTGGAAACTCTTCGCCCTGGAACACCCAGGGCAACCTCTGTTCTCACATGGCCACATTCCCCTAGTGGAAACTAGGAATTGCTGGGGCTTAGACAGCTGAACAGTGAGTCAGTGAGCAGAGAAAGTGCTTGAAATAGGATTGTACAAATATATGGCTTCCCTGGAGACTCGACACCATAGGGGCTACACATATCCCTGGAAAGGTGCAGTGCCTCTTCAGGGTGTTGTGCCACCCTGATACCCAGGAGCAGCACAATGCCCATAGCATCCTGGACCTGCTTTCCCCCGGTCAGTGCCAAGGTCAGCACAGGCAGCACCTTTCCTTGTTTTCCAGACCTCTCCAACCTCCTGGAGGCGGGGATAGGGGATAGGGCCTCCTGCCCTATCCTCTCCAGTCACGGCAGCTAGCGCCTGCCACATCAGACACAGGGATCATCATATGTCATTTGCAGGTACTACCATGGAGCCACTCTGTGTTGTCTCCTAGCCAAGTAAGCCCCAACACCTTCACACAGCGCAGCAAGGGAGTTGAGAGCAGGAACAGGGAATGGAGCTTTTGTGTCGCCCTTTCTCCATTCGTAGGACTGTCGAGTTAACCTTGTGCTAAGAGAGGAGCACTGGCCAGCACTGAGGTCTCACTGGCTTTGGTGGGGCCGCATCTACCTGCTTGGCAGCTGGCTGGGAAGCCCTGCTCCGGTGGTGGGAGGTGCGGTGCTGGGATTTGCTTCTTAACTCCAGGGAGGAGGGGAGAGAAGGTATAAATGGCACGTTCCCGTGGATGCAGAAACTGCCCTTTTCAGAAACTTGGAGGGTGAGGCAGCATATGTAACTTTTGACCTTTGGAGCCGTTAAGCCGGTGTCTTGTTAGCAGCTTATTATGTTCCCACTGATTGGTGTGTCCGGCTGCCGTCAGGCTGGTGCTAGCTGGCAGCACGTGGCGTGAGTGCTGCTGACGGATTAGAGATCCCTGCTGCTGAAATCTGCTTGTTCCTGTCACTGCTCCAGCAGCAGCTGGAGGCCAGGGCTGGCCTGCGCCTGCTGCATCTGTTGGGGTCTCTCTGCCTCCCGGCGTCCCGTTATACATCACCTCGCTCTCTGCTGCTTGCATACCACCGTCGCTTTCTTTTTTTTTCCTCTCTGCCTTACATCTCGTGTTGCATTTCATTTGTCCTGTGTGCAGTTGATCCCTGTTGTGGTTGTTCAGCCCTGGTGAAAGGTGCCGGGTTTGCAGCCCCGGGGCTACTGGTTGGTCACTCTGCCTGCCCAGGAGGTAAGTAGTGGCGGGGGAGCATTTATCTATGTGCCACCACATCTCGGGGGCAGCGTTGGCTTCCTCTCACTCCTTTTTCTCTGTCCCCTGAAGGGAGATGCTGGGGGGGATGCTCTTGACCCAAACCTCCCCCATATGGGTGGGCTGCCCAAGGTGCCCAGTGCAGAAGCGCACGGTCCCCCTTGCTTTGCCCCAGCCCTTAAGCAGCGCTGCTTGGGCAGTGGGAGGCACGGCTGTCTTGCAGAGGAAGGTCTAACATCAAACCTACTCAACACGCTGCTAAGATAGTGCAGACCCCTGGCTTTTCAAGGGGAGTATATGATGGGGGGACAGCAAAAATGTTTGTTCTTCAGCAGGTGCCACAGGGTGCCTTGGTCCTGCAGAGCAGGCCTTTGTCTGACGGTGAGAGGAGGCACTTGTTCTGTGTGGACAGCTGGATTTTTAATCCTCTTTGCAATTAAAATAGGATGGGAAGGTTCAAGTGGAGTGATGGGTTTTTGGCAAGGGTTATCTTTTGATTAGAGGACGGACCCTTTCATAAAGTCTTCCAAAATGCACCAGCTGGGAATTAATTTTGGTATGCGCCATCAGTTTCCAGATGGGAAAATGTCCATGTTCTGCTTCTAGCCCTCTGAGACATCTCCTGCTCCGCAGCCAAGTCCAATTAGTGTTAATACCGTGGCAACTTCACTTGCTGGTGACAATATGCTTTAACTTGTGCATTCAGGCTCTCTCTGCTTTTCATGAAAAGCGAATCAAAGTCCTTCCTCTGTGGTGGAGCTGAAGGAAGCAGTGCGAAACTGCAAACCCAGCTCTGGCAGTGGTTTAGTGTCAGCTGCAGTGGTATCTTCCCCCGATCACAAAATGCAGTTGGGGTCCAGTGGGTTTTAAAGTGCCCCAGGGAATTTGAAAGCCTGCTTTAGCACATCAGTGGAGGGAAGGTGAGAAATAGCCGCTTTCCTTCAGGGACTGGCTTGTTGAGGCTGTGGATATTTTCTGACTTGCACACCTGCAAATCTATGGTTAGCCATATGCGGTTTCATCACTAGAGCCTGTAAGGAACACGTGCTTTTTTTTTTTTTTTTTTTTTTNAGACTTAATGTTCTTACTATCTTTCAAGTTTTTAAAAATAGGAACTGCCGCGTTGCTATGGCTCCCTGCGCAACTGTGGAGCAGCTTTCTCTTCTCTTCTCTTTGATACAATTTGGGTTCACGGTGCGGTTTGACAAGACACCAGCCCAGCTCGCCGCCTAGTGGCTCGCTCCCGGGGGGTGGGGGAGCCACGACAGCGTTCACCGTTGACAGCAATTCATGAATAAAAAGAAAAAAAAATAGTTATCAGATGGCCTTTCTTGGCATTAACCCTGGTGCGTCTGGGATGAGATTTTTTTTTTTGTTAACGTTCTGCAGTCTTAATGCCATTCCTGTGGTTTAGCTTCTGATGGGATATTCTGTTCCCCTTTCTGTCCTGCACCCTCGTGAGATGGAGCTGAGCCATGTCAAACAGCTGGTCTGTTCCCCTCCAGAGGCACCTGCCATTCGGTGGTTTTTGCCGTATACGCTTCATCTAAGAAATCATCGTGCACATTTCAAGCTAAGCTCGCGGTTAAGTGCTTTGCTGAATCAAGGCTTAGAGCACTCCTGACTACATGCTGCTCATGAAATTCCTCTCAAAATCATTGCTTTAAGGGTGTACTCCAGTCTTGCATCCAAATTTTGGGAGAATGTGGATCTGCACATCTGCGGGGCAGCTGAATACTTACCTCAAAGGGACTAAACCAAACTGTGGCTTTGAACACCTGTTACCTGTGCAGAATCCAGACCTCCCTCTGCAGCTCACAGACCTCTCCACTGGCCTATTTTCAAGTAGCTGTAATTTTTAAAGTGCATTCTGTTTCATGTTGAATTTTTTTTTTTTTCATTCTCACTCCAAAGGTGAACATTTTGGAATATTCTGAGGAAAAAAACCAGTTCATCCAATTTTGAGTTATGAGAGTGTGGAATGGATGCATTTGTTCTGCTTTCAAATAATTATCCAGCAGTGGGGTTTCTGTTGGTGTGGACAAATCACGCAAAGCTAGCTTCACTTCAAAAATCGGTTTGCAGTGTAAGACAAGGGATTCCTGCTTTGTTAAGGTTAGAAAATTTGATTTTGAATTGAATATGAACATTTGAATGGGGTGTAAGTTACCTTAGTGTCTTTTTTTTTTGTGTTGCACATTCACCGTGCACTATATTTCTTAAACTATTTGAATGAAAGATAATCTAGAAATGTGGTATTTACAATGCTTAAATGTGAGTGAAATACTAACAAAGAAAATAGAAATGGCAGAAACCTATCAGCTTGTCCAGTCCACTACCTGGTCTATCATTCCTGCAGTGTATTTTCTCCTGATTCAAGTAACAAAAATGTCCCTACTTGAGCCTGCAAGCACCTTAACATAAAATGAATATTAAAATCTAACCATAGTGCCCTTGAAATGATCAATCCGACTGAATGCTGCCAGCCATCTTCGTACAAAGAAAGCTCTTTTCCATCCCTGTGGAGAGATTTCTGAGCTTGCTATATCACACTGAACAGGTCTCCGCACCTGTCTTGATTGAGTAAAGATTGTAAGGTGATTAGAGCTCCCCTCTGCAGTAATGCACCGTGAGAAATGCTTGAAAAAAAAGATTTTGTGAACTTGGGGTTGGTCTTTGTTAAGGATCTGGTGAGATGGCAGGTAATAGGATGAAGAGTTCACCCGTTGATGGTGTGGCCAGGGTGGAAGAGAGCTGCCACACCAGACTGAAAACCTGTGAATGTCTGTGGCCTGACAGTGGTTAAAAACGCACAAATGCTGACTCGACGCTGACTTTTTTTCTGGTTTTTGAAGCTGTATTAAAACGAGATGGAAATGAGTTTTCAGTGTCTTGCCCGGCGTTCTTCCCTGTATTAGTGTCACAAATGAAATAATTTTTCAGCAAGATGGCTACCTCCAGTAGCAGTGTCAGCATCTTACATTTATTTATGACAGGCTGTAGTATCTTTTATCCGCAATTCCAAAGCACTTTACAAAGTAGAAAGGGATGTCTTAATTCAGTGCTAAAATTCAGCCATCTCTGGGGTGAAATAGAGCAACTGTTTAACAGCACATAGTATGAAGCGGAGATGAATACCGCACCTCACTGGAGCTGCACGAGGAATTTCAGCTGGCAGAATGAAATTGCTAGAGGTGGATTTTCGCCAAGATGTTGGGGCTCTTTAATAAGCACAAGAGATTAGCAGCAGTGCCACACATGCCTCTTGCGTGCCCGTGTGAAGCAGGGAGCCAGCAGTTCCAGAAGTGGTTTCAGGAAGGAGGTTGGCAGCTTTTCCAGCATACAGACTTTACCAGTAGATGATATCTGCTTTCAGAGACCTTCATCACAAGACCATTACATGTTTTGGGCAGATGTACTTTGATTCCACACTGATTACTTGCTTATTTCCCCTGGAAGCTCAGCCTCAGGCAGAGGGAGATGTCCAACAAGGCTGCTGTGTACCTGCTGCTGGGTGACAAGTGATAACCAGAACTGGCTGGGGAGCAAAAGGGTCGACTGCGATGAAACTCTGGGAGGATGCAGCCACATAGGTAATAGGTGGCAAAAATAAAAGATAGCCCCCCCAAAAGGATGTTTTTCATTGCTTTCTTCCCCTTTAAAATAATGCATCACTGGCAGATTAAGCCCCGTGAGTGACATGAGGTACCTCAAACACAGACTGCTGCAAGAAATGCTTTCCACCCTCTTCACAAAGATGCTGACACTGCCCTTCTGCATCTGAGTGGTGACGTGTGGCATGATGAGAGCTTAGAAGAGGTGGTACTTAAGCCATGACGAAATGCTCTCCAGCAACACCAAGGGACTGTGAAGACTTTGAGGTGCAAAGTACAGATACTTACAGCCTCTGAATAAATCTGAACATCTAGCAACTGCTCTTCAGTATGCCTAGTATGTATTTGTGTCAAATAGCTGTTCTGGGGGAGAGCATGGGATGCCGGGCTTTCCAGCATTTGACTTGCCCAGATCCAGGAGGTGCAGCAGGACTGATCTTTCAGGGTTCTGCATGTTCTGCTGCCCTCATCTCAGTTTCCTTTTCCTTCTCTTTCCTTGCAGGCATGTAGTTGAGATACTGGGGGAGCTCTGCTTGAAGATCTATTTTGGTTTTAATGTAGCTATGAGGAGGAGGAGGTCTTGCTTTTTGCCAATGTGAGACTACTGGTCAGATGACACAACTACCTTGGAGATGGTGCCAAGTCACAGTTTCTCTGGTGGCTGTGGAAAGATGCTAGTTCTGGAAGAGGCCCCATTTTGACTGGCTAGGGTGAGAAGTTTACTTAATTTACTGATTTGTATTTTTTTCTCCAAGCAATTTTTCATGGAAAGCTCAAGTTTGAATTGATGAAGGCACAAGCTTAGCAATGCTGTGAAATTGATTTGGAATAGTTTATTATAGTTCCATGAAATTGCTTAACAAGAAAGTTTGGCAGAGCAAGGGAGCCAAATGAGACGAGCATGGCACTCCCAACAGTGGGTGGCACTGGAAGTAGCATGTAAGTCAGTATGGAGGGTATGTAGTCATTCAGGGGTAGGATTAGCCACAGCGGAGGGGAGAGCTGGTCAGTTGAGAGGCATCTACCACCTTCCATTGGGGATCTAGCTGGTTTTCGCTGTTGCTGGTTGCCTCCCTTTTTGCCACCCACTTCTGGATCCTCACAAATCCTGGAGAAGGAATCCTGCCTCTCAGTGCTCAGCTGCGGCAGCTCTGAAACCTTTGTCACAGGCATCAGTCGGCAGTGTGGAAGCAGGTCCCCGGACAATGGCATTGGCAGAAAGGCAGCGAAGGAGCATGGGGATGCAGTGCAGAAGGAGGAGCACTTGGGGAAATAAAAAGCATCACTGGGCTTGGTTTTACAGCACTCTCTATGAAGGGCATGTAGGCTACTGCTGAGCTAAGCACACAGCCGGTTCCCCAAGTGGGAGGTCTGTGGGTGGCACTGCCCTTTATTCCCCCGCATGGTTCGGAGCTTACCTTTTCAGTTGCCATAGGTCAGAGCAGCAATGCCAAAAGCTGGAGAGCTACATGGATGCTGTGACCTTGGCTGTAGCCATTCTGCTGGAGCTGGGCAGCGGGGACTCCTACACCAGCGAATTCCTGCAGCCTTCTGTTGTCGCCTGAGAAGTCAAGGGAAAGCAGCCATATAAATTTGTCACATTTGTGACAGAGCCTCATGCTGGAAGGTTTTTTAAGCCTCAGAAAAGAAAGCTGGGTGGTAGCACCTAAGGGGCTCATTTGGAGACAGTTGAGTGAGAAACGGTCCTCAGTCCTTCTCCCCTCGCCACTATAGAAGAAAGGAGATGTGGAGCTGGTCAAGGAGACATATGCTGTTGTGCCTGTGGCTATTTCCTTAACTGTTAGGTCTCCAGGAGGGTGCTACAGAACACCATGAGCCCTCAGGGTGTTGTGGGTGTTCTCAGTATAGCAGTGCTCTGGTAAGGTGTCAAGGAGTTGGTTTGATACCACCAGGAAGCTGTGGAACAGCTTCTGTGGTGGCATATGCTGGTGGAACTGTGAAAGATGGTGGTCTGTTGAGGGAGGTCTGTTTTACAGGAATGGCCCTCTGATAACAGCTCACACCTTTACTGGTGTAGACCTATGACAAAAAGCTTGTTTTCCTAGTCAAGTCCTTACAACTCTTAGTTTTGCAATGTTTGCTGTGTATTTCACTGCTAAAGATGCCATTTCCTCATGTTCCTTCTTCAGTTCAGGAATCCTTTTTTTTACCCTTTTGTCTTGTTAGCAGGCATGGAAGTGGTGGGCTTGTTCTGGCCAGTGGGTGCAAGAGCAAATTTAGAATATATTCTTCTGCAGTATTCAGAATATGTTCTTCGGCAGTTCATCTAACCAAGGATGTAAGTGGTGGGTAGTCAAGTAGAGGAACAGATGATTGAACACGTACTTAGATGTTTGAACTAACATTTTTTTTACTTCCTCCTCAACCCACTGATCCTAATGGGTTTCCCACTGTTTGCCTGAGAGAGCATTGAGAGGGGTTGGGAATGGGACTCTTGTGAGCTTGCCAGATCAACAGTAGTCTTTTCTAATTGACATTTTCTCCTTTTTCAACATAATTTTGGGGCAGGCTTGCAGGAGTACATTGTGGAAGGAAAGAACAGAAGGGTTGCAGCGGAGGCAATAACTCATAGGCAGAGCCCTAAGATTGCACTGACGTGTCTGTGCCGCCATGCTCATGGTGCTTTGCAAACAGCCAGGGATGAACCCACTGTTCTTGTTACCAGTCATATCCTGTTTGTGTGTCTGTGTCCTTCCCTTGCTCTCATCCTCCATCTTTCTCATCCTTCCCTCAATAGGTGATTCTTTTCTATAGAAATATTAAAACTTGCTTTAAAACAGCAGAACCACCCCATTTTCCCCACCCCCTTACTTTCCTCTCTTTCATCTTTTCTTCCCATGGAAGTGTTTGAAGTAGCACAAGTTCCTGAGAAAGGCATTTTTTTTCTCCCTTTGTGCTTTGGCTCTGTGTCCCTTCTTCATTATATCTTCCCTTTGTTATTTTGTTCTGCCTGCCTCGTCTCTGTGTTTTCTACCCATCTCTCAACACTTCTTCAAGGCTCTTTCTTCATTAATATGTTAATTTCTAGCCCAGGAATGCTTCTTGCGGCTCACTGTTCACCAGGGAGAGCCAGAGGAGAGAGCCAGGAGAGAGTGAGGAAGGGAGAAAGGGAATAAGAAAAAGGAGGAGGACAGTAATTTACAACAGAACAGGACAGGACAAGGGAAGTCAGTGAAGGAGGAATCTTGCACTAACTGGTGTTGTGGTGCCAGGGAGAAGAGTTTTGGACTGGATTGGGGTTTTTTTGTATTGTTTTGATCTTTTCAACTTCTGAAACATATTCTTAGTATAAAAAAAAAAGATCAAAATTAAAAAAGCACTGAACTTTTTGTTTGTTTCGTTGTTTTGTTTTTTGTTTTTTTTTTTTTTTTAAGTAATTCCTTTTTGGCAATGTCCAAATTATTTTTCCCTCTGTACGGGTTTTTTATAAACATTAGTCCCTATTCCCACCCTAATATTTTCAGGCTTGAATAGATCAGGTCAGTTTCAGCCAAGAAATACATTGCTGGGCAATTCCCAGCCGGTGCTAATAAATAGGTGTAATAAGGGTGTCTGTATTGCCCCAGGTGACAGTAGGGCATGAACTTACTGGGAAAGAAGAAGGGGCTACAAGGGCAGGTGGAGGTGAAAGGCAAAGCAGTTGAGACTATGAGCTGAGTAGACCTGATGGTGACCCTCAGGGGCCTCCAAAGTCTTCGAAAGCTTTTCTTCCTGAATAACATCATGGTTATAGACAGAAATTCTTTACAATGAGGGTGGTGAGACACTGGAACAGGTTGCCCAGAGAACTTTTGGATGCCCCATCACTGGAAGTGTTCAAGTTCAGATTGGATGGGGCTTTGAGGAACCTGGTTTAGTGAAAGCTGTCCCTTGCCCATGGCACAGGGGTTAGACTAGATGATCCTTAAAGGTCCCTTACGACACAAACCATTCTATGATTCTATGAATTCTTCATCCTGGTATAAGTTTGGAGGTGGCTAAACACAGAAGAGAAATCAGTGTCTCTGGAGCCTTTTGATCCTGAAAAGTAAATGGTGCCTCTGTTTCATTTGATGCAAACATGTTGCCTGCATGGTCTTTACATAAGGCTTTGGGCACATTTTGCAGGATGAACCCCAGCAGAAGTTTCCGGAGTCTGTCTTCTTCAGGTGAGAAGTAGGGGATGGTTCAGCTTCTGTTCAGGTAAAGAGATATGGATAAAGACTACAAGACCACAGAAGCTGGATAGCATTGAAAATGTTAGAGGATCTCAGGCTGGAAGGAGCCTGAGAACTGCAACTGGAGACAGGTGTGATGAGTCAAGGATTTTCTTTCTGCCTCCCACTAGTACAGTTACTGGGTGGAGGATCACAAAGGAGCAAGTGATGGAGGCAGGCACCTTTGCAGCATGGACTAGATCTGGGAAGGATGCAGAAAGCCAACACTTAAACTCTTGCAATTCTGCCCTGAAATTTGGGAAGCTCTAACTATTGTGTTTGCTGCTTTATATCTAACATAGTGAGTCCTCTGTCTGTGCTTGGAGTCCTACGATCATGATTGCCCAAGCAAATAATTAACAATGCAGCAAATGAAAGTCAGCACAGGGGAGCTGGCTGGGTGGGTGGCTGGAGGTCAGAAAGCAGGTATGAGAAAGGGCATATGGTAAAGGAGGGAGAGAGGAAAAGACAGGCTCTAATACAGTGCTGCAAAACTGGTATGAGCTGGAAGGAAAATAACTGGTGAGGAAAACTCAGGGGGACTGCTGCAATGTTCTGTGAAGTCCAAGGCCCTCGAGCCAAGAGCCTTTCATATATTACGTACACACAACTGTGTCAAACGAATATTATTTAGGTTGTGAAGGCAAGCACTTCAAACATAAGAAAATGCTAGAATTAAGGCTGCAATCTTAATTTGGCACTCTTGTGTCTATGCTTTACAGACAGTGGTTTCATGACTGCATGCTATCTTTTAAGATAGGACCCCTGCCTGCTTCTGTACACAGGATGGGTGACATTTCCTGACTGAGCAGTGATTCAGTATTTTGTTTTCTTTGCCTTGTTTAATGTGTAGCCTTAAGCTTTGTATTGTGTCTACTTTCCCAGGCTGCTGAGAAGAGAGGATTCTTCATCTGAAGGTGTTATCTGTGGCATATGTTAGGGCGGTATCTCAGTACATCATGAATTCATGGATTTTCACCCTACTCCTGAGAGATGAGAGGACACAAGCTGCTTTATGTAAATCCATTGTATAGGCGGAGAACTGAGGTGCAGCAAGATTAAGGTCAAAAATGTCTATTAATTTTTTATGGCCCATCTGAGACACCTAGATTCTTGTTATTCAAAGTACTGATCATTACAGAATGCTTTCTGTGTTCAAAGCAAATTTCTCTTTGACTTGAACTCAGCAATTTCTTGAACTGCCCCCCGCCAAATCTGAACTAGGACTGAGCAATATTTTTCATTGATTTTTTTTTTTTTTAATGTAGAAATGGAGATTTGGTGACATGCAAGGAATACGGGTTGTTTGTTTGTACCCTGTTTAATTGTTTGTTTTGCAGAAATCATCTTGAACCCAGGAGAAAAACAAAACAGTCTCCAAACTGTTTCCCTATTTTAATTTTAATTTGAATTATTTCTTTCAATATATTTTAGATGAAACTTTTAATTTCTTATTCAAATTAGTTTATAATTTCAATATGTCTCTGCTTTTTATTTGAAAAAAAAAAGATGCTTGAAAATGTTGAGATTCAAAAGAGGGTGGGCTGAACTATATGTTTTGTTTCAACACAGTCCAAACTTTATACATTACTGATTTGCCAAAATTGCACTCTTCATACAGTACTTATTTTTGTTTGGAATTGCCACCAAACCAAAAAGGGAGCCAGAAGGTTTGTCCAGCTTTTGTCAAGCATCTTGAAAATAAGGCACACAGATTTAGTGACTGCTTGCAAAGAATTTGATTTAAGAGATTTTACTGATGTCTTCTCCTTGGTATCTGGTGATAGGATGTGTGGGAATGGTTCAAAGCTGCACCAGAAGAGGTTTAGACTGGACATGAGGAAGCATTGCTTCACCAAGAGTGTGGTCAAACACTGGAACAGGATTTCTATACAGATGGTTGATGCCCCAAACGTGTTAGTGTTTAAGAGGCATTTGGACAGTGCCCTTAATAACATGTTTTAGCTTTTGGTCAGCCCTAAAGTGATCAGGCAGTTGGACTAGATGATCATTGTAGGTCTCTTCCAACTCAAATGTTCTGCCCTGTCCTGTCCTGTCCTGTCCTATCCTATCCTATCCTGTCGGCATCACCATCACCCTTGTGCAGAGGAAGGAATGAATCCAGTCTTGCAGTACAGCTTTCAGTTGTCCTAGCCATATGATTGTCTTGTTTATTCTAGCCATTCTCTACCTCTTCCTTGGTCACTGCTGACTTTCCAAACAGCTAAGTTTGATTCCCAGTTCAATCCATTTGGTGCACTGAACGAGATGGGGGTCCTGCAAGAAAAATTGTCATTCATTATGTCATTCAGGAGTGATTTGTAATGGTTATGCAAAATGGGCTGTATTCAGGTTGCTTGAACAACTGTAACACTGACGTTTCCCCATATAGCAGTGCTTCACATTGTGTAATGAATAAGCCCAGACTTTGCCAAAGTGCATGGTTTAGTGGCCATGAACTTTTCAGCTTTTCTCTCCCACCACTTACCTCTTTTGTCCTGTGTCTTCCAGCTTCCCTTGTCTCTTCTGCCCTTCTGGCTCCTTGTCCCAGTCCAGTTCTTACCTAGCAAAGCTAGGATCTGCCTCACATATGTCTCATATAAACTCCAGACCCTGGATCTAGAAAAATCCAGCTTCCACTTCTGGTCTCTGTGCCCCTTATTTTCATCCATTTCCACTTATCTCACATTCTGACTCCTTATTCCATCTGTCTTCCCCTCAGCCCCAGCAAGTCCCAGACTTTTTGCCCAGGTGGTCTGGGTGTCATAACTCCCAGTTTTCTTCTCCCATGCAGCATTTCAGACCCATACTTCTCCCGAGCCAATGTATCCTGATCACCTTCCTGGCTCTTTCCCACTATTTTGGAATTAGCCAGCCTCATCTTCCAGTGATCCCCGTGTGTGGGGAGCAGGCAGGATCAGGGGAGATGCAAACCCAAGAGGTGCAGGCCTACTTCTCTTGCTTCCCTAGTCCAGAGGTAGACCTTCCTTGAGCTCATGTACAGAAAGTCCCTTAGACTACAGAAGGCGCAGTGAGGAGAGGATTTTAGAATTTTTTTTTTTTTTTTTAGAAAAAAAGCTCTATTAAGTCTCTGTTGAACAAGTGTAAATTGCAGTTTTTTCCAAAAGCTTATGACCTGTCTAGGTTTTCACAAGTATGGCAAAAATCAGCATGTGACATGAAAGGAACCTTTTCTTTCCCCTCTCATCAAAATTAAAGTCCCTTGAAAGCAGAGAACTTGCTGGATCTTTTTAAAAAGGTGACTATTTTTTCCTTAACATTGGTCAAATAGCTTCTTTACTCTAGCCTATTTTGGAAATGGATGGACCACTTTTCCTTTGGTTTTCCTCAAATATCAAACCTGCGATAAGCATCTGACATGGAAAATTTCAATCTGAAAGATAAAATTTTGCATTGCTAGAAGAATCTGTAAGGAAGGCTTTTCAGCAGGAAGCAGGGGGCAACCTGGAGAGACAGCGGTACCAGCCCCAGCAATGCAGATCTCACCTCTGTCTTGGGGTTCCTGGAACATTTTTAGGAGGTCAAGGAAAGTCTGCTCACTGGCTAAACATGTCCTTGTAGAGGTTTAAATCTGGGGCTCAGTCAGCAAGCAGAGAAACTATTTGTTTTATTTCACTTTGAATTAAAAACAAAGTTTCCTAAAAAAAAAAAAAAAAGGCGCCTACCCCAGTCTTTCAGCACCTTTAATACTCATTTAAAAATGCATGTCACACAATGAAAGAAAATCAGTGCCAGTCCCCAGCGTGGAACTAAAACCAGCCAGCCAAGCAGTTAGAACAAACAAGTGAAAGAGTGGAAAAAATCCAATCCTCCACAGGCTGTCTTTCTCTTTCTCCTCCTTCTCTCCCTCCCTCCTTGCTTCAGCCATGGGTGTTCGGCTACAGGGCTGTATTTTGCAGTCCTGCCTTCACTAAACACGTTAACCCCTGCAGCTCATGAATCATCCCAAACATGGGAAGCCTTGACAAGAAGAAAACAATGCCAGAGCTACTGTTTTTTCTCACTTTTTGTACAAAATTTCTAGGAGCCCACTGGCATGGTGAGGTTACAGGTACCAGCTGAGAGCTCTGGCTGAGTGCTACACAGTGTGGGAGACTGGACGAGGGGACAAGTTTGAGGTCAGGATGCTGAAAGAGATTTGGCAGTTTGTTTCAACAGTCAAGCATCTTCTGGTACTTGATGCATCCTCCGTTGGCCTCTTCTTGGAGAAAGCCCAATGGGAAGCATCACTTCTGTGGACTCCAGGACAGGCATTCTCTGCTCTTGGAGGGGATTTTGGAAACAGAAGCCCTGTGGCTCTGGGGAATGGGTGGCACAGCCTTGAACCTCACCACTATTGTTGACTAAATATTCCTGCCTACTAATGGCAATGTGGTGGGACTTGTGAGATGAACAAGGTATCTCAGTCCTGTTCAGAGCTGACATTATCCCTCTCCTAAGCCAGTGCCCTTCTCAGACAGTTCCTGTGAGTTGTCTGCAGCAGAAAAGGCAGGGGCTTGAGTGGGGCTGAATTATGAACTGCCTTCTCCTGGCAGGTAAGTGATCCTTTCCGGGTGGCGTTCAGCAGACAGCGGAGGGAAGTTCCTCGGCTGCTGCCCAATTGATACCTTTCTCAGGAATAAATAAAAATCTCCAGGGCTATTATGATGCCTCCTCACACGAGCCTGAAATGTACTGAGTATAGATTGAAGAAAAAGAGGAAACAGGAAAAAACATCAGCATCTCAAATGATGTGCAAGAGGGCTGGTGCCTGTGGCACTGAGTGTATTCAATTTCAGCATGCTGTATTTACTTCTGTTTCCCCTCTCTGAAAAGGCAACCTTCAGGCACTTCGCTAAATGGATTGAAAGGTTTGTCTGGTTTTAATGATGCTTCTGAAAGACCCTGTTGTTATTCCTCTACTCAAATACTTCTGAGAGATTTTGCAATGCCTCTTGGTAAATCAGAACATTATGAACACCTTGGCATTTAGTGGGTAGGCAATGTTCTGTGCTGGGACTACTTTAGGAGGAGTGACTGGGGTTAATAAGCTAATGTTTTCTAGGAGAGGGTATCCTAATATGGGAGAGTATAGGAACAATCAGCAGATTAATTAAGATGTGTGTAATGGAGTGGTATGAACATTTAACTGTAGCAATCAGATGAATTGGAAGCACAGTTTCTGTCTCAGGTGGGATCCTTTAGGGACACAGAATCTATTTGGCCCGTGCAGTACAATTCCCTGTACGCTTTTACAGCAAACCTGCCATAGTGGAGACAGACTCAGGCTCTACCCTTAATTATCATGTTTATAAATCTGTAAAACCAGAGTGTCCAAGATGAGGAAGACTGAATGCCACAGAAGAACTGGGTATCAGAGGAAAACTAAGTGGAGTCATGGTGGTTTACCTGCATAGCTCTGATAAAATCTGGCTCTATGGCTTTAACTGATGAGAGGGGAACTCAGTGAGCTGGCATAAGTGAAAGGAGGTAGTTTTGGTTTCTCAGCATGACAGTCATGAACTAGCATCCAGGGAAAAAAAGTTGGAGCTTTTTTTTCTTTTTTTCCTCACGTTCCTGAGTGGCCTTGGCTACATACCAGTGAAGAAGGATGGAAGAGCTTGTGGGAGAAAAGATTGATTTGGTCCTACTGACTGTGGTATCATTTATGCACACAAAACACTTGGATTAGGGAAGGAATCCTACTTGGTACTTCTGTGACCTTAAGGAGAAGCCGCTGTAGGAGTGTTACACATATTTCATTATCAGTACAGTTACACCTCTCCTTAGCCAGGCTGGAGCTGGCACTATACCCCACTGTGAGGGTACTCTGCTTGGATACCACAGACTCAGGCTTCAAAGAAGATCTAAGTATTTTCTGTGATATAAAATTACTTCAGAAGAAGGGATTTAGATAAATTCTTCTATATCAGTATATATGACAACTTCAAATTTTGGGTGCCTTCCCAGAGAGACCTTGGTTGACATCGTTATCTGAATAGTCAAGCATTTCGGGCTTGAGGCTCCTGTGCTTTAATTGCTGGGTTTAACTAGTGGGCTTTTCGGAGGGGAGAGGAAGATCTTGGTGACTGACTTGAGGAAGGCAGTGGAGAGAGCAGAGGACATAAGCATGCAAAGGCCTGTGAGTAACGATGTGGAAAAATGGATGTGAATTGTAAAAGGCTCTGTCTCCACAAGAGCATCACCTTCTCTTGAGCTCTGAAGAGTGTCTGAAGCCACTTCCCATCTCACACTTTGTAAAACTTGAGCCTAGTGTATGAGCGCTAGCTTTTAGAAATGATGGGCCAGCAGCTGAGCCCCAGTTCTTGGTGTGCCATATAGCACAATGTGGGCATAAAAAAATAGCCAGGACTGGAGTCCTGAGTGGGTCCATTGTCTGGTTTTCATTCAAGCAAAAGATAATGATACAGATAGCAGCAGCTATTCTATTTCTAAGAGTTATCATGTTAAAGAGCTTTTTAATAGTCTCCTGTCTTCTTCCCTTAGGCAACCAGCATAGGCAGCAAGTGTAAATAAGTAAGGATATGCAAAGGGCGAAATTTCATTCCAGCTCAGGGCATGTTCTGTGATGCAACATATGAGCAGTTAGAGGGAAGGCTGGGATGCAAATTTGCAGTGCTCCTTCCCAGAGCTGGAGATAATTGTTAAAGGCAGACAGAGTCGGAGTGTGGATGGATCTGAGTGGGACTGTGTGAGTGGGAGAAGAAACATGCCTGACCGACTCTGGCAATGGTGGTGGTGGGGGTGCCTATTCTGGCAGCAAGTGGGTGTGCATGTGGGCTGCAGTGAGGGCGTGGTGAATATGCATGACTGAATTATTAGTTCATTATGCATGTGGCTGAGTCACGTGTGGGGAGGAAGGTGGTCAGTAGAGCAGATTTCTTCTGTCCTTCTGGTCATGGTGTGAAGAAAATACTGACAGCAGTATTTTGATTGGGCTGTGAATCTAGAAGGACTCCCAGTGAGCAATAATGCAGCATTGAATTCACCTTTTCAGCTCTCTGGGACACTACAGCATCCTAATTCCCTCTGGGGCTTTGTGGACCAGTTTCCAGCTATTGTAAATTGCTGCAGGGCAACAAATCCATTTACATCTGGGTAATAGAAAATATAAATGTTCTGCCATCTTCCTTGTCTGTCCATCTGTCTGACTTTGCTACCCTTGTTGCTTTGTCTTCGTTAGCTCTCCCTAGCTGTCACTTGAAGCTAAAATGGACTTTCTTGTTACCCCCATTGATTCTTCCTTTCAAATGTGGTTAGCAGTGATCCTAGATTCTGGGCCATGTATTTAACATGGGGCACACATTTAACCAGGCACAATGCAGTGGGCATAGAGCTCTGAGTGTGCATGCTGGAGCCAAAAGACCGATGGTGACCAAACCCAGAGCTACACATGGTGGAGGCTGGGGATTAGCAGCTGCACTAACCTGGAGAGGGTTCTCATTTTGGCCCTTGCCATGGGTGAGGTTGCTGTGATGGAGCATGGGGTGGCTGTACCGCCCTCAGTCTCTTGAATCACAGAGGTTATTGTAGTGGGAGAGCCTGTAGCACCAAGAGAGGGGGGGAAAGCTAGAAGGTCAGAGGGGAAGTAATGCAAAGAGATAGATATGGGGAAGATGTGGATGCTCCCACCCTGCCTTTGCTTCCCACAGGGACTGTGGCTCCTCTCCAGATTGCAGTGAGTGACTGTGTGCTTACTCGGGGGCTGGAGATGGTTGGTATCAGGAAAGCTGTCCCCAGCCCTGGAGCTGGAGGGGGTGATGATTTCTGGGCTAGGACCAGTCCTGCTCTGAGTTAAGCATTCCTACCTGCAGAGCTCTTTTCTTTAGTCTGTGCTTTGGATATCTGTTCCTCTTTCCAACTGTGGGAGGCTGAAACTGATGGGGGTGTGGTGCATGTTTCTGGGGGGTGTGTGTGTGAAGAAAACACTCCAGACAATTGGGTTTCCAAGCACCAAGAGGCTCTAGGGCAGGAAAAGCAGCGGATATTAACCTTGCGCATTCTTTAGTTGTTGGTTTTCTTTTACTGAATGAATATCACATGTCCTCCCTTTGCGCATCATCCTCCCCACCCCCCTGCTCTGGGCTTTACATCAGCCTCCTTAATAAGAAGTGCTCTGTTTTTAGTCCCAAGTGAGTGCCGAGCCCTTCGCTGCAGGGCTTACTGTTGCCTGAAGCTCTTGTCTGAAATAACAAGCTGGCTCTTCAGATATGCTGCACACCCCTGAAGACCCAGTCAGAGTTGGGGTACCCAGCATTGTGCATGGGGGTTCACAACCCTCTCTCCCCCCACCCCACCCCACCCCAGCTCCTTTCATTCAACATCATCATCAATGACTGGGAGGTAGGAGTAAAAAGCAAACTCTCCATGTTCGTGGTTTATAGTAAATTCCTTCAGGTAGTCGGCTGCCATACTGATGACTCTAGAAGAACCTCACAAAAAATTCATGGGTAAGAGGGCCCTGTAATTAAAGGGAATTGGCAAGGATAAACCTCTACCAAGCCAATCCTGAGACTTCCATGGGTGCAGTGGGAAAACGTCTCCCTGTCAAGTGGCACTGACCAGAGCATGCACCAAGAGATGCACCCTTTCTCTCACCTATTTCCCCCCAGCCCCATGATGATGCCTTTTGCAGGGTGATGTCAAGGTGTTGCTTCCTATAACCATATGGGAAACATATGTATTTCCCAGTCCTTCAGCTTCCTCCACTTTTATCTTTGACAGAGTTTGCTTATATTTCCTCCATCTCGGTACTAATTTCTTGAGAATTCCTTGCTTGACCCTTCCATACCTTCTTCAATAGTACAAGAGCAAATAGTATTTCCTGGGGTTAAGATACAGCAAATGTAAAATGCTTGAAAGGGAAAAGGCTAAAAAGGAGAAGACTTAAAAATACGGTGTCTAATTAAAGTATGGAAATAGCTGCTTTAAGGGAATATCATGGCAAATAGCTTAAAAAGATACCAGAATGGATTAGCCAGCTTTCTGAATAGGACTAGCCCCAGCTATTATACAGGGCTTGATAGGAGCAATAAAGGTTTATGCATCAATTCTGCAGTGACAGGAAGAAGTTCATTTGGGCAGTGATGGGAGGGAGTTGCAGATGCTCTCATAGCTCTGTTCCAGGGTGGGAATCCTCTGTCACCATTGTCATGGATAATGATGAAACTGATGCACGGGGCAGGGCTGTGAGGTGGAGAACAGGCTCATCTTTAAGTGACTCAGCCTGGCCATATGCTCACTGTTCGCTCTGGGACTCTCATCCCTCTTTATTTTCTACTGTGTGTCCTGCTGCAAGGAAGGGAACTGTAGCTTCTTCTCCAATGTCATCATCAGCTTTCTTTCACCCTTATAGCTGTGCACCTGAGCCATTTTTGCCATGAGTCCCTCTGCCTACATCTAGGGTAGCTCCTGGCTGAAGTGATGGGAGAGCAGATACTGTGGTCAGGGACCCCAACGGGCAGCTGACACCCACTGAGGCTCTGAAAGCAAGGAGGCTCCCTTCAGTATCTAAAACATGGCTACTTAGTTCAACTGTCCATACACATTGGGTCTGAAGTGCTGGGCTAGGAAGCTCAGAATAACCAAACGTTGCTTGCGAGGTTTTTAGTGTTTCTTATTACTGCTAAAACAGATCCTGAGGTTCCCCTAGCCACAACACTCCACCTCTCCATCCACCCCTTGTTACAGTCACATATTTTGCCCTTCAGTCTTTCCTGTCTTGGTCCAGTCTCCTTCCTACTCTTTACCCATCATACCTGACTGCAGGGTGATTTAGTGTTTTTGTTGGGTTGGTTGTTTTTTATTATGCTATTTATTAGAGTAACTGGAAAGACATATTGCTTCTGTTCTCACTTGTTTGAAGGTGGGGCTAAAAAACTCTGTGTGTGTTGTGCAGGTGTATAAGAATGAATTAATATGACATGAAACAATAGGTGACATGTAAGTTAATGATCATAGCTTGATACTTGGTTATTTCATTGGAAAGTGGATACGAAAAAATGACCTAAGCTGGCCCTTCTTTGAGTGGAGGGCTGTACTAGGTCACTTCCAGAGGTCCCTTCTAACCTGAATTTCTCTATAACTCTAAAAAAATCTCGTTTGCTGTAGTGATATTTTCATCCTGAGGTGTGTTTTTATTTGCTTGTCTCACAGTGCATGGTGTGGTGGGACTGGACAGTATCTGGAATCTTGTTGTCTAAGCACAGAAATCCAAATCAAGTGTTTCTCCTTTTGCGGCCTAAACAAATCTTACTTTGCAGGAGTGCACAAAATTACAGTTTGAAGAGCTCATCTGTAGAAGTGTTTTGCCAATCAAGGGCTGCAATGCCAAATTGGGTCAAAATCTTTACATTTTCAGAGTGAGTGTTTGCTAAATGAGGGCTTGCAGCTGGAAGTAGAACTGCAAGACTGAAACTGGACCCATATGTGAATTTTCCAGCATAGTTCCCCTTTTCCCTGTCAAAATGGTGCCCTTTGAGAAGCTCTGTGGGCTGCACTTAGTCTCTGAACTGCCCATCGTAGCACCTCAGCTTCTTCCTAGAAACCCAGCTATTCTCATGTGTTTTTTACCATGTCAGTATAAAATGAATCAGAGAGGAGGGGGTCATGATTGCAACTTCAATGTTCCTAATCATTTAATATTTTCCTTCCAAGACACCATGATAGCCACAATAGCCTTGATTCTGGCTTTCTATAAAGACTCTGAGAGGGATTTTCAGAGATATCAAACAGTGTAATTTTTTTAGACATTAAGAAAGCAGGGTCAAGAAACCCTATCTTGAATGACTGGCTACTTGATGTACCATGGCAATTGACCCTCTGGAGGCACTGCAGGCCTAGCTAGCCTTGATGTACCTTCTCAGCTACCCCTGTCAGAACTGCTCCGGAAGGACTGAGCCTGGGATTGACAGATGACATTTGCAACTTGAGAGGCCAGGGATGCTCAGAACATTATTCTAGGGCCCACACCACTGAGCTGCATCCCTGCACAACCTCCACCATGCAAACTTCCTCTTCTTCAGTCACCGGCTACTGATCTTGGTGGCAATGTCTGTGCGTGGGATCCAGGAGCCATGAGGTCCCCATCCCAGCTCTCAACCTTCCCCCTGCCATGCCCAACAGACTCTAAAGAAACCTGTAGCGTTGCCACCCTGGCTCAAGCCGTTTTCTAACACCACTATAATCCGTGCCCGTTTTGTAGCCAGCTGAGGCAGCATATTTTGGAGTGGGTCAGCCTCCCCTCTTCTACAGGAGCTATTGGAAGAGCTGACTGCAAACAGATTTTCACTGCCCTGATGTGGACTGATGTCAAACAGTGCCCAATGAGAGCTGACAAGCTGACAGACCCGATCTGTCAATGGAGGATGAGGAGGGGGGGCAGAGAACGTCTCTTGCGCACGCCTTCAAGAGACAGAGAGCAATTTAACAGATGGGCCAGCAAAGCTCTTGTAAGTGATACAAGTTATTATTTAATAGCCTATCCATTTCTGTGAAGGCAGACGCAGGCACAGGGGACACAGGAATAAGAAAAGTTGAGTACCAGGAATAAAGTAGCGCATAGGAGTCCAGCTTCTAGGGTCAGGTTCCTGTTTGGTACCATCTCTGGCCAGTAAATGACTGGGGATGGGCTGACTGGGAACCTGTGCTAAGCTCAGAAGTAGAAGGTCTCTGGAACCAGACTTCGGGCCACAAGAAGTTGTTCTTTCCCCTTTTGACTCATGCATCCTATGTTGCAGAGTACTCCTGAAGGTTAATTGTGATGGTGAGGTCAGGAAGAAAATATTTGGGATTGGCTCCTTTTATTGGTGCATGGATTATTTGTTGTATGCGCAGTGAAGGGCTATGGGCTGAGAACTGTCCTCTCAGGAGAGCAGTATCCTTTGGGTACTGCCCTCACCTTTGAGGAAGTCGAAGATGCAGCTTTGCTGCAGAAGGGAACTTGTGTCCTTTGGGTAGGGATCACAATGTTGTCTCAACTAGTGGGTCAGAGTAAGGGCAGAGAGGGAGCCCTCACAGCTTTCTCCTGCCTGTGGGGCATGGTACCTTGTCCAGGCTCCAAATCGTACCAAATCTCACAACTAGCTGTGACCCAAACTTGAGCTTACCTGGGCCTACTACCTCGCCCCAATATCATCCCTCATATTGGCCTACAGAATGACACCCATCACCTTACTTCAAGCTTTTAATTGGGCCCAACCTGAATAGACACATCCCTTGTGAGCTCACCTGTTTGAAGCTGGTCCCAACTGAACAGGCTTACCAGGATATAGATCTGGAAATCAGCAGTGAGTTGGAATTGATTTATTGGTTGCTGCCCAAGCTCAGTCCATGTGTAAAAACTAATCCCAGGCTGACTTGTTTCCACATTGACAGGTTTACTACTTACGTCTGTAACAGGTCATTTTTATAATTTCCTTTTTCTTCCTCCAAAATGCAGACTGGTTTCAGGTCCCACCAACAGTCCAGGTAGGAGCCTGGGCCAATATTGACAATTTTCACCCTGATGCTGAGCTCATGAAGGCATCATTTTGATAGCTTTGTATCAGAAACCTAGGAAATTACAGAGCTCAGAAGAGTCAGTCAGCTGCTGTTCTCTCATCAGGGAAGTTGGGAAAAATTCTGCCACCGTCCATGCTCATTCACTTTATCTCAGGTAACATGACTGATGGTGAGGATATCTTAGAACTGGTCTGGTGGCCTGGGCTTTGGCACCAGTAATAAGCAGAACAGTGCAGATGAATCATTTGGTGGTCTAGCAGAGCTGTGGTTGGGCTCTGTGCGTGGAGCACAGAGGTAAGGATTTTGCTTCTTCTGTAGCATTGTCAGTGCAAACTGTCTGCTTTATTTCATCAGTGCGGATGATTTAGATAAAAGAATGGTCAGAGTACAGAGGACTTTGGGATCCCCTGCTCTGAAAGATATGTGGGAAAATTAAGCTAATGTTTGCATTAAAAGTTAAGCTACTTCATTGGTGCTATACTACCAGTAGTAATCCAAACACATAGCTTAAAAGTATACAAACCAGGCCCTTTCTGTTTAGTCCATGTCCTTTCCTCTGACTAAGTGGAAACTGGCATCTCCTTGCTTTATAACTGTCTGATTTGCAATCTTTCTCTCCCTCTTCCCCCATCCTCACAGCAGCCTGTCCTCATACTACTGATTCATTGTGCAATCAGATGGGTGATAACAGATGCTTCAGGAGAAGCGAATCTTCCTCCACAATTTGCTTAGCCAGTTGTGTGGTTGGAGTAGGAGTCAATTCCTTCCTGCCGTCTGCAGCCTGAAACGACTCATCCATCCCTTACCATCCTAGGGGTACGACTATAAATACTAGCAAGAGTTCACAGAAGTTGCCAGCCCTTTTTAAGTTCTTTCTCCAAAATCTGTCTTTGACCGCTTCTTACAGCAGCAAAAGGCTTCTGATGAAATACAACATGCAAAGGGGTGTGAATGGCTGATTGTTCATTTTGCTAAGCTGCTTGCCCTCCAAGCGTTGCAGAAGAGGGTTAGAAGGCAGCATTAACTCGCTTTCACAGTGTGCTTCATTTCTATTAGCAGAATCTCCTCTGATTTTTCACTTGGCCGCAACATGGTGACGTCTGTCATGTCTTAGAGATAGGTTGGGACATTTGCTGTACTGGGTGGGATAGATGCAGTTGAAAGGGATGTGGCCCTATGCAAATGTGGACCTGGCAACTTTTAGTCAGACACAGCCCTTCTTCTTGCCTCAGTAGCTAAGTTTACAGGGAAGTAACATTTCCATCTCAATTTCAGTGATTAGCAGTGACATCCTCTTTCTACAGCCATCTGGGGTGTGAAAACAAATACATCTGTGTGGTCCAAATCGATCCAGAAAGGTGGAAAGCAAACCAATGGCTATCAGAAAAATTATCCCTCTCTGCCTCTCTCCTTCCCGCCCGCCCCGGTTGTTTCGTTTGCTGATCTGTATTTCCTCCCACTCTTCAGCTGGGCCTAATTTGGCTCTGTCTGGCGGAGGCGAGGGCACCAGGAGTGTCATGGCTGGTGGGGAAGGGGGAGAGGAGCAGGGCTGGGGTTCGCAGGGCTGGGGTACCCTCGGGGCTGGCCAGATGATGGCTCCCACCCCCCCAGCTCTGCCGATGCAAGAGGGTTTCCATGGAAATGTACCAGTGCTGCTCGCTCCCTCCTTGGAGCTCTGCCTTCCTTTCCCTCCGTCTCCTTCTCCTCTCTCCCCTCCCCAGCCCTCCTGTTTCTCAAGCCTGTTGCCATGGAAAAGTCATAATCCACAAAGAATTTCAGTCTTGTGTCCCCCCTCCCTCCCCCCCCGCACCCATTGGTTTGGGTTTTTTTTGGTGTTAAAAGTTTGCTTTTCAGTTTAATGTGTGGGTAGGGGAGGATCCATCTGCCTCTTCGAAACCTTGTCCCTGGGCAAGAGGGAAGCCTCTGTCTTGGATTCAGAGGTCCTCCTGGAGAGAGGGTGGTGGGAAGTGGGAAGCTGCAGAGGGGAGTTGCAGCTGATGGACACCCCGGCAGGGTTATGGCTTTGAGAAGTGCTTACATGACACTGGAGGTTATGACTGGTTTTTTGATGGGATCATGTTGTTTGGAGTCTGGAGCCTGAATCAATGACGTAAAAGTGCCCAAGACATATTGGAGAAAAAGGAGTGAGAGATTTCTGAAAGATGCCTCCTCTGGAGGCTGCTTTTTCTGAAATGATCATAGTGAGTGCTGCCAACAGAAAAGGGTGAAGACAACTGCCACAATATGTGCACAGCAAGAGCTGTGGAAATGATGCAGCCAAAGGTAGTGAATGAGACCAGAAGTAGAGCCCACATTATCCCACCTGGTCCTCATGCTAATTCCCAAGCTCTCAGGGTATGTCCACACTCTATCGGGACTTGTGTGTGAGGTTTGTGGGTTATGTTTTAGTTTGTCAGCTTAAGCACCAATTAAAGGTGAAATCAGTTAAGTTTCTGCTCAAATTAAACAGACTAGCCTTGATATCTTTGAAAAGCACTGGGGTACTCTGATATCTTTGCTGCTCTGGGTATCAGAGCTGGTTGAACTGGAGGGAGCTGTGGTATGGTAATAGATGTGGGAATTGGCCCTCTGCTGCACTCTCCCTGGAAATGTTCTGGTCTCACTCCCAGCACGCTTGCTGTTTCCATCTGTGCTGTGTTCAGGCTTCCCACAGTGAGCACTGTGGTCTGGGGTCCTCAGATGCATGTTGGAAAACCTTATTCACAGTATTTCTAGGTGCAAGGAGTCCTGGAAGTCTCCTGAGCAAAGAAATATTCTTGGGAGATTTTCCACTCTGGTCAGGAGGGAGAAAGGAAAGGATTCAGATAATATATCCCAAATTTGGACCGTGTACTTATTTCAGACCTCCTGAGAGTCTTTCATTGGACGTGATGTTAGCATCACGCCTGAGGCTTCTTTAAACTGACCTTTTCCTGGAGAAGAAGCAGGGGAGTAATTCAAGATCAAATGCAGCTCTAGAGTAAAATGACACGTTTACTTCACTGGAGATGCAGCAACATGTGCTGAGGTTGACTCTCTCTCTCTTTTCTTGTTCAGGAAACATTGAGGGTGCACGTTTTGTTTCTTTTTTATATAGACAACTACATTGAGGGGGCCTGCTGCAAACATCTAGCCTACGCATTGTGGTTACCTTTCCCCATTGTCTGTGTGTACCAGGCATCTGAATCACTTGCTGCTCGCCTGGCCTCAGATGTCGTAATAGTCACGGAGTCTAAATTGGGCATGTGGAGTAGGTGATGGAGTATAATCTGGAGTCTTTTCAGGGTGTTGGAAAAATTATCGATTTACAAAACCATAAAGTCACAGTGCTGGGTCATTGCAGCTTGTCTTCTTTTGCATGAATTCCTGGAAGGTGATGGATTTTCAGTTGCCACAGACTGTGGTCTGTCCCACAGAAAGCAAAAAGTCTGATCTGTCAGCAATGCTCTACCTCTTTCCTTGTTGATATGCCTTTACTCTTTTCTAGACGAACGTAATTTCTTCAGTCTCATGCCCTGGGTTTTTCTTTTCCGATACTGCTGAGGAAGAGGCCCGGGTAGTCGCAGTGCCATGTTGGGCATCTGTCAGGTGGACCCCATCTGTACATTTCACAGAGGCTCCTGAACATCCAGCAGCAGAGAAAAAATCTTCAGTCACTACCAATCTGGGCTAGGAGTTGAACTGTTGACCAAAAGGCAAATATTCCCTTTCTTTTTGTACCTTTCAGGCCCCAGGGATGGATCCCAAAAGGTTTTTGAAAGCACTGTGTGAGAATGTAGGAGTGCACTGACCGTATCAGCAGACACAGTTGCCCTCCTTGTGCTTAGCAAGACCTTGTGTAGCCCCAGACATCACACTCTCTTTTACCAAAAGGAAGAGAGAGAGGGCGTGTAACTTTATTTAACAGAGCCTGGACTACAAACTACATCACAAAACGCTCTATAAAGTTAATAATACAAGGCACAAGTCGGATGTGATATAAATGATGTAAATGTGTGAACTCTGAGTAGGACTTTGGCAGTGTTCCCAGCCGTGTTCAAAATGTACCCATGATATTTCTATCTCCCATATTGGGAACCCACTAGAGACAGGCAGAAAAGACTTAGGTTGAGTTTATTATCCATATTTATCATTCATTTTAGAATAGCATCTTCCTCCCACACTGATCCATCCTCACAGCACTACATATGCACCCAGCTCAAAGCAGGAGGCTTCACACGTTGACTTTTGGGGCAAGAGTTGAGAACAGTGAGATATGCTTGCAACATTCACTGTGCGTTGGGAAACCCAAAATAGATGGTGCAAGGGAATATGGACCCTGTAGCTATGCAGGTAGAGGTAATGAAAGGGGTTTGCAAGATGTCAAGTCATGGGACTTTGGGGCAGAAAGGAGGCATGCCTGAGTGTAGGAACCCAGGCGAAAGACTGGAAGGAGATTCTTGCTATTTACCTCCCTTTGTATTTTCCCAGTGTTTGAAAAAGGGATGATGTCAGTGGAAGAAGAGCACAGAGGGGTTATGGCTGCAACCAGGGTGGGGATAAGCAAAGTCTGGGGGCTAAGGATTTGCAGAATAATTTTTGAGTTGGGACCTGGGGTCCAGGGAGCACCTGGATGGGGACATTTTGGCTTTCAGAGCCTTGTTGGCCCACAGTGGGAGCACAGGAAGTGCCAGTCAGTTGAGCTGGCAGCCCTGAAGGCAGTGGTGCCCCAGCAATGGCTGCCTTGGAAGTGCTGATGAAGGTGATGGCTGACAGTGGAGAGCCAACAGGAACGATGGCAGACATGGCATTTTGGGTGGAGAAGCAGCGGCACGGGGAAGGGTGCTGGTGGTGAGGAGGGTGCTGATCGCAGCAAGTGTTACAGTAGCGTTTGGAGTGCTAACTAAAAGTGAAGACAAGGGTGGCTAATTTCAGACATGATTGTGAAGAGGAAGAGGAGGCAGGCTCAAGGGGGAGTGGTGAGGTCTGCGATTATGGCATTTCACAACAAAGAAGCTGCTGCCCAGTGCGGGGCTACAAGCATTAACCAAAGCTGTTTTCTCCATGTGTGCCAGCTCGTGGCTTGTTTGCTTCTCCTCTTCACTTTCTTTGCTACTGCAGCATTTTCCCTGTTTGCACGTAGTGTGAAGAGAAATGTGTTAATGGTTTCATATAGAAAAAAAAATAAATTAGACACTACCCCACTGGTAATGCATCCTGTGCCCCTCGTCAGACAAATACTAGCTGGGAGGTCTTCTGGGGAAGAACGAGGTTTTCCTAATGCTGCAAGGAAAAAAAATCGCAAGGAAGTTTAACGGGGAGTGGGAACAAAAAAAAAAGAAAAAAATGCAGCATAATTGTTCTGAGACCTTCCTCAGGCCAAAGAAGGGTTAATGCTTTAAATGCAATGTAATTTCAGCGGCACTAAAGAACACGTTTCCATGGAAACATCAACCCACGGAGAGAGAGAAAGAGGGAGAAGGGAGAGGGAGCAGCAGCGGAAAGAGCGGCTCCTCTGGCAAAGAAGGAGCAGCCTCCAGAACCCCACACAGTTACTGACAGGAGTGATTGTTTGTTTGTTTGTTTGTTTTAATTGATTCTCCCTTGGAGACTTGATAGGGAAGAAAGTGAAAGGGTGCCATCTTGGCTGAACCACTACAGACCCAGAAAAATCCAGTCACACTTTTTGGACCAAGTCTCCTTGCAGGCAATGACTCTGCTCCTGTGAGTGCTGTGAATTCGCTGCCCTTGCAAATGCATGAATGCTTTCAACACTTGATAAACATTGAATAATCCCCAAATCGCTTGTGGTTTCTTGGTGGGTCAAAAAAGTTAAGTTAGTCTGCTGTTTCAGAGAATGTAATAAAGGGATTTATTTCAGTCTCTCCAGCTAGTTTAGCCTTGTCTGGCTTCTGGCAGCGGTGAGAGGGACCTTTCTGGCAGATTTGAGTGGTTTTCCACAAGCAAGAAAGTCCTGAAAGCCATAGGGGAAAATTGATGTGATCACCTGCTTGCTGGTCTTGACTCCCAGGACTGAAGCTGGAATGAGCTCTTGGTAAATACTGAGATGCCCTGGTGGTTGATTCCCAGCGCACCAGCCACCTTCAGAGGACCAAAGGGGCTATTGACATGCACATCTACTTTGCCAGTTGTTTTAAGCTGTGATCCACAGCCATGTGGGTCCATGGGAGTTTTCGAAGGGACATGCAAAATGGTTAAGAAAAGTGGGATTAAATTCACTGTATGGGGACAGTAGTTCAACTGGAATATTTTTAAAGGCTCTGCAAATTGACAGAGCTCTAAAAACATCATCCTGGGTGAAAAATCACTGTGAAGAGCCTCATTTGACTTCTGATCTGTGACTGCTTGTCCTATCAATGTTTGTATGACCATGCCCTAAGACAGATAAACAGATATGAAGGACGTCTCTTAACCTTTCAGTATTTGCCTGTTCCCAGGGGTATGGCTTCCATCAGTGACCTGTTAGGTGGATGCCAAGACATAATTATGACCCATTGTCGGCTGTTCTGACAAATGTAATTTTCCATGCTTTTACTGCCCAATGTAAGCCGATTTTTAGTCCTTTCAAATGTGAGAAATACCTTGAAGACTAGTTTTACTTTGGAGAAAAGTGATATGTTATCTGTTCCTAACAATTAAGGAAGGATGGAAAGATGTAGCAATAAAAAATAATACTTAAAAAAAGTAATTGGCAGGAATTTATTAACTCAGTAAAGCTTTGCAGCTTGATCTAATTTTGGACTGAATGTTTAGTTTTTATTTTATCCAGTCACTGTAGCAATTTTGACCTTAAAGCTATTTTTCTATTAGCTATTTTCTATTACTTAAAGGTTTGGTGAGTCAATTCAGGAGTATATTTGTTTTTATCAAAGCTTCTTGAATAAAAAAAACTTTCTGAGAATAGGCTGATTTCCTATGAGATTTGTAGATATTTCCAGCTTTAACCAGAATATTCCCCTAAAACACTTTTCCTTGTTTCTGTTTTATTTCCTGTGAGGCCAGAAGGTGTAGAGGTATATTCTCAAGCTACTTAGGACTGTGTCATTTTCCCAGCAAAAAATATAATTTTGGAAGAAAAGTTGTAAATCAAATGTGTTGGGTTTAAAATGGAATATTTTGACATGGAAATCCTATTTGCTGTCTCTTGTGATTAGGAGCATGGAAATTTTATATTCCTGTTTCTCCTTCAGGAAACTTGGGCAGACTAAATATCCAGTGAAATCCCTTCCCCTGTTGAGGTGATGCTGTTCCTTGTGGGACTCTTTTAAGGTGGCACATTAAAGATTTATTTTAACTGGGGCTCTTGTCCATAAAAAAAAAGGGCAGAAGGTGTCAAGCAACAGACCAGACTGTGTGGGAGCATGACCATGCCAGAAGCTTAATTTTCTGTCCAATGTTGTTACAGTTTTCAGATCTTATGGTTCTCTTTCTTTCTGACAAAATGTTGACCTCCTCATGAGAAAATGTTGTTGCCAAGTTCTTATCCCCCTTTCCCATTTAAAAAGTGGTTTTGATAGGTAATTTTTCCTGGCTCTGGCATTTGTGAAAATAGGTCAGTCAGGATGAGCGTGAGAAAAATTTGGCTTTGGTTGGGTTTTCAAGATATTGCTGTGACTGACATAGCAGATGGGGCAAAGTGAAGATTTATCATGCCCCTTTTTTCCATAAACAGGTCACTTCATCCTAATGTATACCACTGTTTCCTACAAGTGACCTAGCTCTCACAGTCTGGTCTTGGTACTGTGAGTGGCACCCTGGCAAAGTAAGTGTAAAATGCCACTAGACCTGAATGGCAGCATCTCTTTCCCTTTTGTCAAAAGCAATGACTGCATAGGACTGAAAGCAATTGGGAGATCAGGTCCTAGATAGTATTAGGTACATGGAAGAAAAAATTATTGTGGAAGCTCTGAAGCTCACTGAGCAGCATTTCACCTAGGTGTCATTACTGTCATTTGTGCCCCAGGTTGGAGCTGACCCCATGTTCCCCACTGAGGGGGCAATTCAGTGTCCGCTTCCTGATGGACATCTGTCTGTGCTGCAAAACCCTGTGCTACCGTGCTTGAGCTTCCTCTTACATTTTTAGGAGGGAGGCTAGGGACGGCACAGGCTGTGGAAAGCGAGCTTCACTTCTTGTTCTCAGGAATGGTCCTGTCTCATTAGAATCAAGCAATGTGTGTAGGAAAGCGGCCCTGCCGTTGCTCTCGCTCCCTGCGTACTCTAAGGATAGATATATCCTCAGTCCCCAGGAACTGTCAGCTCAGAGTCTTTCTCAAATGACAAATTCATGGTAGATAAATAGAAGAAATGGGAAATAAAGTGAAGTACCATTTTTTTATGATTAAGAGAGGGAGTGATGGAAAAGATTCATCCTTCCACTCTATATAGGAGCTGTCACTTGGAAATCTCAGCACACAGGCACATTGTTTTCAAAACAATTTTGCTGAATATGTTGGAGAAACAGCAAGGACAGATCAGTAGAAATTTCTCTTCCACCCCACAGGTCGGGATCAAACACCAAGAAAATTCATCTTCCTAGAGGTGAGGGGCCAGAATCTCAGTAGATCAAACAGTATCATTCCATAGATGTCAGCTGAATATCACTGGTTTATTCCAGCCCAGTGTCTGCCCTTTTGTCTTTTAAAAAGGTGTGGACAGCAGGGAGAAACCAAATTAATCTCTTATATCTTTGTTATCTTGTAGCCTGAGGGATATATCCTAATCTAGATGGTCTCCTAACCTCTTTGCTTAATGAAAACAATCTTGAGTTCTGGGCATTTCTCTGAGCCTGCTGGTCGGGTTGGTTCCCAGCAGTATAAAATGGTGGTGGCCTGGATGGATTTTCTGGTGCAGGATGCCTGCACAATTTGGAACTCGGTTGGTCTCTTTTCTACACTTGCTTTCTTTCTTGCAGTGCACCTCCCCAGCTTCAGTGGTAACACTGACAGTGAGAGAGAAAGGAGCAAATGAAGAAGAGTGAGATGCTGTTCCTTTAAGATTCAATTTTCCTAGTCAACGGTTGCTTCTATTTTTTTCCTATCTTGTTTTGGTTTTGTTCTTCATGATAACAGAAAGAACAGAGTCCATGCCCCTAGTTATGTAAAATCGGCTGCACTCGTGCCCTTTGCATGGAATCCTTTTGCTGTAAATCGTACCTGACACAGGACAGATGTTACACAGGCACAGCCAGATGTGCCTGCCTTTCACGACTCCACAAGCCGCTGGCACAACAGCAGCGGGAGGCAGCGCAGGAGGCTGGGGCAGCACAGGGGAGTGAGCAATGGAAGAGCCTCTGGAAGGCTCAGCCAGGGTCAGTACCAGCTATGGGGAAGTTTGATCGAAGGTCCAGGTGGAGCCCGTTCTCACCTTTTTGGGGGTGAGCAATGGGGTTTGATACCCCATGGAGACCTCATGCACTCGCAGCTGGATTTGGATGGCTGCTTTGCATGTATTTGGCTGTCCTCTGAGGCAGAGGCAGCCATGGAAATGTCGAGCAATGGTATGGAGAAAAAATGTCAGTATAATTTTAAGCTTCCCATGGGTTTGGAGAATGAAGATTTAAATCAGAAGTCAAAGGTATCAGTTGCAGTTTTCTCATTAAAAAAAAGCTACACTATTTCAGTCTCTCAGATGAGAGCTGAAGCTATTAACAGCATAGTTAGTGCTGGTTAAACCTTTATTTGTCAATCACTTTCCATTTGAAGGTCAGAATTCCCATTTTTAGATAAATACACTGGTCGTAAACTCCATTTTCCCTGTCCTTTGAGTCCGCTCACCTTTCTGTCTGTTCACCCTCATCCAGGAGCAGGTGTGCAGGGTGGGCAGGACATGCTGCAGGGCAGGAATGATGTACCCTGCCAAAGCTGTTTGCATCAGCCCAGGCTGGGCAGGTCTTGCCAGGGCTGGGTGAGGGAACACGTTTGGAGCTGTGGCACGCTTGTGCTGAGATGCAGTAACTCATCTGTCTTTGCTCTTTCCTGGGCATGAGGTAGGTCTGGGCAGGCAGCTATGCCTGTACCTGGTCCCTCTGGCTGGTGGGTTTTTAATGCTGTCTCTAGGGGAAAGAAAAAGGCTATTTTACTATGCAGATTCTGCAGGGTAAAGGCTTTTTGCTGCCTTCACCTCACTGCTGCTTCGTTCGGCCTCGGTATTTCATGTTACGGTGAGTTTCTAAAGAGGCTGATGGTAGTCTGCATCCCCATCCCCTTATCCTGCATCAAACTCCACCGGCCTTTAACCCTGCAAATCCTCTCTGGCAGAGGTGTCCTATAGCCTTTCTTTCCCCACCGTCTACTTACAGCCTGTTTTTCCTCTGTGTGCTGGACTGCCGAGATGACTCTCTGATGCTGATGGTGGAGAGGCTGTGTTATTTGTACGGCCTGTCTTATTCAGAGAAGCGGTCGATGTTTGGGTAATCATGCAATTTCAGACAGGCTGCTTGTCTCATTGGAGCATAACAAGCACTGACAGGGCACAGGGGAGTGTATGTGTGTGCATGCACACATGAGACCAGGAGTGCAATGGGCTGAACCAGGGCATTGTTCAAATTTGCCCACCCGGTCAACAGCTTCAGGAGGAGCTGATTCACAGAAAGGCACTGGAGGCAGAAGTAGGAGTGGTTAGTGCTGATTTCAAATGCATCTTCTTCAGAGCTGTTTCTGGGGCAGAGAAAAATCTTGTTAACACCTTCGTCTGCCCCCAGGTCCCCTCCGCCTGCCACATTTGCCTTTCCAGGCTTTCCCCATCACTAGCTGAAACTGTTTAAAATGTCATCATCTCTCCGCTGGTCCTAAGTTGGCCATCTGATGTGGTTTTAATGCTCTATTTCCTATGCCAACCAGCCTTGGAAACAGTCTCCATTAGCTTGCAGGGCTGTCAGCCTCACATCTAGGGTAGGTGATGTTACCTAATGGTTAGAGCACAGGATGGGGAGTTGGGTCCTCCTGAGTTTGACTTGCTTTGTGCCCAAGGACACATCCCTTCCTTCTTTATTCCTGCCTGCTGGTCCATACCACAGGGCTCACAATGTCAGCCTGTTTCCACAGTGTCGTGTGTGCTTTGCTCCCACCTGGCTGAGTTTGGGCATTGCGGTCGCTGCATTGCTGCCAGGCTGGGGAAGGGCTCAACCCTTCTGTTGTTGCACCGAGCAGCTCCAGAAACACTTGCATCAGCAAAATTCTTTGCTGGAAGGTGTTTCTAGCAAATTAAATTAATTTACCTGTGTTTGTCGTTATTGTCCTCCCACTCCCCTTTCTCTTTCTCTCTCCATCTTGGTGTCAACACACCCAGGGAATCATGGATTAACCCCTTTACAGGCACAGTTTCATCTTGGGTGACCTCACCTGTGTGCACAGCCTGCTGCCTTCACGTTGTGCCCCTATTGCATCTGGTGGCTCAGTGCAGACATGCCACAGAGTCTCCCAGTCCCCTAGTTGCCTGTTTGGGGACAGGAGTATGTGTAGGCTGTAGGGAGGAAACAAATCCCCCTGGCCAGAGCAGGCAGGAGTAGTGCTGGTGTACCAGGGCAACACTGCTGCCGAAGGGGATGACTCTCGCTGTGTTAGTAATGGAGGGCAGAGCCACTTGAGTGTGGCTGCCATGCAGTATGTTGCTGACTTGGCCTACCAGGGAGTCCTTCAAGCTCTGATGCTTTGTCATGCAGGTGTCCCTTTGGTCAGTGCACCTGAGCAAGCCCCGCGGCGCCAGCTCTCACCCTGCATCCCCGTGTAGGTGATGGGACCCAGCAAGCCGCAGGAGTGCGGGAAAGTTGTTTGGGGCAGCCGCTTCTGCACTCCTCCTGCAAACTTCTGAAAACATGTTGCTAATGGGTTCGAGAGAAAACCCTCTGAAGAATTATTGTGCCAAATTTGGAGACTAATTTCAGTCATTAAGGTGCGAATCGAGGGATTTTAGTGCCGCTTTAAGTGTAAATCTCAAGGCAGCTCCAAGGATTGGAGTCGCTGATGATCCCTCCTTGATTATTATTAGTGGTTCTAATCTTTCTGGTGGAAAACGAACAGAAATGACACCCTCTTGTGTCATATCTGTTGCTGATTTCTGTGAACTCTTCTTGTCAGGCTGTGCAAGGGAGATTCCCATAGTGGCATCATTCTCAGGTGGGAGGGAAAAGAGGGCTGAGAATTGTTGATTATTGCTGTTTGTTTAATTAGATATTGGCACTGCTTTCTAACTACTGACATATAACGCTGCAACTCCCACCAGGCTAATGGCATCCTCATCTTCTTGGAGTCTTGCTTTGTCTTTACTCTGGTGGCCAGTGCAGAGAAGTCATGAAATGGGTGTAGCTGTATTCTTTGTCCACTGGAAGGTCTTTCCCACCACCAGAGCCTTACAGAGGTCTGGTAGGATGCACATACCTGGCTGTCGTCTGTGTCTGACATTCCTCAGCACTAGAGCAATGCATATGGCCGGGAAAGAAAGGCTTGAAAAAGAGCATGTGTGGTCCTGACATGGGATGTTTTACACCATTATAAACAACTGCGTGGCTAAGATTTTCCATGTGGCTGATGTTTTGGGGTTTTCTTAGTGTTTGGGTGCTGAATGGGTTTGGCTTTTGGAAAATAACCAATAGTCTGCCTTTGAAAATCATCCTGTTGCACATGTTTCACACTGGGCTCCCTTATGGCTGTGTTTCCTATGCTGTGCACGTCCCTTGAAGGTCACAGCATGGAGCAAGTATGGAATTTCCTTTAGAAGTAAACATAGTTGCTGATTGCACTTGGTAATGGGGAATTAGTGGATGATTTTTGTTGATTAATGGAGTTAGGACAAAAAAGTTTGGGAAAAGGAAGAAGCTAAGATCATGACCTTTTTTTAATTTGTTTGAAGACGTTTCTCTACTCTCAATGTTTTCATTAAATTAGTAGTTCTTAGGAGTTCTCTGTGTGCAGATAGTGGGAAAGTGTGAACCCGCTGAAAGAACAGATTTATTTTCCCCTTTTTTTTCTTGAAATTGGTTCAAACTGAGTTAGAAGGGACAAACTGAAGCTGAATATTGGGAAATGTTTCCTGGTGTCATGGCGTAATAGAGCAGAAGAACCTCTCATATCTGTAATGGAAATGTTGCTTGTGTAATTTATAGGAGAACTGGGCAAAGCATGGGAGGGCAGAGTCCTGGGGCTAGCCCTGCAGGCACCTTGGTCACCTTTGCCTCTCACAGTGATGTGATGCTACTGGTGCCAGAGCAGGTGTATAAAGGCAAAATCTACTTCATGCAACAGGATTGTGAATTGAAGTGAAATATATGAACAGGGGAAACTGTCAGAGTGCCACGGAAATGTCACATAAGCCACTGAACTGTGAAATGTGTATTTGCCTCCTCCTCTTCCCCACAACTGTCAGACTGTCCAGAATGACACTAAGAAAACAATAGACCTGATTCTCATTTACGGCAAAACCATTTTAACATGCTCTTACGATGCAGCAAGGCCTTGAAATGAGTGTAGCTGTAATCGCGGTCCACTTAAAGGTCTTCCCCACTGCCAGAGCTGAGTGAAGAGGCCTTAGGATAAATAAGATTGAAGCCCAGGCTGTTTAATAGTCCATTTGTACAGCTGACATAAGATGCCCCAAAGGGGGGGTGCCTTGCGCAGAAATGACGGGGCCTTTCCAGACAAAGAGAATCATTAATGTTGGCTGCAGGGACTTGCAGGGCTGATCACCCTTTATTTTGATCTTGCCGGGTATAAGGCATGACTCTGTCCCTAGAGAAAAGGACTTTCACTGGACTATCTCAACATCCACTGTCCCTATTCTTAAGCTGTTTCAGAGGATTGCTTTGGGCCCTGCGAGGCATCCTGGCTCTAAAAGGGATGGATCTTCTTGCAGGTGTGCTGCTCCTTCCTCTGCTCTCGGCAGCTTTCCTTATCATTGCCTCGATGTTTGGGCTGGGGGGAGGCTGTCTCCACTGCTTCACCCATAGGCCATCACTGTCCTCAAATGACATGTGAAATCCCCTTTGGAAAGTGAGCAAAGTGTAGGCTGTGGAGTGTGTTCTCACAGAAAATTGCTGTGGATCCCTCTCCCCTTTGGGGTAAGGGGAAATCAAGGACCATGGGCACACCTGTGTGCATCTGACTCCTAGTTGTACTTTCAAGAATTCATTGAAAGCCAATGTGGGACATAGCTTCCCAATCCCAGTCTCAAAATGGGGACAATTGCCTTGCCTTGCCTGATTGTCCCCGTGCCTGCAGTAATTGTCCTGCTTCTCCTTCTCCCTTCCTCTTAGATTTTTGTTTTTGCTGTCCCCAGCTTCATAACACTGTTTGCACTGTGCTCTTACCATCCTGGTGTAAGCTACAGGGCAGGGGCAGGCTCTCATTTTGGGTTCGGTTCCCAAACATTAACATTCTCCTCACTCTTTTCTCTCTCCTGCAGGTACCTGATCAATGTCACCTTTGAAGGCAGGAATTTGTCGTTCAGTGAGGACGGATACCAGATGCATCCCAAGCTGGTGATCATCCTTCTGACCAAGGAGAGGAAATGGGAGAGGGTAGGACATGTTTGGTAATTCTCAAACTGCCTCAGGGAGGAGGATGGAGGAAGGCTCCAGGCGAATAATCCCACTCCCCTTTCTGTACTTCTTATCAAGAGCTGGCAATCTCCTCCTTGCATCCTGGACTATCCTTGCATCCTATCTCCAATACCCAGGCTGCTGTCTTCTCCAAGCAGGATGCCATTACACTCTTCCATTAGTGTGCATAAAAAATTCATCAGCTTCCCTTCTGTAACCTCCGAACATAAGTTTTCCTGCCTTTTAGAGAAGAGGCCTCCTCTGTGTCATGGGTTTCAATGGCAGAGACAGAAAATATTTCTCTGCATGGCTTGGAGGCAGTGAAGTTCTGTATGCAAAATGACTGTGATTGAGCTACAACCACACTTAGTAATATATTCCAGTGTTAACTGTGCTTGATATATCTGGCCAGTGTAATTTGCAATGGGATGGTGCAGTAAGTAGGATGTGTATGTGAGATCGAATCAAGTTGTTCAAAGATCCAAATTTGCATATTTCTGAATAATTTGCATGTAACCCAAAGCATCATTTTAGAAATGGTGTGGATTTCTGTGTTGGTGCAAAGCTTTGGTTCATTTCACCTCCCCCATAAATGTCAGTGGTCCAGGCCCAGAACAAGCACTCCCAAAAGGTTTGAATTGAAGTAGAGAGGGTAGTTTGAGGGCTAAGAAAATACAATATAAGAAAGTGATGGGGGTGAGAAGTCATAGCGAAAGCAAGGAGAATTCAGCAGAGCAGTCAATAGATATGAAGCAGAGCTTGGTCTGGATAGGATCACGTGTATGGCTTAGAAAAATGTCTCTTTGCCCCACCAGGCACAGAAAGCCTTCTCTCCTTGGCTGCTTGTTCTCTGCATGGACTTGCAAGCGGCCTGCATGGCCAAAGCCAGGAAGAAGTTCATGGGGAAATGAGAATGAAATAGGGAGCTGTCAGGAGAAGTGTAGTTAGAAGAGGGCTGGAGGAACAACTTTTGAAGGAGGCAGGAGAGCCATCTCATTAGTCCCTGGCAGCCACTAAGGTCTGTCAGTAGTTGCAGGAGTTTGGGGAGAGGGTGGAAGGACCCAGCTTGTGCCTGGTTTCAGGGAAGACCCATCTACCTCATGGTCTTGTCACTGTGCAGACCAGATAAGAGTGTATGGTCTGGGAGAGTCAGCAGAAGTCTCAATGGGACAGGAATATGAGAAAACGTCTGGCATGGCATCAGCATGTGTGGACAACTCTTGGACATGTTTGGAGGCAGGCTGGCTGGATATTGCACAGGGGGTGGGCCAGCAAGGCTCAGGCTGCAGAGACCTCACGTCAGGCTCTCTCTATCACACAACTTCACTAAATCCCACCAGGCAAAGTCCAGGAGGATTTGTTCCTAGCTGGCACCAAATTTGTTCTCACAGAGGAAAACTCCACCATCAGAGCTGGAAAACGAGGCAGTAGCAGCATGAATCCTGCTAGGGATTATTAGCAGGGCTGACTGTAGGGAATCTGTTGCTGGAATGCTTTGCAGGCTCTGGGGAGGCACAGCTAGATGCAGTCCTGTTTTTATCCTCCTTGTCATATGCATTACCCTGTTGCACCCTCAGTGAGGGCTCGGGGGCTTCCATGAGTGGTGAGAGGGGTTGTTCAGTCTCTGAGAGCATCTCTGTGGTCTCTCAGATGAAGCAGATAATTAGTGGAAGGGACACTGGTGAGCTGGAATGTTTTGGGCTCAGGACCTGGCTGAGCCTTGCTGTCTGTGCAGATTACTTGGTATGCATTAAACCAGAACAGTTCTTTATTTCATAGGAGCTGGGGCTGGAATTAAAATGAGACTATGATGAACTATGGTATTAGGGGTATGAAAAGCCCATAGTGCTTCCTGAACACAAATGTTTTACCTTGAAGTGGGTGTCTTGCTCAGTGAGAAGATCAGAATATTATCATCATCAAACTCTGAGCTGTTTGAATTTTACACTGGCAGATTCTTCCTGGAAAATGCAGAAGTCACCTCCGATGTGCTCTGATCACAGACAAATGCCTTTCATACCTGGAAGCTCATACTCTTTTTCTTAATTTTCTCCATTCAGTGGAAATGCAAACATTAAAACATAAGGGTGAAACAGAGCTCTTTGTGGCAAAGATCATAATTTTGTTCCGTGTTTGTGGAGAGTCAGGCAAAGCAAAGTGCTGGCCTTTAACAGCAGCTCCCAGGCAATGCCACAATACAAGCCATAAGTTGTTCATATATTATTAGCACAGAATCCCAATACCTTTGTGAGTGTAAAATCATCCAAACTCTCACTAATTTTTGCTAAATTAGCAAGGTTCTTTGTCCTGGCAACTTCAAAGCAATGTGCAGAAGAAATTGCGCAAAGCATAGGAGAGTTTCCAAGTCAGACACTCAGGTGGTAGGAGATGAGAGATGAAAGGCTGCATGGGAAACACTGATTCAGTCCACTTGTGTGCATTCACTATAGCTCAGTCTTTAATTACATCGCAGGACACTTTTATCCATAATAAGACACTGTGCCTGGAAAGAACATCGGGAGGTCATTTAGTCCCTCCCTGTGCCCAAAGGAAGGATCAACTAGACTGAAATTATTCCTGACAGATGTTTTTCTCACCTGTTCTGAGAGTCCTTCGATGCTAGAAACTCCATGAAATCCTGAGGCAATCTCTTCCATGGCTTCTTTCTCCTTACCCTGGAAAGTTTTTCTACTGTCTAACCTAGATTTCCCTGACTGCAGTTTAAGCCCATTACTACTTGGCATCTCCCTAGTGGACATAGAAAATTGTTTATTCTCTTCCTTTTTTTTTGTCTTCCCTATGTATGTTTGAAGGCTTCTATCATGTTGTCTCCCAGTTGTCTCCGCTGTAGATTAAACAAGAATTTGTTGAGTCTCTCCTGGTAGGTCATGTTTTCTAGTCTTCTGATCATTTTTTTAGTCTCCTCTGGATTTAGTGACACAGTTTGCTGCTCTGTAGAGCTTGGTGTAGTTGATTCTTGAAAGATGGTATATAGATTGTGAAGAGTACGTCTCATGGAGTATATGTGTATAAAGAAATGTTTTAAAACAGGTGCGGAGCCTTCCATTCTCTGAGCAGCAAAGATGCAGACAGTGACTGAAGTGTTTCAGGATTTCAAGTCTGAAAGTTTTTGAGATTTTGACTTTTCATCCCAATTTGGGAAGAAATACCTTCAAAACCTCACCGGTTATTTCAGAACAGGAATTCATTTTCCAGAAGAGCTACAGCTGTCCCCAAGCCCTGATGATGGTAAATCTCCTCCTCGGTCCTTCAGACAGACTGAAGCCTGGTAGGGCTGACAATCATGAAAGAACACAGAGCAACCATTTTCTGGAAAGGGGCAGTAACCTGAGCTCTTCTGCTCTTGTAGCCATGAGTAATGGTTCCTCTTGTGATAAGCAAATGTGCTGCATTTCATTCACTTCTCTGTTCTCAGCTCCCTAGGGGCAGAAGACTGCATGCCTTCCCTCACTACCTTTTAATTAACTAGTTAGTAGAGCTCTTTGCTTCACTGGCCAGACAGCCTACGTGTGTTTTGGGTGCCTTGGCGCCCCTGTTGTATTTATCGTAGAGGGGCAAGTATGCAGATGGAGGTGGCGAAGGAAGTCCACCCTTATGCCCTGTGAAGGGCCCTGCCTCGATGCAGCAATGAGCTGGGGCCAGAGGTCACGCAAGGTGAGCCAGAGGCTCGGTACCACACTAGGTTTTGCGTCTGTGGGTCGTGACGTTTTGTGTGGGAAGAGTTTTCACCCAGGCTTTTTCTTTACTGGTTGCCTTTCTCCGCTGCTCTCCTATAATCCCACATGTGATGAGGACTTATTTCTGGGTTCATGATCCCTTCGTGTGAGCTGGCAAGTGCTGCTGTCCAGCTCTTGCTCACATCCGTCTTCTCTGCTCAAGCAGGGCACAGCGGTCCTGTCCCGTTAGCTCCCAGCTCCTCCTGTCTGCTCTCCCCCAGCAAATCTGGGAATGACACAAATGTTACTATCTCTGTGGCCCTCTTTGGGATTCTTTCTCTACTTTAATTTCTAGTGAGTTTTGTGTCACTTCTATCACCAGGTTGTTCCCAGCCTCTTCCTTTTGCTCGTGCTTCTCTACCTCTTCCCTTAGGTATGTCACTGGGGATTCAGAGCACCTTTCCATACGGCTCATGAAAGCAACCTCTTGTGCCACCCCACAGAGCCCTTTGATTCTCAGGCTCCCTGGGGCCTCTCTTACCGCACATGCTTCAGTAACTCCTGCTCCTGGCTGGACAAGCAAAGCCCCAGGTGATGGGTTTGGTCAGGGTGCCACTACAAGCCATCTTAGAGGAGGACAGCTGGGAAACTTATGCTGAAAGATTAATTCTCCCTGCTGTATGTGCTAATCCTCTGCCCCTATCAACCCTCACCCCCCTCAGCAGATAAAATGTTTGCCTGCTGCTGCTCCTATAATTATCAGTGTTTGACTTTTGAACTCTTGAAAATCAATTAGCAGCATCTGTTCTGCTTCCCCTAGCCATCGGTGTGGCCATGATTACAAATTCACGGACAGGCTGATCTTAGGCTGTTCCCCTACACCATTGCACACATTAGTGCTCCCTGGGATTGGGGCCATTTGCTGTGACATGCTGTCAGCTACCTCAGTGACTGTAGACTTCCAGTACTTCCTAATGCTGCAATAGGGTGAAAAATGGTCTCTCTGCCGCGTGGGCTTTCCAGAGGTGTGTTCAGCCTGGATCATAGTCCACGTAAGGTGGAGTTCGCGAACTTGTGTGATCCTGTCCCCTGCTTGGGCCAGAGCAGTGTTATCCCCACCTGTGCTTGGGAAGGGTTCCCTCGGGATGTGGGAGGGATCTACAGAAAGGAAAGAAAGATTTAGTAAAGAAAAATGGAAAAATAAGGTTTGCTTTATCTAAAAAAAGAGCAAGGGGAACAAGATAAATCTTTGGACATCTGAATCATTGTTGAAAAAAGGATATTCTGGTCAGTTGTGTTTCCTGTCCACAATAAGCAGAAAGAAGACATCTTGCTAAATTTTCAAGCAGAAAGAATTCAGTTAGATATGTAGGGAGCTGTCTAATTGTTAGCATGGTGAGACATGGTGAGGCTCATTTGCTGATGAGGCTCATTTGCTGGAGGACACATAGAAAAATATCCAACATTGCGGGGTCTAAATCTGTCTTGTCTTGCCTCAGAGCTGGTGGATGCAGTAAGTGATCTCTTGTGATTCTCTGCTAGCCTACATCTCTGTGATAAGATGAACAAAATGAACCTGAAGAGTGTCTCACAAGAGACCATTTATTTGACAGGAAAGAAAAACTCGGTTATGGACAAGCTGATCAGCAAAAACTTCAGGCCTGGTCCAGTGAGGACATCATTTCTGCAAGCTTCTACCATGTACCTTTTGCATGAGCAGGCAGTTAGAACATGAAAGCTATTGTGGATCGCTGCAAATAAAAGCCCTTATGGAAGCACTTGTCACCTCCTGCAGTCTGCAGCTTTGGAGGGCGGATGAACACCACAGAGACACTGAAGAGACTGCAGCTTTTGATGATGATGATGATGATGCAGGCTTCAGGCGTGATCTCAAGTCTTCCTGTGCATTAAAAGAAATATTCACCGTCATTTCTTTGTGTGTTTCAATGTCCCAGTGGCAGAAATAATGGGAACGGGGAAGAGGACTGAAAATCTGATCAGTATTCTTGTCTCTTAGTAAGGCTCTGTGTGGTACTGGCCACTCCATGAAGAACCAGTATGAATTACGTACCTGCGCAGCAGAAGGAAGGATTTAGATTTTTTGATTTCATTTTATGATGAAAGCTTTTTAAGAATAAGAGAGGAACAAGAATGTAGGGTTGTGAGGTGAAAACTCCAGCTGCACAAATCCATGCATCTTCTCTGAAGGCCCTCCCCAAAAGATGACTAGATCGTTTGAGACAGTTTCCTCCTTGTGTTGTCTGGTGTCGACCTAAGCAAGCCTTTCTGATCACTTACACATGCATGCACAGGTATGCTTGCCTCCCTGGGGCAGAAGTTATTGCCTTTGATCAGGTTCTGCTCTCTTTGTGGAGCTTTGGCATCTTGACAGCATGTCCAGGGACTTCAGAGAGGAAATGGTTTTTATCCCACTGACTCCTTTTATGGTGAGACAAGATTGGATTGTTTTTGCCAATGAGTCTTGTTTTGCTAATTTCCCTGTGTACATGGGGATTTATGACTCATTGTCCCTGAGGAGAAATGGCATAGGAGTTTGTTTAAACCTACTCAGAGTTAGTGACTGATTCTGTTCCCATAGAACCAGTTTTTAGAAGGATATAGCTTCACTTAGGGCAGATGGACTGTTCTGGATTTAAGCACATATGACTGAAATTAGAATGGGAGTCTGTACATGTATTTTCCTCCTTATTTTTAAATTGTTCTTCCTGGACATTTCTCTAAGAGACTGTAATTTGCTGAATCCCTTGCTTCTCATTAGGCAGCAGGGTTGCATCAAAGAATACATATTTTATGGATACCCTACTCCCAAGTGAGTGTCCCTTAGATACCTGATCTAGGTCACATCTGATGGGTCTGTTGATGACCCTGATTCAATCAGACAACCAGATGGCTTTATTTGTGCACCTATGCTGCACCCACTGCCAGTATTTGGCCTGGCTTCTCACAGTTGCCCAGGATGTAACTGTATGTATTTGTGGCTAATTATGGCCACATTAATCTTACACTGACTCCTAAGGAGAAAGGCAGATGCAAGTGCTACGCAAAGCTTTCCTTATCAGACGATAAATGGAACAATCTTTCTGTAAAAGCCTTCTACGTAAATCTTGTGGACATGCTGATCAAATGGTATCTTTGCTGACTGATTGTATCAGACCATTAGATTAGATTACTGCATCCTGCAATAATGAGCTAGTCCATCTCTTGGACCAAACGGGACACTAGTTGGGTGTCTCCTCCTAACCACTGTATATTACATCAGTATAAGCTCTTCGCTCTCTTTGCCTTTTGCTGAAGCGGTTCCTGACTTTGTTTGCTTGAATTTTGGAGTGTATTTGTATGATTCATGAGCCTGCAGAAAAATATTCTGGCTCTTCTCCACCAGGCCCTACTCCTTGGCTACCGGAGGGAATTCTTACATTGAAACCATGACAGCTTCTTGGAGAGACCTTGTCCTCTAATGCAAATCAGATATTGGAAAATCTGTAGATCTTTATTAAGCCCAGGCTGTAGTTAGAATGCCTCCTACCATTTCCATGCTGGTGTTGCTGATGAGGGTGATTGTAGCCATCTGACCTTTACTGGGGTTGCCAACTTGACTCCTTGGACAGGGCAACCCTGAGGACTGTGCCCTGTGTACTAACGTTGTAACACCATTCAGGCAGAGAAGACTGCTGTTGCCTTGGTTGTGTTCTAGATGAGAGCTCTATTTTGGGGCTTTCTTACAGCTGACTTGACCATGCCCACAGCAAGGGGGTCACCGTTCCCCCTTGCTGCGTGTGCATGCAGCCACCTCTTGCGCATCGTCATTGCTGTTCCCCACACCCAGTTATGGGCTTGCGACTCTGCTCTGCAGGGAGCTGTGTGAATGATAACCAGAAAGGTGGCTCTTACCCCAAAGTGGTTACACTTTAATTAAAAGACAAAAGGCAGCAGATGGGTACAGAAGGACCAACGGGGGAGTCAAGGGAACAATCAGACAACATTAGTCAGCATGGTAGGCAGCAAGATTTACACACCAACTGCCTAACTCTTGTGAAGGCTTTGATAGACAGCAGAGAATTATAACCGGCTTTCTGCAGACTTATGGGTGCCTCATGGAGAGTGTGAAGGGCAGATGGGAAAAAGCAGTAAAGGTGCTTTTGCATGCTTGGAAAGCTGCATCTGAGAAGGTGCAACAACTCAAAAATACCCAGTGCTGCTGGAAAATTTCCAGTCTTCTTAACATCTGAGGGGATAATCCTAACTTTAGAGGAGACCAAAAAAACCTGTGGTAAGGCTACATCTTGCAATGCAGCACCACCTCTTAGTGCAGGGCTGGTGCGCTACTGCTAAAGCCACGTTGCTTCTGGTTGAAAATCCTCCTGCTTGCCACCAGCTTGGAGGTTTCCATGGCATGTCAGATGTTGCAGTGTATCTGTGTCCCTTTCATCGTGAGCATTTCATTGATTGTGGGAATGTGTTATCTCAGCATGTTGACAATAAACATCCATATCTTAATTCAGGTGATAGCTGAGCTGCTGCGGGAAGATGAGATTTCAAGCATGGGTAGAGTAATTAAATATTCCTATCACAATACAGTATCAAGGATCCATCTTATCATCCCTGATCAGTCCACAACATCCTCAAAAATACAAAAAGGGGGGGGTTGACTTCATTAGAAGTGAAAGAAAGAAACATAGCTTTTGTTTTGTATTTTTTTGTGAATGAAAACAAATTAATATTTCTTTTTCAGTCCGCACAAAATATTTTCCTGACCTGAAAAAAAATTTCAGGTAATTTAAATGTTGTAAAAACATTTTGTAACATAGACCAGTTTTGATATAAAAATGTTATGCAAAAATGAAATTTTCTAAAGCTTTCACTTTGTGCATTGCCATTTTTAAGCACAGCATGTCATTGTGAAAAGTCTAAGTGATATATGCTGACATGCTAAGAATCCCCTCCCTTGCCCTCTCTTCAGGCCAAAACTCTTCTCTAACTTCAATCTGAGCACAAGAATGACTTTTTCTCCAAACTCCATTTACAAGTGAACTGACTATTTATCAGCCCAACAGTAATTGTTCCAGGTGTACTCCACTCAGGAGTGACATGGGCAGGTTGTGTGTCCTACAACACCAGACCGATACACAGCACAGCAAACTTCACTTTCCCCTGCTTTGTCCTCAGCCACATACTGGAAATCACTTCAGGGAGTCTGTAGCAGTTAGGAACCACACAAATTGCCCCAGTGCCATTGGAAGAGGCACTTTATTTCTCGTTGCTTTTGGTGGCCAGACCTTGCAACAGAAACACAGCTGAGGAAAGCATGGGAATTTTGACGGCTTTAAGATTTGAAATTTGTGAAGAGATGAGGGCAGAGAGGAAGCAACCAACCAAACTGAGTCTGGAGAAAGTGCTAGCATAGCTTCTGCTGAAGGAGACTCAAAGTGAGTGAATGTGCTCCTGGCCCCTGAGGGTGTGTTTTCATCTGTTCGGTTGCATTTGCTTGAGACTCTGTCTCATGTTGATGACATCTTTGCTTGGCCTGTGAATCCTTTGCTTTTTCCATTTTTACATTTCCCGAATGTTTTTAACTAGAGGCTCTGTTTTTCTCCCATGGGGCTTTAGAGAAGGGAGGTGCTGCTGTGCCCTTATCTGCATATTTATAGGACCCTACATTTTTCTTTCCTTTGCCTTTTTCTTTTGGTTTTGTTTTTCTTTCTCCTCCTCCTCCTCTTCCCCATTATTTTTCTTTTTTGCCAGGGTTTTGGCAGTTTGCTTTTCCTGGAGTAGAAATCTGGCCACATTTGCTTCTGAATGCATTTGAAATAAATTTTTCTTAATAGGAAATTGCTCAGACTGTTTTTTTTTCAGTAAGGAATAGCTTGTTTGCTGTGTCTTTGGCTTGGTTTCTCTCCTCTGGTGTTGGTTCTGGCCAGTGTTTCTGTACTTGGTTCTCACATGCTCCTTGCTTTGGGTTTGAATCCTGATTGTGTGCGGTTGACTTGGCTTGAGGCTGACCTGCATCTTGGCAGTATTTTTTACTAGACCAGGACAGTCTTTTCCCCTGTGGTTTTGTCTGCACTGTTATGCGTTAACTTCTTCGCTGCTTTTCAAAGGTATCTCAGTGTTAAAACTGTGGTTATCACTGGAGCTACTGTGTGCTTGAGTTACTCTCGCTGCTCATGAACTCTGGCATGCGTTTAGTGTCATCGATTTGAGCATACAATATGTTCAGCGTCGTTTGTTTTCCCTCTGCCTGAACTGTGTTTTCCCTGAGTCTGTAATTTTTTCAGACTGCCTTTGGTAATGTTAGATCCCGGCGCTCACTCTTTCGTTGCCTCATAGTGGTGTCAGAGTTTCTGTCACTATCCTTTGGCCTTTCTTCCTCCTGAAAGGCTCTGGCATTTACTGACCTGGGTTTATTTCTAAAATGTGCTGGGGGTTGTGCTGTCTTCTGCTGAGTCAGCAGTTTGCCAGGCTTATTTAATTTCCTTCTGCCGGGCTAGCTGCATTCTGCAACGTCTCCCACCATGCCAAGCCTGGAAGATTGTTTGACAGCCTTTTTCTTGTTCCTGTTTAAGCTTTTGACTTGGTCTGCATTTTGTGTGATGGTTTCTGGTGCTTGTTTCCCTTAGGTTTATTTCCTTGGTTCCTGTACATGATAATGACTTACATTTCTGTTGTTCCTTCCTTCGAGAAGGATCCTAAGCACTTTGCAAAATTAACATACAGGCAACATTTCACTATGAGTAACGTTCAGCCGCTTGTGTGGTGGAATGGGGTTAGGCTGTTTAATGATGCAAAACAGCACTGCACAGCCGTGTAGGGTAAGAAAGAAGAGTCTCAGACGGACGGAAGCGAGGAATTTTTAATTGGACTCTGGCCAATTTTGTCCCCAAAGTCGGTTTTTGGGGAAATGAGATGGATCATTAAATACCAGGAGGGATAAGGCCTGTGTCCTTCTCTTCCCAGATCATGATGCCTGAGCCTCAGAAATATGGTGGGAGGAACAGACGAGTCTGTGAAAAAACATAGTTGGGGATCAACAAAAGTATTCATTAATTTTGGTCAGATGTGGAGGATTTATTGCTGTAAATGAAAACTGACATTTTGGTGTTTTCCTGTAGACTCACAAAAACCTTTCGATACCATTCACATAGGTGACATGGAGGAGGAAATGGCAGCATCTTCCCCCAGATCCCAGAGCCTCGTTAGCCAGACAGTGAGGACAGATTCCTAGGCAATGGGAAAACTGCATTCAAATCGCTTCTACCTGACTCAGAACGGAGGTTTAAACCATGGTCTCCGTCACATCTCAGGAGAGAAGTCTAGCCCTTGGGACTGGGATTTTTTTTCTTTATTTTTTTCTTTTTTAATTGAAACGTCTTTGCCAGTGAGTACTCGAAGTGGCTTTGCAGATGTTTGGATCCAAATTTCCATCATTTTTATTAATCACATCTGATAAAGAGCATGATTTTTGTGTGTGCGTTGAATGGACAAATTTGATTAGTGTAAAATTTCAAAAAAAGCAAACAAACCTGGGTTTAGATTGAAGCAATGCTTCTAATTTTCTTTTTTTTTTCTGTATTGTTAAGACCTTGTTTTGAAAAATCATTTTTTGCATTGCTTAATCAGAACACTGGTTTTGTCAGTGTTGGTGCATGCAGGGCCGGCCCTTAGGAGACTGGGGAAACTGTGCAGCAGAGCAGCTTGCCACCCATCATGGGTGTACGCTGCAATGTTAATGCTAATAGGTGCTGCATATCCTTTTGTTCTCCCAGTAGATCCACCCTGCTATTATGTAATCCTGGGGTTTTTGAGAAGAAATAGTGTTTGCTGGTAAATCAACTTATATTGGGGGCAGCACTGGACAGCAGATGTGTGCTGCAAGTTTTCCAGGCTAAGCAGTGCCGTACGACGGTCTCGCTGTCCAAGCTGGGAGATCTGGGAATAATAGAAAGAGTCCCCTCTTCTGCAGTCTGCTGCCTGACATCAGCTCCTGCACACCGAGTTTAACTGTTTGCCCCAAGCATCATCTGGGTGGTTTAAGAATTCAGGATTGCTCAGGTCACTTCTTCCAGGCCAGTGCTTTACTTTTGTTCTTTTTTAGAAGTGGGAGCTATTTGCTTTCCTTCTTAGATGTGTGCTCATTTTCACCGAGGCCAGGGTTCTTTGTATCGCTGCATTTAATTATGTTTGCTTTGTAAAGACTGCTGGGATTATGGCAGCATCTCATTTCTGTAGGTTTTCTGCCTCTGACAGGAGCTACCTGTGGACAGCTGCTTTCCTTGAGCTTCTCCTGTGTGCAGATCAGCCTGCATTTGCACTTGTCCCTTTTCTTACAGATGGCTGCTATTTGAGGTCTCGGCTTTTAGGATGGCTGAAGAACAGACCCATAGAGAACTGTGTGTGTCTGTGTTTGAACAGTTGTTCTCATCCGTGCACTGTCTCCTGTGTTTGGTCCCAGAATAAGTCCTATGTGTGTATATATTTTCCTGCTCATTGCCCAGACACCTTGCTCTAACCTGGGACTAATGGAGACACTGTCTTACAAATAAAGATTAAAAGAGTACAGTCTAGTGAAATCTGCACTAAGGACATTCTCCATTAAGAAGTCCCCTGTCTCAAATAAACACTCTGAAGTATTCCCAGGGTTTACTGTGCAATGTTACTTGAACTTAAAACCTGCCTGTGTCTTACTGGACCCTTGCCTGGTTGCTGAGGATAGATTTTTCCCGAGTATATATTTTTGCCAGATAGGGAGTATGATAATTTTCTGCAAGTGTTTGAAAGGAATAATCAATAAGGAAAGGAAGGACTTCTTTAGGACAACTCAAGTGAGCGTAATTAAAGAGTAATGGGGTGGCAGGAGGTGCATTTAGATTGACTATCAGGGGTCAGTGGGTTCTTTTAGAAGATTCAAAACAGTTGTCTGATGAACATGCTGGGAGACTGGTTGCTGTGGCTGTTGACTCTGGGATGGGACAGACCAAATGGGAGGGAGGTGGAGAGGAACTGTCTGGAGGGACATCCACCAATTTTTTTATTTTCATTGTTCAGTGTCTGTCTATGTGTTGCTCCAGAGGGTGAGCAGCACAGCACCCCGGGGTGAATCCTCCCTCTCCCAGATACGCTCTTCCCCCCCAGCCACCCTGTCTGCCTTTCTACGAGCAGGGGCATGGAAAAAATTTCCTTTGCCTTCTGCTTGAGAGGAGGGGGGGCAGTTTGTGCCGTGACAGAGAGAGAGGGCTGAGAAGCCCCCTGTGCCCTGAGGAGCCCGGCGGGTCTCTGCGCTGCCTGCCCTGCTTCTGCATGGGTGGAATTTTCCAGGAGCATCCCCCTCTGCCACCACCATCGCTTTGCAAACTCCAAGAAACGCAACTCATGAAAATGCATTCTTAGCACACAGCTGACATGGTCAACATCTGGTTTCCAAAGAGAGTGCTGTGAGAGATTTGAAATTGCTGCACTGTGGAAAAAATGACTTGGGGTAATTATAGATACCTAACAATACTATTTAATTTCTTCTGCCATGTCTTTCCTACATAGTGTATCTGGTAATGCTTCAGAGAGCTGAATAATTCTGACAGAGGGCAGTGAGAGGGGTAGGTAAGGGAGGAAAAAAGTCTCCCGTGATTTCAGTTAGGATCTGAAATGAAAGGAAATGTGAGTGCAGGATTAGATGTTTTCACATCCTCTTCAGAAAGGGGGACCTTTGCCTTTTTTGTGCATTGGCTATGGGAGGAGGAGGAGGATGTGGAGGATGATGAGGGAAGCTGAGGAAGACAGAACCTCCGAGAACAGACTCACAGGACAGGGGGAACTTAGCACAAAGGCTCACTGGCAGCTGGGGTACTGCCACTTCTGCTGAGTAGGCTCAGAGCTTGGGACCACAGGGGATAGGAAGGCGATACTCATAAGGTTGGACCAGGTGAGGCCATAAGGTGACCAGTGGTGAGACTGACTGCTCCGGGAGACAATTCAGAGTGGCTAAGTCAGCACCCTACTGGAAAGCACCTTTGCTTTCTCAGATACAGAGACCCTGCAAAGACCAACCTCAGCAGGCTCAAGTGAGGACAAGCCTGGATCCCAGCAAAGTCTCCTCTCTGCTTCAGAAGTGCTGTTGCTCTTTTGGCACTGCGGTCCAGAGGTCTTGCATAGGCTGTGTGTGTCCACAGCCAAGACTCCTTCTGGAAGCACAGAACCAGCTGCAGTGATGACCTGCCCCCCAAGAAGTGAGCACTTTCTCTGGGGGCTGCTGCAATGGAGAGGGCACTGCAGGGGGGCCTTAAGAAGAGGGTCAAAGGCCAAATAGGAGGACCCATGTAGAGTACAGAATATGGTTTATGAGAAACCCTCAGAGACTAAGTGGCACATGTGAAGGGACACAGTGAGAACCACAGAGCGCAGAACTGGGGAGCAGTGGGCAAAAATAGAATCTGAGGATATTAGATGTCAGTTTTAGCATCAGGATGGAGGCATCCAGGACAGGGGGCCTTGGGAACTATTGAACCTTTCTGTAGAGCCCAACAGCAGAAGGATGTAATGGGGGGTTGCTGTTTGATTTGGCCTGCAGTGCAGCCAGGGTCACAGCAGATAGACAAGGATGCAAGGTGAAGATGAAGCTCATGTCTCAAGCCCCCGAGGTGTTGCATGCTACTTTTCTGCCCTTGTGCTGGGTGCTGTGTCCCACCTCAGTTGCCGGCTCCAATGAAATTACAGCTGTGTAGAGGTGAAGTGAAGGGCAGTGGAGGTTTTCTGAAGAGATGATGGTCAGCAAGAGACTTCAATCTGCAGACTTGTCAATTGGTATAACTTCTACTGGTAAATTTTCCCCTGACGGCAAGCTCTTAATATAATTTCATTTAGAGAAATGCACCAAAAGGGATATAATGAAGATATTCATATTATGAAAGTGTGACTATTATTCTGGAGGAAGCACTGGTTAAGACTCGTTTGTCTGTCTTGCTCACTGGGGCTTGTCTCAGTGATCTGAAGAGCTGTTGATGCTGATGTGTTACAATATTTAAGTGTAGGCCTTGTGAAAGAGGCCTACATATACAAACCTATCTATTTGAGTGACTCTACCCAAAAGCAACTCGTATTGAGTTAAGTTGCAGAAAATGGTCTGAAGGTATTTTTGGTGGAAAATTAGTATTTCAGTTAAAATACATTTTTCATATGAGGTGCTTCTTTTTCTTGAGACACTTCAACTTTTTGTGAGAAGGCTGAGAAGTTTGAAAAGAGACGCTCTAGTGTCTTTTATTGCTACAAATGGGTACAAATAGGTTTTGGTTTTCTGTTCTTAAATTTTTCAATACTAGTTTGAAATTTTCAGCAAACGAAGCAGTGTCAGGGACCTCTCATTTATATTCAAATGGATATTTCTGTGTGTTTCAGGAAGCCAGAAACACAAACCAGATGATTCTGGTATTAAAAAAAGAACATACTCTTAGCCAGTGTACCTCCTTCAGAGGAAATTACCATCTCTCTCTGCTCCAGAAGGTTCTGCAGTGATAAATGCAAAGCTGTGCAGATGCTGAGAGAATAACTGAACCTTGATCTCTGAGGAAACAGTTAGGGATGAATACCAGTTCAAGGTCGAGATCCTGGACAAATCTGAAGCTGCAATCTCTTTCCCTGTTGAGGGCTTATGAAGGGTATGGTGAGCATGGGCACAGCTGTGTGGCAGGGAAAACACAGAGATTATTGGAATGAGGTATAAGAATTAATGATAAATATTTAGATGGTATCACAACTTTGCAAGATGGTTTCTAAAAATTAAAGCAAAAAAGAGGGGTTGTGTTCTTGAAAGGGCGCTCTCACAGGCCACTTAGATGCTATCCTCTATGGTGTCATGCAAAGCTTGTGTCTTTTTCTTGCTGCCTTGCACCCTCTCCCTCTCCCACTTCCTTAATCCAGAAGCTGCTCTGTTGCTGCAAACCAAACTATTCTGAGTTATACTAATGCTGTAAAATCGGTACTGCAGTTCTTGACCCAGCCCCTCTTTCTGGGGCCTGAGCACCATCTTTGTCCTCTGGTGGACTGGGATGGCAGTCCTTACCTGGTTCTTCATGTGAGGTGTGCATGTCCAGGAAGTCTTTTCATGCTCTCCCAACATTGTCCCTCCAGATAGTGCTGGACAGGATAGTGGTGCAAAGCTCAGCAAAGCCAGTACACGAAGATAGCCAAGAAGAGGGAGAAGAGACTGGAAGGGGAAGGGTTAAAATAAATAACTCTTATGAGATCTGTGTTGAAAGCAGATTGACTGCATCCTTGATTACAAACTCATATTTTGGGGAAGAGACTAAACCAAGGTTATTTCTGCTTAGAATTTTGCTGTTACTGGTCATCCATTTCTGCAGCACTTTGCAGAGCAGTGAGCCGAATGCTGCCACGTGGCCAGTCAACGATCTACCTGCAGCATAATACTGACAGCGCTGGAAAATGGAACTGGCTTCAAGGATTTTCTGACATCAACCTGACCTCTGTAGAACGAGGAGGAGACAGGTTACCAGCCTTCTGTGTGCAACTCAAAGAGATACTGCAAACAGCTATCTTTCAAAGTAGATGAGCTCTCCCTTTTCCTGCCTGCCTGCCAGAGGGCCTCCTTGCATGGGAAGGTGGTTGCTGAGTTGCCTGTGCAGAAGCAGACCTGAAGACCTCTGGTTTTCTTCACCCGTTTCAGCCTAGGTTTGGGAGCAGGGAAGCTGTGAAAGTTGTAATAACCAGGATTCAGTTGCTGAGTCAGGCACACACCTTCTATGAACACCTCCGTTCTGCTGCTTTCAGCTACAGGGTAGTTTGATGTAATTGCTTGTTTAAACAAGGGGTCTTGGTCTGGGGGATAAGACCTCCGTGTGAGTGTGAGGTGCATCTTTTTGGTAGTTTTGGAGGATGAGGCTTGGCTGAAAGAGGCCACAAGGGCTCGGAAAAGCACTAGATAATGTCCCAATTTGCCTGCGAAAGGAGCCTGGATGGCTGACCTCTAGCTACCCGGCTGTCCCATCTGTTTTGTGTTGGACATGCGGATAAGAAATAGCGCTCTAGCTGTTTAAAAACATTTTTATTTTGATTTTAGTTGCTGTGTTTTGTGCCCATCTTGCTGCAGTCATTCTCCCACTTGCTACTGGGTGCCACAGAGCACTGTACAGGAGCCTGAGCCGAAGTCATAGTGAGGTTAAGCCATTTCACTGAACAGTGCTCATGCACTGACCCTACAGTACATCTTTTTTTCAGTGGTGGGCCTACCTTCTTTTGTGTTTCTGGTGCAGCTGAAAGTGCTGAATTTGTTCTCCAGAGCCCTCTGTGGCTTTGCATCCTGAGTATTTTGTAGCTTTATGCTTCAGTCTGGGTTGAAATTAGCTAGGTTAATTGAGCTAAAAACCTGCAGATTCATACATGTAGCTTACCAGTGGTGCTAGATACAGATACTTTCTTCCATGCCCTTGGTAAAATGCATACATAGGTTGCTGACCTTTAAGACAAGTTCCACTGCCTGCCTGTTTGCTGAGGCTGTTTCTGAGGAGAATGGTAGTACAGGGAGGTGTTGGGTGTATTTCTTCTTTATGGGCTGTGGAGGTCTCTAATGTCATTTTCTGACCTTGTGTTAATTGGAAGTGTTTCCATGGATGTTTTTCAATTTTATTGCTATTGCACTTGGAGAGATTGAAATAATATGCAATACAGAATGGGAAATAAATAAAACCAATGATCTTATGAGGTTTGGCAAATCTTATATCTGTGGTGCCTGGAGCCTCCTTTTTGGCTAATACACTGTTTGTCCTTCTTTCTTTGGCTTCTCTTCTGGAGAAAGTGTTCCCACAGGATCTGTCTCTTACACACAGTGAGAACCAGAAATGCTAAGGAATGGGAGGCAGGGCAGTGAACAGGGGAGACGCTTCAACAGGAGGGAATACAGGGAGGTAGGTAATAGTGAAATGTGGAATGCACAAAGTGACAGATCAAAGTTGAGGGATTTGTTGACTCTGTTGTTAACCAAGAAGTCAAAAGAGGGGGGATCAATTGATCAACCAGAAAAAGTGGTCATCATCTGGGTTAGGACAATGCCTTTGATTTCCTTAGCAAGATGACTGATAAGCAGTGGACAGCTTGCTCCAGGAGAAGTCCCAGGAAATGGGACTTGATTGATAACGGAGGAGCAGCACAGCAGCCTGGAGAGCTACTCAAGCCCTTGTGCTGCAGGAGTGCATGAGGTGCAAAAGTTTCCGCTTTCTGCTGGTGCAGCTGCGGAAAGAGGAAACTTTTGGCTTGTGGATGGACTGATCTACACAGATAACTTTTATCAGTACTTGTTGTTGAAAGGGGTGCTTCATGTTGTGGAGAGAACACTTTCCTTTCCATTTATATCATGGTTATCTGGAGATACTTGCAGTTGTGTAGCCATGGCTATGAAAGAAGAGTTCAGAACAAAGCTCTCAGTGATGTCCCTTACCTCTTGCAGTTTGCATATCTAGAGGAAATTCCTAAACTGCTTTGATGCAGTTCACTAAAACTTTCTTTGATGATCCCTTTTCTAAGTCCACCTGAAGGAGACAAAATTTCATTTACTTTGATTTCCATCCTCAGTCTTTTGTCCATATAGTTTGCAAAGGGATATATTTCTGGGATAAATAATTTCATGATTTATTGTTCAAGAATGAAAATTTCTTCTGTACCCCCATTCTCAGTGAATTTATTTTCTTAAAAAAAGGAAAGTCTTGACATTTTGTAATTCTCTGTCCTGCAGCCATGCTGAGCATCAGTGATCTTCTGACCTGTGGCCTTGGGCAAGTGCCCTATGCTTATTACATCTTTTGCAGCAGTGGTTTTTAATGCACCATTGCAAGGTGCAGCTGCCTCTGCAAAGGCGATACTTGATTGCTGTAGGTCCTTCTGGTAGTACCCTTGCAGTCTGTGATGGGTACCATGTGGTATAGACCAATTCACTCCTCCTTTGTCTTTAATCTATGCACAAACTCCCCATGAGAAGCTGAGGGAGGAGAGCTGGAGCTGTCCTTGTGGCAATTTTTCTTCCCTCCCTGTCACACGGGGCCCAGAAGCCAGCTTTCCTGCTGAGAAAGAGGCATTTGGAGAAATGGCAGCTGAAATTCAACTGTGGCAAAAGAAAGGGGTGATAGAGAAAAGTACTTTTTGAAGAACGTGTTAAATCCTAGAGATCTCCTTCAGTCCAACGCCTCAGCCACTTAACTTCATGGTGAACACAGATCAGGGGGCTTTCACTGGTGATCAGAAATAGTAGGTTTTTTCTGCAGCTGCTAAGAAATCTCTGCTCTATGCTACAGGCTTTTCTGTCCATGGCTAGGAGTGTAGCATCTCCGCAGCGGGGTATGAGTTCATTGTGTTTTAATATTGGCAGTAAATGATGTGGGAGACTTCCGAGTGGTTCAAGACATAATGTCTCATTTTCTCAGTAACAAGGTAGGGCTGCTTTTGCTTATGATCTCTGGAAAGCAAAGTGAATTTGATCTCCAGGCTGTCATTCCATGCTCCTCACAGATGCTGAGAACAGTTAAAAATGCTGGTGGAGTTATTTGAGTGTCCAGTGATTTGGACTCAGAGGACAAGGCCTTGTCCCTCGGATATTTTAAGTGTGTGGTCCCCTGGGGCCCAGGAAAAGAAAGAAAACTTTGTGCTAAAGACAAGCACATTTCTGGCAGAATTTTGTCTTGAAAGCTCTGTTCTTTCAGAGTTTCCCTTAGGCCAGGACAGTCAGCAGAGGCAGATTTACTTGCGGAATGGCTTAAACATAATTATATGGGCTAGACTCCCCATCAGTATTATGTCTTTAGGGAAAATAGTCCAAGTTTGTAGTTTTGGGGTGCTGTTATTTTCCATCCTCTTTACCATCTTGTTTTGGCTGCTGTCTGGAACTTCTGTTCAATGGCCGAAGATCTCAGGCAGCCAAAATGCCAGGTGTGAAAGTCTGATGCAGCAATCTTGTGTCCCACTTGACACTTCTCACCATCCAGACTAACCTCTGGCTTTTGCCTGCTGCTGCACCCAATACACCAAAAGTAAACCCAGAAACAAACCTCAACATGGCTGTGAACAGGGAGTGGTTGGTATGGGGTGGGAATTTAGACCTGTTTCCCTAGCGTTTTCAGGAGATGCAGTCTTCAGAGAGATGCCTGCAGGGCAGACAAAACTTTGCACCTGTGGAGGGGCACAGGTGAGTGGTGTTTGGTATCTGCAGAAAGCTGTAGATGTGCATATGAATACTTGTGCTTAACAGGGTACATGTGGAAGTGTACTGGTCCTGCACATATTGCTAAGTGTAAGTTAGAGATACCGGTCCTTGCAGTGTGTGTGGAGCACTGCTTCTTTCTCTATGCTTGTGTGTGCACACTGCCTAACACCACCTTCACTTCTTTCAGTCATGTTTTATAACCTGTATCATGAGAGTTTTTAGCACTCCCATAACTCTAAGTGTCTTTGCTTCTTTCTAATCATTGCCATTGCAACTTTGGGAATGGTTCCTGATACTGGGAATGAGTCCTTTCCTCATCGGCATCAAGCCATGTCCTCCACTGTTGCACTATGACAGCAGGTTCCGTAACCTGATGCTCCACTGTGTGGAAAAGTATTTCCTAGGTCCAAAAAGCATGTGCGTATAATCCTAAATGAAAGACACTAATGAAAAAAAAATAATTTGTAGCTACTTTTTAAAGGCTTCAAATTAAAAAAATAAGACTTTCTTTCTTTCCTGAATTGTAAGCAATTTGACTTTCCAGACATCTTGCATTGTCTGCTGTAATTGTATCTAGTCCTCCACAAACTCATAGTTTAGAAAGCTCTGCCTTTTGGGGATCACGATGATCCAAAATACTCTTATTTTGTTATGTGCTTGACCCAAAGTTTCTTCAAAAGCTCAGAATTATAGCAAAAATCTCAAACAAAAAAGCATTTAGAATTTGTTCTCACAAAATATTTTTCAATTTATATTGTTGTGAAGAAAAAAAAACCGACCTCTTTTTAATTAAAAGACACACTTTTTACTGCTAGGATAATTCTATAGTTGGTCAAATTTTAGCTTCATGCTTGTTCAGTGGCGTAAGTGACTTTTTACATCTGAGGAAATCTAGTTCACAAATAGAAAAGTTCTGAGTGATTGTGAGTGAATGTTCCTTGAGATTGCAGCTGTTTCTTGAGATTTCTTCTCATTTTCTCATTTTGAATGCATATCAGCTGTGGATCTCCTGAGAGAGCTGCACCTAGACATGTGATTTTCTAGAGAGTTGTGCTTCATCTCCAAAGCAATAATGAAGATTAAATGCTGGCTATGGCAAACATGCATGGCAAACTGAAGCAAATGCATGGGCTTGTTCTGTTCAGGAGACAGTCTTCTGTTGCAGATCCATGTGAAGATATGTGTTGATAGGTGGGAGTTTGAATGTTGGCAGCTGATTGGGGGTAAGAGCTGTCTTTTTCCCTAAATGGGAGTTGTCACAGAAGCACTTAGGATGTTTCATAGTCCATTGAACTGAATGAACATGGCAGCTCCTAATAAAGCTGTAAAGTCCATTGAGGTCTGGGGCAGTAAAGTGGTCAGAATGCGGTAACAGTGTTGCTGGGCTAACAGTGTGTTCTGGCCTTGATCTGACTCCAAGGTCTTGTCTGTAGTCTAGGAGCTGGCCTCAGAGGGTGTGGGCTGCACCCTGAGGAAAAAAGTAGATGCTGTTTTCATCCCAGAAAGTAGGAAGGAAGCGGGTGATACTACAGGAATGACACTACAAGGCAGCAAGGTGGTCTTTCCTCTACCATGCATGGTTTCCTTTGCCAAGGGGAAGACTCTACTGTATTCTTCCCTTTCCTCTCTCTCTCTACTTATTTCCTTCCCTTTTCTGTTTTTTTTTTTGGTCTCTTTCTCTTCCCTTCTTACTGGCTGGGTTTCTCAGAGTGGCCCAGCTGGGACTGAGGTAAAGCTGCATACTGGCCTCTTGTGCACTCTCCTAAATGCCTTTTCAAGCAAGCTCAATAATTGATGAGCACCTGGGTCCTTGTCTGCACTGAAAAGTACACATGGTATTTAGTACATGAAAAAGCTATTTTGCCCATTAGAGCTCATCCCTGGAATAGCACCGTTTCCCCAGGATACCAGTTAATTGTTCTCAGTAGTTATAGGGGAACTTCCTTTCTTCAATGGCCTCAGCTGCTTGGCTTCTTCCAGCCTAGAGCTTGTGCCTGCTCCCAGCACAGGGCTGTTGACTTCCACCTGGCACACCAAAGCACAGTTTGGACTCCTTCTTCCTCCAGTGGGTTGCTTCCTGACCACCACTGTCCAGCCTGTCCTCTGCTACAAGTGAAACAGGTGCAGCAGGCCTCAGGTCATCTCCTGGGTTTCCATGGCCCAGATTATCATCCTGAAACATTGCACAGCTTGTTGCCTGCCTGGGATTGACTGCTCTTTATTGAGGTGGAAGATGCACTGACACAGCTGCGGGTGCAGGAGGGAGCGGGAAGTCAGGGTTGAAATGTCTCGGAGCTGGAGAAGGAGGAGGAGGAAGAGTGGCTGAGAACTGTCATGTCAGGGAAGGTGCAGGCCGTCATCTTAACATCAGTCCTTGCTAAGCACAAGGGTGGGATAGGGTAAGCAGGACTGAGTAGCTGGGGATGCTGCCGAGAAGGACAGAGGCATAATTGACAAAACTAAGTGTGGAGTGGGAGGAAGGACTAAAATAGTTGAGGTGCTACAGTTGGGGTCTAAGGTGCACTGGCTGAACTGCTTATTTCTGTCAAGGGCTGAAATGGCAGGATGTGCTGCAGGCCAGGACTGTAGGACAGGAGGTCTGGTGCATGTTAATACCAGTCTCAATTCTGCTGTCAGCGTGACAAGGGAGACTTGCACAAGGGCAAGGGTGCGTGTTTCCCAAGACGCAGTAACAACCTCCTTTCTCCTGTTGCAGCAACACATTACATACCCAAACTTCCCCTTTTTCCAAAGAAAACATACAGAAAGGGTGTTCTGTGAATGCACTGCATTGGATCTGTACCTGTAAAGCTGACCCAGGTAGTATCTGCCAGACACTGGAGAAACATGAATGCCTGTCTTCAAAAAAGAGGGGGGGAGGGGAGGGTGGGGAGGTGGGCAGAGGGGAAAAGTGCTTGGAAATTGCAGATTTATGGAATCATTGTTGCTTAACCCTCATCCTCAGAAAAAATATTAAATGAATTATCAACCAAACTCCTTGTCAGCACCTGAACAATAACAAGGAGTTGTGTAAAAGTCCACCAGGATTTGCTGAGCACAAGTCATGTCAGACCAATCTAATATCTTTCTATGGCAGGGTAACAGGCATTGTGGACAGAGGTGAAACAGAAGGTGTCATCTGCTTTGACTCCAGTAAGGTTTTTACCATCTCTTTCATCACACTTCGTTAGCAATCTAGAGGAGCAAGGTCTCGAGGAGAGCTAATAACAAATGCATGCAAAATGAATAAGAATGTCAAAATGGAAGGGAGCACGGACTGGGGTTCTGTGAGGGTCTGTCCTGTGCTCAGTTCAGTTCAATGTTTTCTTTAACAGCCTTGGTGATGGATAGAGAATTTGCATATCAAATTTGAAGATGACAGCAAGCTGGGGGGACTGTGAATTTGTTGGAGAACAGGGTTAGAATTCATAATAATCTTGGCAAATTGGAGAGGCACTCTGAAAAAGTGGGATGTAATTCAATAGAGACAACCGCAAACTATTGTACCTTGGCAGGAATAATGGACTAGATAAATACAGCACAGAGAAAGATCAACTAGATCACAGTTCTGCAGAAAAGGATTGGGGGGAGGATAAAAGAGGATCACAAGCTGAACATGATTGTGTGTTGTTGAGAAAGAGGCAAATGCTGTACTTGGATGTATAAATAGGAGTTTAGCCTGCAAGGCGCATGATGTAATCTCTGTGCTCTGCTGGGTGATGGTAAGGCTGAAAAACTCTGTGCAGTTCTGTGGATAACACTTCAAGAAAGATCTGGACAAACTGGGATGAGTCCAAGGAAAGCAGTGAGAATAATCAGGGGTGTAGAAAATAAGACGTACAAGCAGTGATTTAATGAATTGGGATTGTTTAGTTGTAAACTGAGAGGACTGGGGAGAAAGGGGGAGAGACTGGACAACGGGTAATGAACTCTGAATCTCAGAGCTTCCCCATTTGCAGCAATCTCTTTGACAGCACTAGTGACAGCATCAGTGACTGTGGCAGTGCTTGTACTTGGTCCCTGATGGAGGAAGCATTTCTATGATGGGGTTTGTGTGGTTGGAAATTCAAGTGGTTCCTGTCTGTTTGAACAGTTCCATTGGACCATGGCCAACACAATGGCACTGGAGGCTGTCACAGAAAAGAAGGGGGAAAGGGGCAAGTTAGCAAGGCTCACAAGGAATCTTCCCCACTTGAAACAAATGGGTGCACCTAGGCCAAGGGTTCACTTAAAGCCCAAGAGTTGTTAGAACCACTCACAATGTTTGCTGTGTGCCAGCCGAGATCTTCAAAGTGAGGTTGAAAGGTTGGCAGGCCATCTTCTGCACAGCATCTGTAACCCTGGAAGAGGGATAAAGGCTTCATATTATCTCTTCTATTTCTTTCTTAAAGCCAGGCTTTGCTCTTTATTGCCTTACTTGGCCTTATCATTGACCTTGCCTTTTTCTTTCATCTGCATCTTCTGTATGTATATCTTTGTCTGTCTATGTCTGTCTGTCTATCTGTCTACCTTTCTACCACCAGTGTACATCCACAGTGATATAGCTTGCCTGTCTGGGATACTGCCCGAACTTCCACTCCCCTGGACTTGTTGTACATGTCTTCTGTCCTCTTCCATCTGCGCTACTGTAATTCCCTTGGACTTCCAGATCTCAACTCTCTCATCTTTCGTGTTAGTATTATGGTGTCTTGTAGTGGGCACTGCAAAAACACCTTCCAGAGGTCAGTCTCTCAAAATGTTTAAAGGAGATGCTGCATACTACGCGTAGATTAACTATACATGCATATGGAGCAATGAGGGAAGTGGGGCAATGAGGAAGTGATACCTGTACTATAGCATAACAAATGGTGCTTGTAACTTGCTGTCTGACTAGCTGTTGTAAGACAGCGGGAAATTCTTGCAGACATCATGGCTGAAGAGAGTTTGAGGGCTGAATCTCCTGGTGTTTAAAATGATGTCTGGATTTCACTGGGTGCCAGAGTGCCAGATTCTGCCTTCTCAAAGGAACTGGGAAACAAATTTATCCTTCCATACCTGAAACTGTATCCCATTCATTCCTAATTTTAACTTCCAAGTGTATTCACACACAGGGCATGGAAGGACAGGTGTTTGTTCTTACTCTTTTGAGAAGATCTGAAGTCTGTAGTCGACGATAAAGGGGGCAGGCAAGAAAGCTCCTAGGAAGGCAGAAAACAGAAACACAGCATTTTTATGGATGAATGAGCTTTTATGCAGTTGCTTTTAAAAGGCGAAATTATATGGCCATTTGCACTGCCTCTTGATTGCTCAGTGCACCAGCTATTCTTCATGCTGCATGCCATTTGCTGTCTTGTATTTAACTTTGCAAAATATTCTGGGATGCAGTTTGCACAAAGGCGCCTGTATTAACACATCTGTACTGTTTCATACCGTTAGATGGGGGTAAGATTTCTTCCAGGGGTGCTCATTAATGTCCAGTATTTCTTGCCCTTATTTTATGCCGTCCTGCATTAGCTGAGCTCTAGATTTGAGTATGACAGATGGCTATTCTGTTGCAGCCTTTTTTGGCTCTTTTTCTCCTTCTCTCATGCTATGGCTGCAACATAAGCTTTGAAGGGTCATTATCTAAATCATTGCATAGAAAAGTCCTTTGGGAGCCAAATTCACCTCTGGCATAAGTGGCTGCAATTCCATTGACTTCAGAGTAGGATCACTGCTTGACGTCAGGGGTAAATTGTTGCAATGTAGATGTCAAAATGAACAGTACTAAGGAATAATGGAGTGGTTTATATCCCCAAAATGATCCGTTCTTGGGCTTGGTTTGGCTTGTTGACAGTGCTGTACTCTGTCCTTGCATAGTAAGAGCCCACTTTTTTGTTTGCTTCAGTCCCGGGACCTTCTTTTCTTCTCCTTGTTGTCTTCCTTCCAAATCCCTTTAGATCTGCTTGTCTGCAATCGCATGGTCCCTTAAGCTGCATGTTCCCCATCCTCTGTGTCCTCGTTGCAGCCAGTTGTGCTGAGTCCTTGCAGCAGGTGCTGTTGAAACAAAACTAAAATAGCTGTCCCAGGATGATCATTGCCACTAGGTCTTAGGAGGTTGTGGAAGATGTAGACCAAAGTCCAAGAATGCTGTCTCACAGCTATTGCAGTCCAGGACTCCCATATCTCCCTTATACCAGGGAGTGGAGACAGGGAGGACCCGTGGAAGCCTGGTTTACATTAATATTGCAAACCTGAGGTATTTTCAGAAACCAATACACAACTCTTGGCTGTATTTTGAGCTTCACAACCCTTCTGGAGGGGACAAATTGTGTCAGCAGCCCCTGGCATGGGGGGGCACAGTAGAAGTGCAGGTTGGCAAAGCCTGAACCGATTGACTTTTATTGGCAAGGAACTATTTTTGGGAGCCAATGATGAGAACACCCTGTACTGCTGCAAGTTTGGCTCTGCCTTGCAAGGTTATAATCTGGGAGTTTAATCAGAGTCCATCAAATGCATGGAGTGAGCAGCTAGTGTCTTAAAGGGTGTGTTTTGTACTGGGACAGGGGAAGGAGGGATGGGGAGGGAGGCTTTCGAGGTACGAATGGGAGAAAATAGAAATCCATTTCTTGGGTTTCTGCTATTTTTTCATTTGCAATTAAATATATATAAATGACTTAAATAAATTCAAGACAGACTTTCCGCATCTCTATGATCTTGTGGTGGTCAGGCAGAGGCAAATCTGTGAGACTGCGGACCTCCTATTTTCCCTTATCCTAGGGGGTCCGTGAGCTCTCTGTGAATGAGCTCTATTCGCAGAGATCACTTTGTCCTCTGTAGAGATGCAGCCGTACCTCCTTGGGATGAGATGCGGCAGCTGTTCATCAGTGCAAAGCCATTCTAACCAGCAGTTTAGGAAACAGGTGAAAATGGAGGGGTAATTAGAGAGACAAAGACTGTAATGAATAGCACTTGGGTTGCAATATGGCTATCATTCTCTGTCTTGCAGAAAAGCAGCCCTGGTTAGTTTGATTCATGAACTGTGCAGAACAAGCTTGTGGTTATTTTGATTATTTGTGTTACTGTAGTCTCTGAAAAGGTCTGCCATTAACCAGTGCCCCATTGTGCTGGGAGCTGCACAGAGAGACCAAGATTGTGGCCATAGCCACTAAACACTTACTGTAAGTTTCAGCTGAGAAAACACGGTCACGCAGACATATGAGAGAGTCAATGACCAGGGAACACAGGCAAGTTAAAACCAGTAGTAAATATCCAGGATTTTCTTGCTGTGCATACTTCAGGGAAAGTCTGTAAAGAGATGGTGTATTTTATCCACTGATGGCAGCAAACATTTTTGCATTGATCTGCTAGGGGAATATGAGGGGAAAATGGGTGAAGATTTCTAAGTTTTGTGGACTATAAGGTTAGCATAGCAGCAGCCTGACTGTTGCAAATTATCTGCAGCTATCTAGGCAAAAGAGAGACTTTGGGTTGGGTATGAAGAAAAGCAATGACATAACTTCACTGGTATTCATGGGACCTCCCTGAAGAAGGCGGCCAAAATTGAAGCAAGCTATGTGGGTCTCTGAAAAGCTACTGAAGAAAGTGGAGCAGGTCAGCATTCACATCTTGTTACTGATGGAGGGATTAGAGGCATCAAGTGGCTTGGAAAAGAGGCACTTGATGCAGCTGACAAGGGAGGCAAAGGAAGACTGAAAAGAAAGGGGAAAAATGATATCAGGCAAATGATCTCTGAAACAGCCTTTTGAATGGTGGGGGGCTGAGAGGCATTTGTCACAGCCAAAGTGAAAAGATGTTAGAGTAAGGGAGAGAGCAGGGCCATGATACTCTGTGAAGGTCAACAGACCTGGGTCCTAATCCCATACCTCAGACCTGCATCCTTGATGACAACATGGAGTCAGGAACCTGGCTGTGTTCCCCTCCAAAAAGCCAGTCTGTCCAGCAACAGGGTTTGCTTTCCTACACCCAGGAGTTGGAGCACAGAGCTCCCCTTCACTCAGGCCTGCTGTGCTGCCTGCTGTATGCCATCAGAGTTCTGTTTTTTGGAGATACCTTGTCCAGCTCTCATATGAGACGTAACTTTTTCTTAACCTATAAGATCATGGGCACCTATGGCAACAGCTTTACAATGTCACAGTTGCAGAAGTGCAACAACCTCCTGCAGGAAGCAGAAAAAAGTTCTTAGATGCAGGTAGTTCTATGCATAGTGAATGGAGCAGGTAAGCCTGTCAAAAATTCCTGTTTGTCCTCTATATTAGTGTCTGCATTTTTTAGGAGAGAGCGTTCTGTAAAGTGAGAAATGAGAGACCTGGAAATATACACGTATTTACTGCAGTGCTGACAGGCAGTGGTAATCACAGACGGGAGAAGGTGATGGGTGGAAAAGGCTTGATGCCACAGAGAAAGCAAACTGCAAGGAGCCTGACAATGCAGCAGCCACTTTGGGGAATCATCAGCTGTGACGGCTGTGTGGGGTGAAAAATCCCAAGGGATCCCAGCTGCACAAATGCAGTTATACTTTGACATCTAGATGACTATTTGTGGAAAGGGTGTTTTCATTTTCTACTCTGCTTACAGAGGAGTGGGAATGGATGGAAGTAATGGGCTGGTCTCTCATGTTCAGTGGTACACACCACACTGACAGGGCACCTCCATCTGCTGCTCTGCTGGCTCTTCTCACTCTTCAGATGTCTGAGAGACTTCTCCCTGTAAGGCAAGAAGGTTGCCTAGGGGAGGAGGTACATTTCTTTATACTTATTGCACAGAGTTCAGGTAAGAAACCATCCCCTCTCATTCCTGTTGAACACACTTGTTTGCATATGTGCAAAGGCTGGGTTTTTTGGTGTCTATATACAGAGCTCATTTTCAATAAGGAGCTTTTTCCCCAAAGTGCCTTCCTTCCCCAAAGAGCACTGGTGTGGAAGAGGGTAAAGTGGTGATAAAAACACCCTGGTGAAGCAGAAGAAAACCTGCAGAAATTCCTGAAACACAGGGAAGTGGCTTTGGCTGGTTGCATTTACTTTGGATTCAAAGCTGTCATTTATGTCTTACTTCCTACCACAAGTAAAATAGCAGCCAGCATCTTTGTACCTAGAGGAGAAAGTAAAACTGCTGAACCTGAAAGGGGGCCTTCCTTGACCTTTTTGGCTCTCTGGGGAAGTGAAAAAATTTGGGACATACTCCTGAAGGAAAGATCTCCAAACCTCTCTGAAGTATCACCCTCTGACAGCTGCATGCCAGTGCACAAAAGGTGTCCTACTCTGACCATGCAACTGGTCCGGCAAGTCTGCTGGTGCCTGCTGTGGGCTCTGTGTGTATGCCAGAGTGTGGTCCCACAGCTCTGCAAGAAACTGGCTTTTTAGCTCTTCTGTCTATATTGGGAAAGCATACAGTGTGTGGTTTCCTGGGGTATGGCATATTTTATATGGCTCTTACCCCTCAAACTACCATCTTACATAGGTGACATAAATGGACAATTTAATACCCTATTCCCTATAATACCCACTTTCAAACCAATGTTTCTCAAGTAGTCTAGGAAAGATCCAAGCTATATTCTTTAATATCTCATAGAGACTTGTGAAATCTGTAGCGCCATGGTTGTAGACACAAATAATTCTGCATGGGTATAAGATCCACAAGCTGGTGAGCCTGGAAGGAGTCTTCGATACGATAACAGCCTCTGCTGAGCCACGTAGCAGGAATGAGTGGCTGCAGGGTTTTGGAGGGCAGGCAGCTGACCCTCCTGGTACCTAGCTCGGGGGGCAAAGGGGAAACCAGGACTGGGGCTCAGGCCTGGCCTCTGTCTATGACAGCCCCAACCGGTCCCCAGAAAGGAACCTCCAACCTGCTTCTGGGCATTTGAGGTCTCTTTCTGGAGTATGACAACAAACTAGGAGAACAATAGAGCAGCTAAAATAAAAAAGACTCGGCATTAGAAGTAGTTATTTAGCTGTGTCTTTGGTGTCTCAGTTAAAGGCTCTTTCCTTTACTAGACTCTCAATAAAGCACATTCTTGATTTTTGGATTTGTCCAGCTGTACTAACACAGACCTGTACTATATCAGCTCTGGTCTCAGGGTGAAAACCAACCTGCTGTGGTGGCTGGGTCAGGAAATGAAGGGGATGGTTGTGTTTCCAGTTCAAACTCTCGTCATCATTCATCTTCTCCCAACCCTCCAAGCCATGCCTCTGTTCTTTCCCCTCTGTGCCCTGAATACTGCAGCCAAGTCTCTTGTGTGCTTTTCTGCATCTTCTGTGGTTTAATGGCTACTTAAATATTTATTTATGTAGAACTTGCCCCTGGGGAATGTTTTATGAATGCAGAGGAGGGGTATTGTGAGAGGAGGAGGGAATGAGCAGTCCCTAGAGGGCTTGGTATTGTCTATTGCTGAGAGGCAGAAACTGCACAAAAAAGCCTTGTCCTGGAAAAACATTAATGTTCAAAAGAACACACGCACACGTGTGCACACAAACACAGACTTACACATATATAAACATAAACAAATATTGGCAAATATATAAAAAAATATAAAAAATAAAATATATTCTCTCACAAAGAGAAAGAAAGCATTTGCACCAGACAAGTGATAAGAGAGCCAGCTCCATTCCGTCACGGAATTTGCTTTATTTTGACCCATAGGACACCAGCATTTTTACAGACCTGCCATCCAGAAAATGCTGCAGGAAGATATATAAGAAGACAGGAATGGTCTGAGATGCTGCATGCAAGAACAGGCTACCATGAGTTGAAGGACAGGCTGCATGTCATTGGGAAGATGAGTTTCCCGAGGTTTGCAAACAGACTTAAATTTGCCCATTGATTTAAGTGTTAACAATCTCTTTGTAGATAGCACGTAGGAAAATCCGGAATCTTTTTGCTGTTGTGATTGATATTGCTTGAACTTTAATCATATGCAAGAGGCAGCTCAGCTTGTTGAATTCATTAATTGCTAAGGCGTAACATATTCACTTAATTGGATTCTCTGCTAGATAGAGACGTATTTATATGTATTTGTATATGTGCTTAGTGTATATATTTAGCTCCACAAAGACTGATATTAATGGAACGTTAAGGTTGCCTGGTGAAATAATCAGCAGACTGGAAGGGATAAATGTTCAGTCATAAGCACGATCTTTTCTGTCGGAAGAGGGGTAAGGCCTGGCTTACTGGATATTCTTGGCACAGCAGAAAAGCAGGCAGGGCTAAAGTTGGCACAGAGGCAAATTTGCACTTGTACGTGCCTTGTGCTGGCCATGGGGCTGCTCTGCACCTGGCGGGCCACCCCACCACAGTGCCTGTCTTGTCACCGAGGACTGCTGATGAGTCAGTCCTTCTCCAAAGCTGTTTCTCCTGCCCAGGTCTTGGAGGCTCCCTCCATTTCCTTGTGCAAGACAGCACCGTGTTGGTGAGCCACAGCTCTCAGCTGCAGCTGGGGAACATCCAAGGAGGAGGGCTCTGAGGAGGGCAGGATAGGAGAAGCGGTTGCAGCCTCCCTCCCACCCACATCTCACCTGCGTGTGTGGTGACTTACTGCATGGGGTCCCGGGATGGCAGAAGGTCTGCTTCAGAGCCATGAGGGAGAGCTGTGGCCTGGCCTCAGCTGATTGAGCTTTATGTTGAGTGTGGGAGGTGAGATGGGTCCGCATTCTGGAGGCTGGAAGGGGCAGGGCTGAGCACCGCTGTGCCAGCTCGAACATTTCTGTGCTCCCTCTTCCAGGAAAGGTATCTTCAGAAAAGACAGCTGCCTGGTCACTTGTGCCAGTCTTCAGCTTCCAGAGCAGCTGGATAGGACCCAAGAATGTGCTCTCGAGCTTTAGTTAATCTCCTGATCCCAAACTAGTCCTTAGCGAGTACCATATAAAATCCCGCTGTTCCTTTTACAGCTGTCGATCCGCATGCCTGACCTGCTGTATTGCCGCTCTGTCATTAATCAGCACGATTTCCACTGCTGACTGCTGGCATGCATGGCTGCTCTGCAGTAACCGTCACCTTCCTACAGCAAAGCTCCTTCCTCTGGTGCGGGGTGTGAGGGTGTTGTAGGTGCAGCCCTGAGCTGCACGATTTCCTCTGGGGTGGATAAGCTAAGGCATCTCCTTACTATACTGGCTTTTGTCATTGCTCCCAGCTGTTAGGTCCCTGTTCATCCCCCTCGTGACATGGGATGGATTATTAAGAGCCTTTTGTAGAGGGAAAACTGAGCTTCGGAAAGCTTCAGTGGCTTGCTTAAGGTCACAGAGTAAAGCACAGGACAAGATTACAGCCAGCACTTGGGTCCCTTCACCCCTGGGCATTTGGGGAGAGAGCATCTGCACTCTGCACAGCTGCTGCAGCTGCTTAGGGCAAGTTAGCCCTGTGAAACGGGGCTACGCGTTGCCTGAGCTGGTATAGGCTTGTGATGGTAAATCCACGCTGTGCAGAGCAGCACCACAGGGACGCAGCAGCACGGAGTGGTGCAAGGCAGCTGCGTGAGCCTGGCAAGCTGCCTCAGCTCTCATCTTAGCCCTGCTGGGCTAACGTGGCTAGGCGGCATCTGGACCATAACTGGCTTGGTGTCTCCATGCCGTCTACCCCCACCCTCGTGCTTCTACTCTAAGGTTACACAGACCAGACCAGTTTGGTCGTGTCCATACCTCCCGTGCAGACCAGCCCTCTCTCTCCCTTAGCCTGTTACAAACCTATTACTGCAACGTGAGAAACCTGCCTGCAGCATAACCTGCCTGATTAGTGCCTTCCTTTCCTCTCACATTCTGGGCACCATGACTATGAGGAACCTGCCGGCTTTGCCCTCTTCCATCTCTCTCCAACACTCCTTTCCAATTTGGCTTCTACTTTCTTTGCCTTGTTCAACCCCTTGGCAAGGTCAGTGCTGCTTCTTTCGTCATAAAATGGGATTGCATAATCTCTACATTGGTTGATTGGTTTGCTGTCCGTTGCCATTTCTTTATTCCTCTCTTCTCTGCCAGAGCTTGGTGATTCATGGATAGCTCTTTCTGCATCTTCCCTGATACTTTCTTGGCCCTTTTACTGGTTTTATAAGAGTTCATGCACATTCAAGCTGTATAAGCAATTACATACAGAAAATAAAAGAACAGTGATTTCATTTTTATCTTGTGAAGTCAAGCTAGGAAATGCCAGTCTTGTTTTCTGGGCCACCTTAATTCTGCTCCTTCAAGTTTCTTTGCAGTACAAGGATTGAGGCAGGGACCCCATGGAGACAGTTGCATGCACTCATTAATTAATACTTGAATCAAAACGTCCACACACAAGTGGGGTGGAAGAAAGGCTGAAAAGGAAACCGTAAACCTGCCATTTCCTAATATTTCAACCTAAATGAAGTTCCTGTAGAGTAGTTTGCTTTATGTGTTTTCTGTGTGTGTGTTTTGTTTTGTTTTTAAAGGGAAAACCCAAAGTCTTTTCCGTAGAAATGTATTGTTCATTCTTATGCATGCTGAGCCTTCAGCACCGAGTCTGACTGCTCAACCCAGTGACTAAGCCGTACTTGTTCCACAGACAGTTATGACAGCTCAAACTGGTTTCCTTTTCTTCTGCATCCTAAATGTTGGAATGCAAGTAACCTTTGCACAGTGGGGTGCATTTAAAAGACAGAGGAGAACCTGGATGGTTTGTCCACATTTTGTGGGCAGCCTGATGGGGCTTTTGCCTTTCCCTTGCTCTGCCAAAGCTGAGATGTTTGTTATACTGACTGTGGTACTGGTGGGGATATCCCCACTGATTTACTGGGTTGATGGGCTTAGCTCTTAAAACGTTTATGCTCAGATGCTGTTTGGGCTGTCTGCCAGGATTTCTGCAAGAAAGTGACAGAAAAGAAATGATTATTTAACAGTTTATAATGCAGTTAAGAGTGAATGAAATTTGATGGGCCAAAGTAAAAATCATGTCCTTAGCCTCAGGGTTTTTTCCCTGCTGACTTTCAAATGCCTGTTGCAAAACATGATGTTGGCTTTTCTCAGGGAACAGGCCTGAAGACTCTTATAATGGAAAGTGTCAAAGAACCTAATTAACAGGCTTATTACTTACTCCCCTTATAATAGAGGTAAGTACACAGTACACACACATTTAAATACATGCATGAAGTCATCCAGCTAATTCCAGACTGCAAGAAGTCATTCCATGTGTGGACTTACACGTGCCACAAAAGACCTTTTGCAACCTGCTGAGAGCCTTAGCTTCATCTTATGTCTCCAAGACTGCCTCTGTCATGCCTGTTCTCCTACTTTTAGGCTGCAGAAAGGGAATGGCACAAGATCTGCTTTGCATTGACATATTTAGGCACAAAGCGACAGACAAATCTTTGAAAAATAGGTGCGCCTGAGGTCTGTCAGGGCTGAAAGAAGGGGAGGTTTTTATCTCCCTAAAACCATGCTCCCAAGAAAGCAGTCCTTGGCTTAACCCTTCTTTGCTAGATGGGGTTGACAAATACATAGCTTCCTCTCTCCTTCCCAAATAGCTGATTTCAAGGTTACCTCTCTCTCTATCCACACTCAGGTCTGATTGTACTCCTTTTGCACAGAGATGACTTGCAGCCCAGATGGCCTCAGCTGGGCCCTTGGCAGTTCTGCCTGGACTCCAAGCCCAGATCAGCTTAGGGTAGCTGCTGCTGGAGGTACCTCTGTGTGTGTGTGTGTCTGCACCTGTGTATGGGATGGGAAAGGAGCAAAATCTTTGGCAGAGACACTCTCTGCTGCTCACAGAGTGCTCGCTGGCTCCAGCCAACATGGCAGTAATGCACACGTGTGCAGTGAACCAGCTGTCCTGCTGGTGGGCTCTGTCCAAGGGTCAGGGCTTCTCTGTAGGGTGTAGGTAGAGTTGGCAGGTCTTGTCTAATGCTCTGCCCAAACAAAGCAGAGCACCATGGTTTTCAAGCAAAGCCCAGTGCTTGGCTGTAGCAGTGGGTCAGGCAGGGGTCCTGCAGCTCATGGGCTCTCTTTCTGGAGACCTCATCCACCAGAGAAACTGAAGCTTGAGCTCCTAAGGCAGGAGTGTCCAGCAGAGGACTAGAGCCTACACCAGCTTCTGGAAGCTCCTGGCTGGCTTGGCAGCCTCTCCCATGTGGTGGGTTGGTCTGCAGCAGCACGGACAGAAGTACCCTGGCAATGCTCACTGCTGGCAGAGGCATGTGGCGCTGACACGGCTCTTGTTTGGGACAGCACTTAATTTCAGGACAGAGTCAAGGCTATTGTTTGGGCACTGTTGGGATGAGGACAAACCACCCAGCCCAGCTCAAAGTCAGTGGGAGCTGAGACAGGGGAGAAATCACACCATGAGTTACTCCCCCATGCCTGTGGGTTTCTCCACCACTTGCACTGGTCTCACTCCTGCCGCCGGTCCTGGCAGAGGGGTAGCAGGGCAGCAGACTGAAGTCATGATGGAGGCAGCCGTGAGGGGACAGGTCTGTGCAGTGGGGACCATGTCCATGGATGCACATCAGTGATGGGGGGGAGGATGTGGGTGGGCAGGAGACGGGGTGCTGATGAGCCAGGGCTTTCTGCTCATACAGCTGAGGTGGGGGCTGTCTGCTGCTTCTGCTTCCCCCTACCCCCGTACCCTGTCCCCTGTATTTATTGGGGACCACCTGAGTGAATAAAAGAAAGAAGGAGGGAGGGAGAAACAGAGTCAGGGCATGAGGTTATCTCCATGCCTTCTCCATGGAGATAGGCAAGGAAGACTGCAGATAAGAAAAGGTGCAAGGATGCCAGAAAGCAGCCCTTTAACCTCACATGAGGAGGAAAGCACCAAGGGTGTCCCTGGTTGCCTCTATCCCACAGCCTTGCTCACCATTTGGGCCCTTTGCAAAGCCGAGTGAAGAGACCTGGCAGAGAACCAGGGTGCAGAGCAGATCTGGTCTTTCTACTCAGTTTGGAGATCTGGTGACAACTTGGAGCAGTGGCTCGGTTGGCTACCCCTTGGGACAGCCCCGGTGCAGTGCACAAGGCCCCCCCACCATGTACCGGGTTGTGGGGAGGGGCATTCAGACATGCACCCTGAAGGTGTGGAGGTGGTGGGGCTGGCAGTGTGAATCCAGTGCCAAGATCCAGGCAAAGGGTGTGCGGTGGGCGAGGACAGCATTTGCAATCACCTGCCCAGAGCTCTCAGTGGTGGGAGAGGAAAAGAACAGAGGCATGCAGCTCTGTAACTGCCTTCCCTGAAATCTTGCTCCCAACATGTGCAGTAGTTACTCCGGAGGAGGCATGTTCCTCCCCTTCTCACCAGCAAGAGAAGAGCTGAGCACGCTGCATCTCTCTGCTGAGGGGCGTGCCTGCGGCCGTGCCTGCCGGTGCCGTGCCTGCCGGTGCCTCTCTCGGCAGGCGCGCATCTCTGCATGGGGGCAATGCGGGGCTGCGGTGGGGAGGGCAGGGGCTCTGGCTGGTGTGTTCAGGACAGGGAGGTGTTTCACCCACTGCGACACCCCCCCTGGTGAAAGTTAAAGGATCTCTGTGATATTCTTGTAGATACTTTTCAAAGCAGTGCCTTCAGTCTTGCTTGCACAGCTCAGAAAACAGTGAGGATTAGGCAACCCACCCCTTCTCTCTCTTTATGTTGCCTCCTCTCCTAACCCTGCTGGGGCCTGCTTCAACGTTTAGCTTTTCTCAGCAAAAGAAAAACATTTTGGCCTTCCTCTGGATCTGCATTTTAAAACATTCCTTCAGCCTCAGGTCCCAAGAGATGCTGGGAGAGATATTCGCTCTGTGTAAAGAGTAGGTGTCACTGCACAGGGGAACACACGTCGGGGTTTTGTACACCGCTGTACAGTAACCGAACAGTAACAGCCGAAGCTCTAAACCATCTCCCAGACTGTTGTGTGAATTGGCAAGCCCATCCCTCCCTCTGTGTAACATGTTTTAGGGGGAAAAAAAAGTCTGAGTGAAAGAAATGAAAGCTCAGCAAAATGCAAACCCAAGCCCAGCACTCAACAGGGAAAGCCAAGGGGAAAAATCATTAGATAGGACATTACATGCATGGACACGTACTGGATGCAGACACACACCTGCACAATGCGGATGCACTCCTAGAGATGGTGAAATGCTTTAATAAAGCATTTAGATGCCTGTACATGCACATAAAAATACATTTTTCTTTAAACCTTTGTGAATCCTGAACCCCTGTGACACAAAACAAACGATCTTACCAGTATCCCTGCTACGTTTTCCCCTGCCCCATGGTTCTGCAGAGGAGAGCAGTAGAGATGCTCAAGGTGAAAGCTTCTTTCACCTTAGATGAGCAAGGATAGGGGCAGTATAAGTTCTGTAGCTTTAGATATTATTTCCCAGACCAGAATCAGAATAGACTGATGTTGCTGGATTTTAGGACATTGTATTAAGCTCCCCTCTCCTCACACAGAGTCATTTCAGAAGGGCATGATGGCTCTAAGGATGCAACATTATTGAAGTAACAGCCTGAGTCAGGTGCTGTCACTGCCTGTTAGCTGGAGGTGGGTTATACTGGATGGTACAGTTGGTCTGCAGTGTTTGTTAAGATATACATTATTTTTTTTTAATCCTTCTTCCAAAATCTTAACACCTGATTTGCCCCCCCTGGAAGCTATGGCTTTGCTGAGTTCCATCCTCCAGCCTACTCAGATCACAGCCCATGCTACCATGAACAGCTTCCTCTAACCTCTCCCCTCATGTCTGCTAATTATGCCTGTGCTGATTGCAGTCTGCATTTCCATAAATCACGGTCAGCATCAGGTAGCACTAAGGACCTTGAACAAATATGTTCCCCTGGAAACCATGCTGCTCTTGCATGAGCCAGCCTTGCCTGGATGAACCACTTCCTGGGCTACCAAGTTAACACTACCACCAAGAACACCACCATCTCCCGGAGGGAGCTATCAGGTGATCCTGGCTGGTTTTGTGCCTGTAGTGATCTCTTGGTACCTTCTGGTTCAGAGGAATGATTTACCAAGGCAAACACTTTGGCATTCTCACAGCTCTGACCTTTCTGTGACACCAGTGGAGCTCTATAGTTCACTGACTTTGCAGAAGTTAGAAGCGCTCAAAGTATATCTCATTAACCTTCTCAGGCTAATCATGGCAGGGGACAGGACCTCAGCAACTGCAAAAAGCATATAAATGCATCAGGAAATAAATGTTTCAGCAAAAATGGCAGGAGCTGTGTAAATGCCAGACCTCAGTGAGCTGGGGGACTGTGTTTCTGCAAAGAGCTTTTATTCCTAGAATGAGTTGTAAAGCAAGAGCAAGTACTTCACACTGTCTGTATTCTAAGCCAAGCCTCTCTCTGGCACATGCTAGGTGCTGTATAAATATAGAGGGAAGAAAACTCCACCATCTCCTGCAGCCTACATGTTTAATTGAAAGGCTATTAGAAGCAATTCCTGCTTCTGCAGGTGCAAGGAAGAAAGCAGCCTTCCCCAGGTGGTTGTGGAAGGTGAACTTGAGGTTCAGGAAGGAGTGTTGTTTCTGTGTTAATTAATTTTGCATGTGGAGCATTCACAACCATTTCTTGTCTGCTTTGGCTGATGTGGCTAATTAATCACCTTAAGTGTCTGTAAACAGGAGATTTTAGCTCTCCGTGGCATCTCTTCTCCACCTGCTGTAGACCAGCCTATGTGAGGACACAGACCTGTAGTATCACAGGAATTATACATTTGGTAATGGCTGTGATGTCAGTACTGTAAGTGTGAGAGTCATGACTTAACCAGATTGGATGAAGGCTAAGAGGAACGTTCTGTTCTAAGGGCATGGGAGAAGGTTTTGCTGCTGAATGAGGGAAGTGTGAGCCCAGGAAGTGGAGATATCAATAACAAGAGCCTTTCTGTTTACATGGGTTAGCTGGGGGACAAAGATATAATGATTAAGACTGAGTTTTGACATCTGCAGGCTGAAAAGTCAAGGAGAAAAGGTTTTCCACAGAGGAGGGCCATGAAGATGATCAGAGGGCTGGAGCACCCCTCCTATGAAGACAGGCTGAGAGAGTTGGCTTATTTGGCCTTGAGAAGAGAGGGCTCTGGGGAGACCTTATAGCGGCCTTCCAGTACCTAAAGGGGGCCTGCAGGAAAGATGGGAAGGGACTCTTTATCAGGGATTGGAGTGATAGGATGAGGAGTAACAGTTTTAAACTGAAAGAGGGTAGATTTCAATTAGATATCAGGAAGAAATTCTTTATTCTGAGGATGGTGAGACACTGGAACAAGTTGCTCAGGGAAGCTGTGGATGCCCCATCCCTGGAAGTGTTCAAGGCCAGGTTGGATGGGGTTTTGAGCAACCTGGTCTAGTGGAAGGTGTCCCTGCCCATGTCAGGGGGGTTGGAACTAGATGATGTTTAAGGTCCCTTACTACTAACCCTTCTATGATTCTATGAATTCCTCTTCTTGCTTCTGCTTACTTTGGGCCACTGGATTGGAAAGGCTCATCTGGTCCATCCCTGCTGCTCTAGGCAGCAACATCATATAGCTCTATACAAACCAGTTGTGCTTCTTGACCCCATTTTAGTTGTTTTCATAGGTCCTTTTGGGCAGCTGTTCCAGAACTTCCCTCCTCTGAATGTTAACATCCATCTTATTTTCAAGGCAAGTTTCCTCACAGCCAGTTGTTCTTGTACCAACATTGTTTTGCTGCTTAAAAAACCCTTTTCTTCCTCACTTGTGTATCTGTCCCCCCTTTATTTATACAGAGCAGTCATATCCCCTCTTGGCTTTCATTTATCTAGGTTAAACAAGCTTTTTAATCTCCTCCTTTAAGGCAGGCTCTCTGTTCCCCTAATCGCTCAATCCAAGGTTATTTCTGATAACTAGCTTTTCTGTAAGTTTCCTCGCTGCTTTGCCCAAACTGAGTGTAAAACAGCATGACCTATTGCCTGTTGAGTAATTTTGGGGTGAAGAAATGTGTCAATTATCAGATCCAGAAGAAAAGACATCAGGGTGCTGCTGTTAAAATTTGCATTTTTTTCTCCACCTTATCTCTACGAAGCTAAAGTGTCCCATAATGACTTAGTTCCTGATATAATTTCTCTTTAATAACAATAATGACATCTCTATCCAGACTGAAAGCCAAGCCTGTGGAGCTACAGTAGATCTCTGTAGTTCTGTCCTGGTGGAATATCTTGCACCAGCCTTCCAAAAACTATCTCAATCCCAGATCATTCCACTTTATTTATGCATGATTTATTTCTTCACACTACTGCAGCATTAAGGTTACAACAGCATCTCCCAGGTTTACCTTTACTTTTATGTACCTTGAGCAGTACTTACTTCCGTTGGCAGCATCCCAGTTATAATTGCTATTTCTATGGTGTTTCTATTATTCCTACAGTAGCCCTTCTCAGGTCCTGCCCAGTTGTTCTGGTTTTCCCATGTCCTCATTCAGGATCTGTACAAATTGTACTGACAAGACTCTTATTTCTCTGTGGACTCTCCCTGCTTCCCAGAGGGGTTAGGTATGCTTTTCCATCAGCTGTGTTACCAATAACACTGCTATTTTCTGCCCGCTGCCCAATATCCTACCTTTACCTTTTCTATATTTGATCTTCCCTTTTTCGTGTATCAGGTGTAAAAGTTACATAAGCTTTTTCCAGTTAACTATCTGACAGTAAAGATAAAAGACAGGAAGTTTTCACATTTACACCATCCACAGGTACATGCTGTATATGTTCCTTCATCTAGCTCTAGACACATGTGTGTGTCTCCTCATTTCCATGCTATTTGTGAGCCTGATGACCTTTTCTGTATTTGTCTGAGGTGTGCATCCCAGAAGTGAAAACGTACCATTATCTCCATTTTACTCAATGTGGAGTGGAGGCACAAGGGTGCAGATCAGATTCCAGAGATCCTTGGTGGAATAGGGAATTTCTGCCTTCTAATCCATGCTCTGTGTTGTTGCCTTAGTGCTTCCTCACTGGAATAAATGAGCCCCTCAGCTTCTGGGGAAAAAAAAAAAAGGTATAAGGGAAGAAACACTGAACTTTTGAGGAAATGCAGAAAGAAATTCAAGTCCTAAGTGACTTTGGAATGGTCCTTCTTTTATTCTGTAAATGAAACCAAATCCCTTTTTTTCCTTTTGTATTTCTTCTGTACGAGGAATGGCAGGAAGTGAGAGAAGAAGAGTGGTGCAAGGCACGCTTCAAATGGGAGCCTGAATGAAATAAAAACTATCGTAAGAATTTTCCCAGAAGTAGTTCTTCTGTGGCCTGTTGAAAAATAAGCACCTGAAGGTTCAGGCTTTCCCCTGAACCTTCACCCCAAATATATGCAATGCCTCTGATCATCTTGCCTAAGAAATGTATAACATTTCTAGTTTTATCCAGAATTGTATTCTGCTGCGTAGTCCTTGAAAGCCAAATGCCTAGGAGGTTTTTTTTTTTTTCCATCTGTTGACGTTAGTTAGAGGTTTCTTCAGATGCTCTTGTGTTTTGAAGTCCTGCCTTGGCATACCAGGAGGAGCTCAGAGATTGGCTTCTGCCCTATCTGGAACAGGCAATTTTGGAAGTTCATGGGAGTAGCTTGTACATGTCTGTACTACCCATCTGGGTAAAGGTTTTGTAAATGGTGAAACTGGGTGCTGGTCATTTGAATGGGTGGTTGCTTTTACCAATGTAGCATATAAGATAACCACTGAATAAGACTACCAACTCCTCTGCGTTATAAATATCTTACTGGCCTGATAACACTGAAAAGAGCACATGTAGAAGAATAAGGAAACATACTCTCCTGGCATAAATTGCAACAAGAAAATTTAAGTTAGACATCAGGAAAAAAAACGCTTTTTAAAGGGAAGGATAGTTAGGCACTGGAATAGACTGCCCACGGAGACCATGGGCTCTCTGTCAGCGTAAGGACAGGTTAGACAAACATCTGCCACAAATGGCTGTTACAAGCGTTAACTTCATGGGAGGAGAGGAAAGCCTCTGTTAAGAATTAGTTTCAGGGAACTAATATGGTACACATTTCATTAAAGATGCGCATTGACATACTGCAGAGCACTTTTATTCTGGCTACTTTATACCGCGGTTAAGGCAATTTGCCAGCCTGCTGGAAGGCTTTCGGAAGGCTCTCACTTATTTTCCCCTTGCATAGGCAATCTTACCTTTTGTCTGCATGGAGTAGCTTTTATACTTAGGCAAACCAACAGCATATATGATGGACTTTCTGTTCTACAACAGTTCTCACTTTCTTTCTTTGCAAATGTGTTGGACTTCTACTTCCAACAGCTTGTTATCCAAAGTAGGATCTTGTATTTAAGGTAAAAGTTAGCTGCTCCCCTCCCTCAACACCTCCAAATTCATCCCCAAACCAAAGTGACTTTCCTTTCTTAATAAGATCAGATGTGACACAGACAGAGCAAGGGGAAGTTAAGGTGAAATTCTGGCTCTTAGGAGCCAAGCTCTGGCATACAGAAACATACCGAGGGATTGGAGAATATGGTTAGAAAGGCAGTTTTAAAGATCCCTAGCATCCTTACTTTTGCTGATTCTGTGACCCTTCAGGGCTCCTGGTGGGAGTTTGGATGACTAGACTGATCGGAGAACACCCAGTGGGTCTCGAAACTGCAGGGTGACAAATGTGTAGTATGCCTGGGATGGTTTATTTTTCCTCTTTTTGCTGAGGCGAGCACTGAGCAAAACTTAAGTAATAACAGTTCACAAGCTGTTAATACCAAATACCCTGAGACTTCAGAAGTGCCTTGCTCTGCTCTGCACAGCTTGGCAGGTTATATTCTTTAAGAGCAGGCATCATTACCTGGACAAATCTGTGACATTTAATTCTGTTGTGGCTAACCTCTGGCCCCCCAGTGAATTGCTCCTTCCCTCTCATGGCAGATTATCTAGAATACGATGCACATTTGTATTTTCTTTCTCTTGCATAGTCTCCATCCTTTGCACGTGTGATGTTTCTTATTATCCTTACTGTCCTTGCCCACATGTTGCTTAAGCCTGCTCTTTTTTAACTACATGCATACACATTTGACCCTTGCATGCACGGGCATGTAAAGAAATATGCCACCTCTTAATTCATAAAGCTTTTCTGGCTTCCCTTATTCATATCTATATGTGTTTGCAGGTATACGGCGTGCCTGATTGTTCAGCTTAGCAATGAAACGTATTATTTGCACTTATTCTTGAGACACTTCATAGTTAATCTGAAAATTTAGGTCAGAACATTCCCTTACAACTTGTTTTTCCTCCTTTTTGGACAATTTAGAATGATTTTTTTGGGATACTAAGGAAAGGATGTGTACTACTGTATTTACAGGTTAGGTGCTTCAGCACACAGGAGGCTGTGGCAAGATTGTCATTGTTATCCTAATTTCACAATGTTGTCTGTGTAGTACAACACTGTGAAACGTGCCTGGCACACAGCCTTATGAACTCCCCTTTCTGTCCCAGAGAACAGAGGGGTAATTACGAGTTGTGTTTGCCTATCTGATCTAATTTATCACTTAGGGGTTTATATCATGTCTATTACTGTGATATCTAAGTGCTGCTGAGATACTGCAAGATGTCTCTTTCGTCAACCACTTATTTCCATGATAAGTTAATGTTACTGAGCTGAAGTCTGGGCTGTTCTGTGCAGCATCTTAATCACTGGTCCCTGCTGAACCCCGTATGAGCAGTTATTCTGCTTGTCTGGTGGCTTCACTGAACTGGTTTTTGGGTATTTGAGCTCAGTTACTTGAGGGCTAAAGTTGCACTGAAGAAATCTCTGGCTCAGATGATGATAAATTGACCTGCTTGGTCAACGAGTGGAAGTCCAGGGCTGAGCAAACCCTGGATGAGCATGTGAGTATATGCTCTTTATTCCCTCAGAAATGCGTTCTCCACATCCAGACTTAGACATTATCATAAGTATAGACCATCTGCTGCCTTAGACAACACTACCTGTCTTTTGTGGACAAAAAGGGCCACCAGTCCTTGGGGCTCCCAGTCTGCCAGCTTTCACCTGCTGCTCAAAGTGTATTTAAAAATCAAAACAACTTTTCCCTGCCCACTGAATTCACAAGCAAAAAAAAAAAAAAGAGAAAAAGAAGAAAAATAGCTGTGTACCCTGCTTGCTGGTCCAAGCAGTGTGACTTCATGGGTGGAGTGAACATTAGGGGCAAGATCTCCTTGGCATTTTTTGCCATCTTCTGGTCATAAGGGCCCTTGGGAAGGTAAGACCAGCTGCACAGCCACTTCACCCCCTTCTTACAAAACCCACTGCCTTGCTCTCACTAGGGTGCTGTGTTTGTGCTGCAGGGATGGATGGGGAGGCTGCTGTCTCTGAGTGATTTCTTCTGCCTTTCTTCTCCCTCCATGAACACCAGTGTGGATTTTTCTTTCATGGCCAGATGAAGCATTTGTTTGTTTGTTTTGAAGGTGACAAGTGTTTTATGTGAATTCTAGCTGCTCTCAAATGCCAAACCCCAGCTGGGCTTTGAGTTTCACAGAATAACTGCAGGCACCTAATGAGCCTCTAATAAGTGCTTCTCCCTCCCGTCCTGTCATTTAAATAATTAAATGACTGAAATTTGGGGGTGGTGGGAGGGGTGTTGGACTGCAGTGGAATGAAGCTTTTCTGTTTACCCACCAAGCAGGTACACCGCTAAGAGCAGTCGTGCAAGCTTCCCACACACCCACACTGCCTCTGCCATCAAGTCAACATGTCTCAGCCCTGGCCTGGAGGGCTTTCTTTGAGGATCGTGCAGGAAAGTTCTTTCTAAAGCCCAGTTAGTTTCTTGCCCTCTCAGCTTCAGCTGCCAGCCAAGGTGCCAATTAGTGTCAACTGTAATGGGCGGAATTGAGAACAAAGGCAAGACTTTGATAGCTGAAAGCATAGTTGATGTTCAGGTTTTTTCTTTGCCTGGAATTTTTGCAAGGAATGGTCTACCATGGGCAGTGGGTGTGCTACATATATTGTCTCTTCAGGGACTGGAGTGGCTTCAAAACAACTCTTATTTGTGGCAGTAGGTATAAGACAACTGAGTCCCACTCCCCTTTTTCTGACTGCTGAAGATATGATCTCTGCTTAAGAAATGGGAAATGTAAAGATCTAAAATTGCAATATATCCTTATGGAAAAATAGCAAGATTGAAAAATCATAGATGCGTTTTGATTTTATTTTTCATGTGTCAGAAATGCAGGGCAATTCCTTGTTTCCAGCTAAGGTACATAACCAAGTCATTGTGAAAGCACAAGAGCAGGTATTTCAGTAAGGCCTTAGTAGGGGATAACAAGAACTACTGTTACCAAGCACCTCTGTCTATGTTCTTCTCCTGTGAAAACACTCCTGAAAATGTAGAACATCTCCCTCTTCAGTTGCCTGTCTCTTGGAATAACTCAGTCCTGACTAGGAATGGGCAACCTTTTCCCAGAAGAAGGAGTTATTTCTGGACAAAATCAAGTTTGGCTAAAATTAATCTGTTTGATGAATTTCACTGAACATAAAAGAAGACAAAATTTTGAAAAAATAAAGAAGTTCTTTTTTGACTTTTTCAAGTGAAGTATTTCAATTTCTCTGTTTCAAAATGACATTTGTTTCAGTATTTGTATATATTTCTCTTTTTTACCAGGAAAAAAACATTTTTATTGTGGTTAGTCAGGTGAAGTCAACATTTCAGGAGTCAGGCTCTGTTCCTGTTTGCTAAGAAAGTTGAAAGACACCATGTCTGTTTGACCATGGTGATGATATCCCCCAGGTTATCTGCTTACCTTCCCGGAGAGTAAGACCATCACAGAGATCAGACAACCCAGACATCTTTCTTGTTCTCCACTTCCCCCTGGTTTGAACCCATTTACTCAGAGCCTTCTCCCCAGAAATGTCCTCACCTTACGTGAGCCATGAGCTTGGGTACTCCAGAGTGGTCTTCCTGCCCAGGCCTGCGGGAACTGTGGTTGATGCAGAGGGATGGCGCAGCTAGAAGTCTTATCTTCTGTGGTTTGTGTCTCCTCAGGTGGGGAAATGGAAGGAAAAAAAGTTGCAGATGAAGTATTACGTGTGGCCCCGCTTTGAGCTGTATCCGGACTCTGAGGAACGCGAGGACGATCACCTGAGTATCGTGACCTTGGAAGAGGCACCGTTCGTCATTGTGGAGAATGTGGACCCCCTAAGTGGCACCTGTATGAGGAACACGGTCCCGTGCCAAAAACGCATAGTGACTGAGTATGCACCCCTGGGTTTTTCTCCTCCTATTGGGCTCTGCCTTCTCAGCAGAATGTAGAGAGTCTGTGGGGCCAATACTATCATACCCTGATAATCCTTTTTAGAATAATCACCTCCATTTGCCCAACCTGGCCTGTGTCCATTCATGACTGGCCCCTTTGGGCAAATCATCGTAATGTGTCCCTTCACCCTCCAGCACAGATAGCACAACTGAAATTCTCCACATTATATTGTGGGAGGGGGAGTGCACGCTGACAACAGAAGGGAATTAAGGGAGTTTTCCGCAGTCTTTTAACCATTATTGTTATGACGGTTCAGGAACAAAACCGATGAGGAGCCAGATTACATGAAGAAATGTTGCAAGGGGTTCTGCATTGACATCCTCAAGAAAATCTCAAAGTCTGTCAAGTTCACCTATGACCTCTACTTGGTGACTAATGGCAAGCATGGAAAAAAGATCAATGGGACGTGGAATGGAATGATTGGAGAGGTCAGCAGCAAAGGGAGGGCATGGTGGGCTTCATCCCTGGGCTGGGTGACATGGGTCAGATCTGGTCTCCCATCATTATTGGCTCACCTTCCAGGGCAGGGACAGAGGTGACTCTATAGAAATGGTTGGCCTGGATTCTTTCTGGGCACCAGGTGAATTAATCTGCTCTGACACTTTGACCATTACTACCTTTCCTGTTTGATGATTAATTATTATTCTCTATAGTGTCACAAATTTGGCATTCACAGTCAAAGAAAGAGGGTGATATCCATGCACCAGAGAGGCTGCAACCTAGATTATGCTTACATCGTATATAAGGTACATAAAGAATGAAATAAGACTTTGCAGTGTTAGAGGGAGGAGAAAGCAAGGACAGAAAAATAGATAAGACGTCTTCTCAGTGGATGATGTGTTTATCCTAAGACCTCTGCGGATTTATTTTTTATGCACATACCAGCTTTGAGGGGAAGATTAATGTTTATAGATTTCCTGAAAGAAGAAGGTGTCCTGATGAAAGATTAGAAAGGAGAGGTGATAGAAACAATATAGGGAATGGGATTACAGGAGTAATAGGACTGTGTGGAAAGGCAGGAAGGTGAGAAGGGGCTTGGCTGTGGTGCTTGAAAGGTGCCTCGGGTCTGTGTGTGATGTCTTTCTTTCCTTCCTCCAGGTTGTCACCAAACGGGCCTATATGGCTGTGGGATCCCTCACCATTAATGAGGAGCGTTCAGAAGTGGTCGATTTCTCTGTGCCCTTCATTGAGACAGGAATCAGCGTCATGGTGTCACGTAGCAATGGAACTGTCTCACCTTCTGCCTTCTTAGGTATCATTTTAATCTAAAATTAAAACTTCACTCAGTGCTCATGAAAAATTAGGTGAAGGTTGCTTGTGATTCTTAGTCTGAAAATCCCTTCTTGGGAGTACCTGTGGGACAGGTATATAAAAATAAACTACGATGGTTTAGTTCTAAATCCCAAGCAAGCAAAATCCAGGTAAATGCAAACAGGCACTGCCTAGGAGTTCCAAGGCATTTCTCAGCAATTGTATGCCTAATCCCAGCAAAGAGTGGGCTCACTCAGAGTTGTCACCTACTCTGCAGCACGTGTTTTCCCAGTGACTCAAACCTTATAGCTGGTATGCCATAGTACTTAGTGATAACAATTAGCAATAAATTGTTGCGCTTTGAGAGACATTATTCGTAAAGAAACTATTAACTTGACCCTCCCTTGACAGAGCAACTGGTAGAAGTTAGAGATCTAATACAGCTTTTCAAGAATAATTGAGCCATCAGTTCTGGGCTGACACTGTGACTTCCAATAAAGTGATTTCTAATGTACTTTGGTGGTGGAGGGTGACCAGAGAATGTAGAAATGCTACTGCATTTCCCCAAGACATCCATGCCTTCCTAGTATCTACTGTTTGGCTTTATAAAATGCTTTATGATGCAGCAAACACAGTATATGAGTTATATAATTACTGTCTGCTCTCTGCCAGCATCCTGAGAACATTTACAAACAGAAATAACTTTATATAGGTGAAGAAATTTTTCCGAACCTCTTTAAGTAGGAGTTTCATGACTACTCACTCTTCAGGAGTTTTTGCCTTTACCCAAGTCCACCAATATTGCTGGGGTACATAAAAGCAACGATAAAGTTAACTCCAAAATTTTAAATTGCAATTTAACTGCAGTTGCAATATTGGCTATAGTCTTGAGCAAAATTCTAAGTTTCTTTGATCTGGTTTGGTCCCATCTTTATTTCTTCAGGCTTGGAGAAGGAGAAAACCTGGCAGAGATTAAAGACTTGCAGAATATGAATGCTAACATTTCTAGAATGAGCCAGTGTCCGCATTGCTACAGGAATGGAAAAACTGAAAAAAATACTATCATTATGGCTGAACCTCAGAAATTTGGAGATGCTCTTTAGCTCAGTAGCATCTTGAAAGTTGGATGCTTGTCTGAAACTCTGCCAGTTCTGCTTGATTTTCCCCACTCTCTCCAGATGGTGCTGGAGGACTTCCTGGGAACGATTTTTATCAATGCATTTTATTTTATCAATGCATGCCACAATGGCTGCATGTAGTTCCAGATGGAGCCATGTGTCACAAATGTAACAGTAAGATGGAATGCAGTCATTACAGAGACAGAAACTACACTTCTCCCAATTCAAGAGGTTTTTCAGACTCGGGTGGAAGGCTTTGTTGTAACTCTTGTTTTTTGCCAGCCCAGTTTGCCCCACACTCTCACTGCGGTGCTCTGGAGAGCAAAGAAGGTGAGGGAGGGGTGAGGTGGTGTATCAGGTCTTTCATCGTGGTTTTCTCTTCCTCTCCAGAGCCTTTCAGTGCTGATGTATGGGTGATGATGTTTGTGATGCTGCTTATCATCTCTGCGGTGGCCGTCTTCGTCTTTGAGTACTTCAGCCCTGTGGGCTATAATCGGTGCCTTGCTGATGGCAGAGGTAAGGGGAGTCCCTCCTTGCCATGATCCTCTCTCGCTTCCAGACCTGGCTCCTTTGCTGGGGTGTTTCCTTTGCTTTGAACATGATACGGATCTAGTCCTCTCTGAGCTCTGTGTTCAGACTAAAAGAAGGCAGGGATGGAGGTGGAAAAAAGGCTCTGAGGAGAGCAGATGTGTATAATGGATAATTTGCTTGGCTCAGGAGACAGAGCTGTGTCGCCTTTCATCTCTAAAGCACGCACCAGCACCAACTCATTTCTTGTTGAGGGAAAATGGGTCCTGGTAGCTGGTGCTGGCAGTGCCCACAGTGCTGCGCTCTCTGAGGCAATCAGAGCACTCAGCACTGTCAATCCATCCTTCAGTGCTACGTCTCCCCGGAGAGCAAGCTGCTCCCAGCATAGTGCTATGTCCTCCAGACTCCACATCTGTCACCTGGGCTTGTCCCGCTTGGCTCTCTGGCATGCTAAGGCCGACTGAGAAAGTGGGAAGCTCATTTTCCTGGGAGTAGGTGATCGACTATTTTGCAAGGGCAGCAGGAAAGATGGGAACAAGTGAGTGACCCGTCTCTGTCGTTCTGAGTTTCAGAAGACAGCCTGATGAGTTAAAGAGAGGATGGACAGACAGCCTAAGAGGAAGCCTTTTTTGCCTTATTGGCATGAAGACAATTAGCAGGTTAATCCTTCTGTCATCTCCATACCTTCACCCCTGATGAATCAGCCTTTCAAACCTTTCTGGGTTTATTGGTCCATTCAGAATAGTGGGAGAGAGACAGTTATTGGAAAAGGCACTCATTTGCTCCCCAATCTAGTGCTTTGAGTGAATTTATGTCATCAAATTAGAAAGGAGTGAAAAAAAAAAGTGTTAATGAGAATGCAGTCAGAACCACATATATGGAAGTGGAGAACTCTTAACATGGAGCTGTGGAGGGCCTTTATGGCAACTGATCGTAACCACATAGATCTGTAGACACAAGTAAATACTGTTAAACCTGCGAGTCTCTTGAGGGATATTAATATAGATGTGTAACTGGAAGCAGTTCTTAGTATAACTGTGCAGTTGTGGAGTTAAGTTAGCTGAACTGCAGCTGCAAGTATCAATATTTCTGATTGATTATGAACAGTACTACACGATCAGGCCAATGTTATCCCTGACAGATATAACATGAAGATACAGAAATTTGCTGCAGAGACTGCAATTCTTGTTTGGTAACGAATGCTCTGGCTAATGTTACTTTGGCTGCATTTGAACTAGTCTACAGCAGTATACCCCTGCCTCCCACACCTGCATTTTCTCTTTACCGACACCAAGATTTTTTCTCCAAGGTCAGGTGGGCATGCCCTGCTCTAGCCCCTAAATGATGCTGGGTTGTTGTTAGGGCACTCAAATTTGGAGAGCTCAGAAGGATTCCGGGTCCCTGGTTTGGACTGGAGACTCCCATTGCTGTCTTGGTTTGTGGCTGACAAAGTACTCTGAAAGCACATGGGGTGATCCATGGAGAGAGGAAGGCTTTAGGAGGGAACTTCTCAAGATGTCCTTACACCTTACAGTTCCCACTGATGATTTGCAGGTCTTGCATCTGTGTGTCTTAAGCTTATTAGGTAGAGAGGGATATAAAACTGCCATTCCAGCACGTAAAAAGACAAGGACAGCCAAACCACGTTTCTTATAGTAACTTTGTCTCCCTGGCATCTAGAGGCTCCAGTTTTCACAGGGGATGATTCTGCTCTGAACTTGGTGTGCAGTTCCTAGGGTGCAAAATGAGCCCCTTTCACCTTTCAGTTGTATTAAGAGTAACACAGTTAGTGCTTTCAGATGAAAGCACTATTCCCTGCTCAGGGGTTTGGAGAGGAGTGTCAAAACTTTCTTCCCTTTTGTTCCTCTGCTGGAGCCAGCCTTAACCACAGGCAGCAGCAGTAGGCATCCGTCAGCCTACCCAAGGGAGGAGATAAAACATGGGATGCTAACCCAAAATATTGCAGAGCCAGTTTGGCACCATTGGAAAAGTGACAGACCCTTGAACTGTGCCAGAAGGCTCTCGTCCTAAGAGGGTCTTGGTGTCTGAAGCAGGTTCCTTGGAGTAACTGCACCTGCAGTCTCCCTGACAGCTCCTCTTATGCTCAAGTTGAGCAAAATTTTGGTTTGGGTTCCCACTAATGAAATCAGCATATGCCAGGGATATGAGACTGCTGGGACACATGCAGGATTCCACAAGTTTTCAGGCCTAGTGCTTCGTGAGCACATATGGCTTTTGGGGTATGAGTGAGCTTCCACGCTGAAAAGTGAATAAGGGGAAAATAGCAGCTTTTAAAACACCGGATCTGCTCCTGGACTGTCTGGGGCAGAGCTGCTGATTTTCCCAAGACAGACCACAGTATATGTCACTGTTATGTACCTTAGACTCAGAACATGGGGACAGGGAGCCGTGTTCTTCTCTAGCTTGTGTGTTTTCAGCAGACTGAGCAATGAAACCCTCTTGCAGAGGTATTTGTAGAGCCCTGTTATTTCAGATGGTGCTCTTCCTTGCACCTGTACAAGTACAGTGAAAGCCATGTTTTGCACAGGTGTATGCTGGGAGTTCAAGGACAACATCACTGTTGAATAACTAGAAATGAGGATAGAAATTTTCTGAGCAAACTCTATTTCTGGTGACAACACTTGAACCAAAACGGAGTGTTTGGGCTTTTAGATACTCCAATCAGATACTAAAAAAAGCCCTTGTATAAGGTTTCAGCGGAAATCTTTGAGACAGACTAAATATAGAAGCCTGAGGAGGTTTTAAAAAAATCATTTTTCAGGGTTGCACTTTGCTGACATGGTGCCATGAACACAGGGGAGCGCAGCTGTGGACATTCATCTCACATGTAGGAATAGATACTGCTCTTAACTCTGAATCATAGAATCATAGAATCATAGAATTAGTGAGGGTGGAAGGGACCTTTAAGATCATCAAGTCCAACCGTTAACCTACCCTGAAGAGAGAGAAAAAAAAA